>CM042143.1:128551916-128581916 GCA_023376005.1 Doryteuthis pealeii | reverse complement strand
TCCTCAGATGATAAAAAAGCAATCATTCCCTCCTTCTCTAAATCATTCTAGAGAGATGCTTGTACATATTCTGCTCTGAAAACATCAGAAAATAGACTCAAATTATATTGGGTAACAAAAAAGAAATCCTTAGCTTTCTTCATATACAGAATTTTCCTCGGCATGTGAACGATTCCTAAAATTACAATACTTTGTAGTTCACTATAAATAGTTTTCACTGGATAATCCTTTCCAACCAGTCATGGATTTTCTTCTGAAACAAATTGTTATATTCGGTTATCATATGTGAAACATATAATAAGCAAATGCAGCAATTTATCTGAGAAAAGGTACAAAAATGCAGGGGTCTTTTTTGTATATTAAGTTAACCAGTTGCCCTACAAATGTATCTTTGTTCTAAGCACAACTAAGCTTAGTAAATAACTAAATATAGTCTTGATAGCAGCACATACCAAATTGTTCTCATTCCTGCGCTACAGATCGCAAAATTACGAAACTCCCTTAAAAAACAGAGATTTACATCATCCGAGATTTTAACAGGTGATGACCATTAAGATTACCAGTTACCCTTTTTCCTTTCTTTGTCTGTATCTTCTCATTTTCTCCCTTATCCCTACCAATCTCCAATGTTTATTAACGTTATCTTATCTAAACGCAATACAATCGTGGGTGTGTTTCCTATGAAAAAAAAAACAGAATGTACAGAATGTTTTTATGTATCCTCTCTATAACCTTTCTTTTACTCTATCTCTTCATAAAGAATTTTAATGTAACGCATTTTTAAACTTTTCCATCGTTCACTCCAATAATTGTCTTTATATATATATATAAATAAATAAATAAATACATGTGTGTGTGTGTGTGTAAATTAAGGTAGCGTGGATATGGTGTAAACGGTGCTTGGTTACTGATAGTTTCTCGCCTATGTGATTATTCAAATCAAGACTTAGTTTGAATAATCACATAGGCAAGAAACTTCCAGTAACCAATTAACTTCATATCCCCACTACCCAAACCTAGATATAAATGATCTATCCATGATATTGAGCACTGTTACTTACAGATAAAGTACCCATATATATATATATATATTTAAAAAAAGTAAAGTCGACGGGGCGGCCTAAAGTCGGTATCAGCCAGTCAACGAGGGAGTCTATCCCCTTTTCAATAGCGCTAGACCAAGGAGATTGTTTTAGCATCTGAGGTGGAGCGCCACACCTACCATCAGCTCCTTACTTTACCGCACAGATCCCTATGCTACTCATATGCTGAGTTGGCGGTATCGAACTAGGAACCTTGTTGTGGTCTCTAGAAGAACGCTCTACCGACTGAGCTAACCCGGCCCCTTATATATATATATATATATATATATATATATATGTTGTTGATTTTGAGTCTCCGTATGCTTCTAGTGAGTATATATATTGGAGATATATTTTTGTATCTGTATCCGTTTTTTGGAAATACATATACCAGGTCTGTGCATTAGTGTGAAGCATTCAAGTGCTATATTATAATAATGCTGTTACCATATGTTAATCTAGGAATAAATATCAGAAAACTCGGTAGTTTTTTTTTACTTTCTTTTATTTAAACGTAGTGGTTAATTTTCAGGATAGTGACATCCCTTCTTCAAGACCGTGAATTGTAGTAATCTTCTGGCTGTTTGCTGCTCCGTTTGAATGATATGGAGGTGCTTGATGCTGATTGGTTAGTTGGTGATTAATGAGTTTGTACTGTGTGTGTAGTAATCTGATAGAGGTCATGGGGTAGGTGGTATGGGGGTGTCTTTGAAATAGGTGTATACCTTTAATGTGCCGTTGTCTGTGTTAAGGCCATTCCTGTGCGTGTCTAGTCTAATGATCCATTTTAATTCAGACAGTTTCCTAGCTTGTGTGGAGGGGAAGCCTTGTTGCATTAAGATACATTTACGCTTGGTTACGGATACTAATATATATATATATATATATATATATATATATATATATATATATATATTAGTATCCGTAACCAAGCGACACGCGGATACAGTTAATCAAATGCCCAATATATTTGACCATATTTTTATCATTTTCAAAACATTTTCGCTGCCCGACGATTGCTCTGCTTAAACAATGAAGCTTGCATAGCTGAAACCAATGGTAGCAGACTTGTTTCCATGCAAATAAATAGATACTAAAATATATATGTACGTTGGCTCACTACCGTATCTTCAAGTGCCAACCATATATATATATATATATATATATATATATATTTGAAAAGGTAGCGTGGACATGAAGTCAACATCTGGTTACTGACGGTTTCTCGTCTATGCAACCGTCCGACAAATTTGAAGATCGCATAGGCGAGAAACCTCCAGTAACCAGGGGTTGACTCCATGTCCACGCTATGTTAACTTAAATATAACCACTCTATTAATGATATTGTGCACTCTCTGCTTAGAAATATAGCTTCCATATTAACAATATAATATATATATTATTTTCTTTTTCCCGTCCTGGTGGTGTGACTGACTGCTGAGGTGTAAGAACTCCCCCAAAAGAGATATCCTGTGAGTGACCGTAAACAACATCTGATGGTGAGGCTCGAGTTCTGGATATCTGACGAGTGTAGAGCACTCCTTTATTGTCATTAGTCCAATATCAACTCTGACCCGGGGTGATATCTTTTTGGGCTCAATCTATGGTTCAAATCATCAGTTTAGATATTATGTGTATTTGATAGGACCGGGTAAAAAACTCTTAAGAAACGACTATACAAAAATGTAGATGTGAACCTACTATGAACGCGATTCCCTAACGTATTGATATAAAATTACCCTATATAGGTTTACATACCGTTAAAATCAATCAATCATACATTTTGTTTAATTTTTTTCTTTATCTTTATTTTATTACCCTTCTATATGTGGGAAGCGCGTGGTGTAATGGTTAAAGTCATGGCAAATGGATTCGTCGCCCCGAGTTCAAATCCTTGATGTGGTAATTGCATTTCACTTAGCGCTAATACCCTTGGGAAATGTATGAATCCTGCTCTCCCTCCAGCTATGGATAAATAGTAGGGCAGAATGGGCTCTTTAACCCTGGTTAGGCGACCGGTCTAGGAGAACGAAAACTCTGAATTCAAACCCGTTGAACTCCGATTAAGAAATTGACCTTGTGTCACATCCTGCTCGTGCGGAGGGATTGGTAAATATATATATATATGTCCTTTTCTGCACTCTCTTTTCACAATTTCCTTTACTTATATCCCCCCCATTCATTCCCGATTAATATGATTATGTATATTTTCGAGACAGAAAACACTGCAAATTCGTGTTCACAATGGACACGGAAGTCACCACAATATAATCCTAGGTAGAAGCGTATTGTTCATACACAAAAAACAGTATATACAGAATTATCATTATTACTAACAGGACATGTCGATATACAACAGTATTATAATTTAATTGTTACAACGTTTGATATGTTTACTTAAGAGCTATTGCTAAATAGTTCAATATCTAAAATGTATAATACTCTCTCATTCTTTTTTCTTCTTTCCTTCTTCATATCTTTTCATTATGTTCAATTCAAACAGATTAGCGATATTGCTTCTGCCCGCTCAACCCCTCACTTTCTTTCTTTTTTCTTTCTTATAATATTTTTTTCTGAGTAGCATTCCCATTTCTTCCCTTTCGTTTTTTATAATAAAAACGGAATGGTCCATTATTTATCTGAATTGAAAACACTTATTTGGACGGTCTCATTTTTAACCAGAGTGTGTTACAAGATGGTGACGGTCGTACAATTTAGGAATACAACTATTAATATGTACACTATTATTATTATTATTATATTATTTTTTCACACCAGTGACAATAAGTCTCCTCATGTCTCCAGGACTCTTCTGAGTATTCTGGTCGATTTCAGCAATGCTGTTGTCTGGTTTGTCTCAATTCTTCCTCTGATTTCTCGTTCCTCTAGTCATTTTTCTAAGCTTTTGGGGACCATTCCTAGTGCACCAACGACAATTGGTATCACTTTCACCCTCATATTTTATAGCTTTTTCAATTATCTAGCAAGGTCTAGGTATTTGTTTACCTTTTAGTTTTCTTTCATCTTCACCTTGTGATTTGTTGGAACTGCAAAATTTACCAGAGGACAAGTTCCGTTTTTTTTGTTAATCACTACTAGATCTGGTCTCCTGCCTGTGATAAGTTTTTTTTTTATCTCGAAGTCACATAGAATTTGATGTTTCATTCTCAAAAAAAGATTCTGGTTCATGCATATACCATTTTTTTGTATGTTGAAAATTTAATTTTTGCTTAATTCATAGTAGATCACCTTCCCAACCCAGTCGTGCCTAGCTTTGTATTCCCGTTGTGCTAGTTTGCTATATTCGCTTAAAACATGGTTTATGGTCTCATACCTGTCACCTCACAGTCGACATTTACTGTTTTGTTGTGTCTTATTAATTTTGGCTTGTATATACTATGGTCTTATGACATTATTTTGTGCAGCAATTATCAGCGATTCAGTTTCACTTTTGAGATTTCCTATTCTTAACCATGTCCAAGTCTTTTCACGTGCAACGCTGTTTATCCATATGTAGCATCTGCTGTTATTGGCTGACATTATTATTATTATTATTATTATTATTATTATTCCTCCGAATCAATATATTACAACTCGTGTTTTGTACGCACCTTAATTAAGTTGAGCAACAAATATACATTTTTTTGTTCAGATCTGACAACCGATGCTGAACTAAATCGCCTGCGCTGATTCTAAATTTGTAGTCTGTGTGTTGTTTTAGCAAATCATAATTTTTTTTGGGAGGGAAGGGGTGTATATGCGCATAATTATATATAAATTCTATATTGGTATCTAGCACAGATATATGCTTAGCGTAAAAATACTTGGGTGAGTTAAAAGTTTTGCAATATTTGGATAACATCAAGAAGTTCAATTCCACAACTCTGGATGCGTTTGCCAAGGTCACGAAGGTGACCAACCACACTGGATTGTGAGATAACGAGCTCGCCTGATACTCTCTGAGTGCTACTCACTAGATTTGCCTCTATGGTTTAAAGCACGGTCTCAGAATATACGGTTTTGGCCTACTTCACCTTGCCTGATCGTCGATGTCCTTTACTGTGAACATGATGAATCGCACTGGATTGTGAGGTGCCAAGCTCGCCTGACACTCTCCAGGTGTTACTCGCCGGACTTGCCTGTATGGCTTGAAGCACGGCCTTACAATCAAGAGTTTCGTGCCGATCTGACCTTGCCTGATCGTCGAGGTTCATACAGTCCCAGCAAAATGTCTTCAACAATCTGATTACTCTATTGTTGTACCAGTTTCAAGAAAGAACAAAGAGAATTTTCAATTTTAACTGATATTTTATTTTGTGATCTTCTGTATCCTTGTACTTCATTTTTTACAGTCGAAACTCAAAACACCGTAATCACTGGCATTTGTCTCGACTCAGATCCTGGACGAATTTGGATGTCTCTTTTTGTGACCAGTTGGAAACATGGCGCAACGGATATATGGGTTGAATTAATAGTTATAAATGAGATTTATCTGTAAGTTGAAGGTTCAATTCTGACCAAGGGTGATAATAATATAGAATATTTAACATAGCTTTACTCTTGTACCCGGTCATGTTTAGCGGAATGAGAACAGTCTACCCCCGTAGATTGAATAAATTCGAAGTTCCGTGAAGGCTCCCGATTACAACATGAAGATCTCTCGAGTTCGCAAGAAGATCCCCGTGTTTGACAAGAAATACCTGAAAAAGGCAGGAGAGTACATCGGCCGAAACAGTAGTCCAAGAAATGATAGAACAACAAAATCGAATAAACGTATAAAACAAATTAGTCATAAAGAAAAGAAATCCTAATTAAAATTACACTTACCAAACTTTTACTTCCTTCCGGCTTGGTAATGATGGCAATATCTAAAATGTTCTGGAGTCTTAGAACTTATACCATGCATCTTAATACGGAAGATTTATACTCACATTATCAATAATATTAAAATCAAGGTAGATAACTTCTCGTAATATTACAACTGTACTCAACTGTGCCTCCACTTTTTGCACAGGTGTTTTTTAGTTACTTCCGTGGCGTTATGGTCCAGTTCGAACTCGAATTAGATTGCATTGCTCCTGTAACGTAATAATATTATGGTCACGGTACCAAAAGGGGTTTTGTTAGGTGGCGGGGCTTGTCACCATGCCTAAAAATTCACGGCACTAAAAATGTATTGGTTTTATGATAAAATACCAAAGTGTCTTTGTGGCAAACTCCGGAACGATATATGTAGCCAACTCAAGTTTAAGTAGCAGTCGTCATCGTAAATAAAGAAGGCACAATAGACACGTAAGATATTTGGTCACAAGGGGCTTAGCATTTATTTTCAAACTCCTGTAGACCTTAATGATTAAACTACACTCCTTCATCTGTTAGTCTTTCAACTCACTCACTGAGTGGAACAATGCACAACTTGGCAACGCACCAACTACCGTGATACTATCAACTAAAGGGGCTCGGGTGTTATGCTGTGGTGTAAGTGTTAGAAAACTAGTTTCGCAGATCCATTACTACTGAATAGTGATTTCCATCCTCGCTTGATAACCCATACTTCCGACATTGTTTCTTATCCTACCCGTGACGAATGGGTTGGGTAAATTATGGATGTTCCATCATGATTTATTGGTTAACAAGTTAGTCTTACATGTCCATTACTACTGAATAGTAAGTTCGATCCCCGCTGAATGCCCCCATACTAGCGACCTTGTGTTACATCCTACCCGTGACGAACGTGTTAGGTAAATACTTACAATCAACTAAAGCAACTCCCACGGCTTCAACTGTTTCGATTATGAGTCTTACCAAAATATTGTAAAACTTTTGATATTTATTTGATTTGCTGCAATCAATGATTGTTTGCTAAAGACCTGTTCCTGTCTAATTTAATGGCACAAAAATCCATACTAAAATATTTTATTGACACCAAAGTTATACTAAGATATTCCTTTGTTTTAGGATTGAGTTATGTTTGAAAAAATCTATTTTAAATGCTTCTCATTAGTCGTAATTTGCAATTAAGTCAAGAACTGGCCCGTCTCTTAATCACATTCTGCCTGTCACTTTCTCCCTTTCTATGTATATCTTGATTACCTCCTCGTTATATAAGTTTAAAAGACGGAAATTTAACTTCCCAATTTATTTGTATGTTATCTATAATCAAGCCCTTCTGGTTGTTGATGAAAATTATCATACAGATAAAGTTCAATCACCATTTCACACCTTCCAATCTCTCTCTTTAGACTCACAGAGAAACTAACATATATAACGAGTAGTTAATCAAGATATATAGAGAGAGGGGGGAAGTTACAGTCTATTTAGGTTATTGAATCCAAGATAGGTAGAGTAAGTCATTGAATTAGTGGATGTTATCAGAACCATCTTATACAAGAATCGGCTACCCAGCGTCGCCTAGGTAGAAGAGGAAAAGCAAACAGGAAAAGAAAACGTCGTGTAATGGTTAGCAAGCGAGTCTTGCCGATCCGTAACTACTGAATACCGAGTTGAAAACTCGCTGGATGCCCCATAAAAAAAACCCACGTTAAAATACCTTATGTTAATCCGGCCTGAAAAAAGAAGAGAAGTTAATTGTTTTACGCTTCAATAATTCTGTTTAATGGACATTCACGGACATTAAGAAGAATTTTAATCTTATCTAAATGTTATTTTCATTTTTAAATATCTTCGTGAAATCTTTATAATTTTTGCCCAAAAGGCTAGACCCAGTCATTGTGAATGTGTATAGATATCTATTTTCTCGATAACTGTTTTATTTTCGTAATTTCCTCCGGAAATACATACATGCTGTTGGTCGCAACGTCTAGTCAGACGAATGCCAATCCTTTATTCATTGTCCGTTCGTGAGCTCGTTGATGACTCATCAGCCCTGCGAGCGACTTGCACATCTTGGAATAAATTCTGCACTCATGACGATCAGTGTTGACTAAGACGACAGACATGGTATACGCATCACTGTGAACTCTCATGTGACGCCTGAGACCACCACACTTTAGTGTAGCAGGGACATGAAAATTTTTCATGTTGGGAATTAGATTGTGGCATGGGAGAGACAAAAATTGCAGTCGGATTGCTCTCATGTGATTTCAAGTAATTAACAAGGCTTGACTTTGACAACAGGGCCTGACCTCACAGATCCACACAACTCCAGAGTCGGCGGTCGGAGTTTCAAGCTTTCTGTCTTGGGTCTTGCCCGCTCCACCCTGGCTGCTTCAAACAGTTCAGCACCCCTGCATATCGCAGCCCTTCACTGTCCACATACATAAATACCTATAGGATGACCCCCGCCCCCCCAAAAAAACAGAACCCACAAATTTTATAGACGTCGATAAGATTAAATAGATTTATTTGGGCTCTGTTGTTTTTTTTTGGGGGGGGGGGTTCACCCTATACATAGATACATATATATCAACTGTCTTTTCTATTTTATATAGATAACTGACTTTTCTTGTGATATGATCAGTAAACTCAAGCAATCCAGAAACGTCAATAGTTATGGTTTACATTGACAATTATATAAATGACGCTTAACTGTTTAGAAGAGAAGACAGAAGAGCTTAAGATACGATTAATTGTTATCGAGCCACACTAAATATGCCACACTAAATATGCCACACTAAATATGGCGTTGTATAAACTAACAAAGGGATTAGATTAGAGATGAAATGAATCGGCAACTTTCTTCTTCTGAATTGGGCAATTCATTCTATTATTGATTAATCACCAACGAACAAAAGAAGAAAATCTGGTCAGGTCACCTTGAATTGCTAAATAATAATAATAATAATAATAATAATAATAATAATATAATAATAATAATAATAAAGAAATAGAAAGGATTCCGCAAGGGAAAAAGAGGAACACACGATTTACTGATTTCCATATAAATGAAAATCTGTTTATAGCATATCATGCCTTCCCTATGCGTGAATTAACATTGCTTTCTGTGGATGAGATATTACTATCTAGATACGTGATTTGATCTACTGGCTTTATCCTTAGAGTCTCTGTATCGGGTTAAAATAATTTTATATTTCCAAGTGGCAACAGCTCTTTTCGAGGTACGTTGTGTAATGGTTATGGTCTTAGGTCGAGTTCAAATCCTGAACAAAGCTCTTTGTATTTCACATAGCGCTAATATCATTGGAAAAGTTATGCATTCAACTATTCCCCCTCCAGCTATGGGTAAATAGTACAGTAGAGTGGGCACTTTAACGTTGGTGAAGCAACCAATCTAGTAGAAGGAAAAACTCTGAATTCAACCTGTTAAGTCTTCTTAAGAAACTGACTCGTGCGGAAGAGTTGGTAAATATATTGTTCAACTAGTAACTGGTGTTCGATCCCAAGTGTATAAAGGATTTTGGATGCTGATTTTGAAGGTAGGAACACACTGATCACTTGGGTAAGTAGTTACTGACATCTCACCATGACAGTCGAATACAAGCAACAGTGTAGTGAGAAACCACACACAAACCGAAGCTCATACGTGGCCAGTGTTTAAATATTGAGTGAATCCCCTCGGCAGTACCCTGATGAGGTGCTTCAGGCACTGAGCAATAAAACCAGCCCTGTCCATTTTAGACAAGAGGGCAGGGATTACGCTAATCCTTAAATATCTTACCGGTCACATGACCGAAACCAGTGGACACAGGAGTATTAACTCAATACAATCATCTTCATTTGACTCTTCCTGGATTATACTCAGTTTAGTCAATGAGAAGGTAATTGTATTGGCTGAGATAGTTCAATGTTTACCACGGATTATAGAGATTTATTTACAATTCTTTATAAGAAGTGAATTTTTTTGAATTCTAGTTTTAATATCGAATAGAATATATCTCCTACGAAGATAAAGATGTCTTCTTGATAAAACCCCATTTTCGTTATGCCAGATAATTTCCGGTTTCTCTTGCTCATCCTTCACATAATTAAATTTCTTAGTTTTGAAGTAATGAATATCCACAAATCAAATCGACACTTAAATGAAAGTGGGATTTTTTGCCTTATAAAAGTAGCATGTTTTTTTTGTTTTGTTTTTTTGTTGTTTTTTTTCTGTTCAATAATCCTCTCCTATTAATGCGAACTAGTGGAACCTGTGGATATACCTCAGTGTGATAATTTGATATTACATCGTTTGATATGTTTACTTAAAAGCAATTGCTAAGTAGTTCAATATGTAAAAAGTATAATAATCTCTCTCTCTCTCTCTCTCTCTCTCTCTCTCTCTCACACACACACACACACACACACACACACACACACACACTTTTGTCTTTCTTTCATTTTTTTTCACCTTTTCATTATGTTCGATTGAAACCGATTAGCTTTAGCAATTCCACGCGCTCACCCCCTCTCTCTATCTTTCCTCTACAATATTTTTTCCCTTCTTATTATATTTTTTGTGTAGCATGTCCTTTTTCTTTCTTTATATTAAAAACGGAATTTAGCTGAGATGACGACACTCATAAGATATAAGAATTTGATGGATAAACAATACCAGATTATCAGGATTTACATTTTTGCATTTTATCTAGAATGATTGGGACGGCGTCATTTTTTTAACCAGAGGTTATTGTAAGATGATAACAGTCATAGAATTAAGGAACACGAGTATTATTATATATATATTTTCTTCTTTTGGATTCCATTCAATTCATCTAATAAAAAAAGATCATCGTTTTAAGATTTACCAATTCTTCAACATTTTCTCCTATTCACTGCGGGATCTTTTCCTGGATCTCTTAGCAATTTCATAAAATGCCTTAACTTCCAGGAACCATTTTCGAAAGATCCCTTAAATCCCACATGCTGAAAGATTATTATTTATTTATTTTTTATTTTTAGGTAAACACCAGCCGCTCTTTTGGCAAATTGGTAAAATGCCAGAACCTTTTTTTTCTGTCCTCTGCCCACAGAGAATTTTCTCCGGAAATGCATTCACGTGAATGTACATGTATTCACATGAATGATAATAGAAAGACGTTAAGGGAATTGACATCTTCATAAGCAGAAATAGTTATGTATTTTCCAGAAGTTAGTGAAAACCCACGACTCCAAATGATAAACCATTTCTACTTAGAGTAACACAGACTCTAGATTTTACCTCATTTATTCTTACTGACAGGACCTGTGGGTATACCACAGTATGATAATTTAATTATTACATTTGCTATGTTTACTAAAGAGCTATTTTCCTTCTTTTCATCTTTTCCTTATTTTCGATTGGCGTTATCGCTTCCGCGCACTCATACCTCTCCCTATATTTCACCTACTCTTTTTTTCTTTCTTTCTTTCTTATTATATATTTTGTAGTATTTGTTACATAGCATACTTATCTTATTTGACGTATACCCATTTATACCCGTAAACGTATACATCTTTATTTTATTCTGTATTTACCTTGTCTTGTAGTCGAAGTATTTATTCTTACTTTTTTCATAGTTTGTTGAGAAGCGGCTTTCTTAATTGGGCTGATATCTAGATGTTTAACAGTCGATTACACTGGTTTACAAAGAAATTGAGGCAAGCACAAAAATAGCTGTTTTAACCTAATTTGGGGGTGCTGAATTCAGATTTGAAATCCGTTTTTACTCATCACCTCTAGTTTTTTTTAGATATGCATACTGTACATGTTGTACACATACTGTACATAAAGGTGTATATGCATTCAGGGTTAATTTCTAATATTGTGTGACTTATGTCTTCTTTTTTAGTTATTATGCAATAAATGTAAGTGATAGCATTACATTATATATATATATATATATATATATATATATATATATATATATCAAGATGGATTTTGGTAGTTAAGCATAGCCAACACGTCTCAATCAACAGCCAGTAGTGCACTGGCAGTCAGCAGATCATCTAATAAAACATATTTCTAACTGTCTGCGGTACTATGAATTGTGTACATTGTGTCATCCAAGTATATTTATTTCGTCATTGTTCTTTATCTATCCTGTTTTATCTGTAATAAGCTGCTGCAACTGTTGAAATAAGCACGTATATAGTCTGTATATACTAAAATGAGACTATTTAAAAGACAGAAAACTAGAGGTGATAGAGCAAAATTGTTTATAAAATTGAATACAGCACACCCAAATTAGTAAAAAACACCTATTCATATTCTTGCCTCAGACAAAAAATATTGTTTTGTAAACCAGTGTTATTTACTATCTGCCTGGTCTGTCTTCTTAACCAAGTTTCTTCTTAAGGTATTCTAGTGACTTGTTATTTGTTTTTAGTGACAACACAAAACACTTCTTTAGTGAATTCACATACTTATTTCATTTTTCTTCTTTTCTTTTTTTATCCGGAACACTCAACCATGTATGTGTGTTAGAATCTAGCTAAGGCGTCTTCATCCTTTAAGAGCTAGCAAGAAACTGACTATTTAACTAAATTATCTCACACTTGCACTGACAAACGGAAGCGGGGTCAAAATAAGGTTAAGAGACGTCAATCAAAATCCCTATTGTTAACAGCTGTTAATGGTTATCTGTTTTTTCGAATTCAAATTCTCTACACAAACCGTACATAATTGATAGCACAAAAAGGTAAAATCGTCAGCGTGGCATAAAGCCGTTATCAGCCAGACGGCAAGGGAGTCTATACGCTTTTCACAAGTACTAGACCAAGGAGATTGTTTTTATGTCTGAAGTGGAGCGTCAAAACTACCACCAGCTCCTTACTTTACTGCACAAATCCCTGTACTACTCATACGCAGAGTTGGTGAGTGTCGGCATCGAACCAGGAACATTGTGGTTCCAAGTCGGACATTCTGATCTAAACCAGCCCATCAATTGTGCAACACATGTCCTTTTTCTTCTCTTTCTTTGTTTATAGTAAAAACGGAATGGTCCATTATTTAGCCGAAATGACGACACTCATAAGAAATAAGAATTCGGTGGATAAGCAATACCAGATAATCATCAGGATTTACATTTTTGTATTTCATATAGGATGGCGTCATTTTTTACCCAGAAGGGGTTGCAATATGAAAACGGTCATACAATTAAGGAACACGAGTATTAATATATATATAAATAGATAAGATTTTTGGATGTTTGTTTTTTAAAAGCATTGTTGGATAAAGTATATATTATTATTTATATTTTTGTTTGAAGGCAATTACAATGCGTAGATCGCATAAAATTCGATAATTATAGAAAATAATCATGACAAGTGAATCTCGACAAAGAATTGTTCGGTGTGTAGAACATCGTACAGACTGTTTCAACTTTATTAAGTTTCAGTTGAAACGGTCTGTACAATGTTCTACACACCGAACAATTCTTTGTCGAGATTCACTTGTCATGATTATTTTCTATAATTATCGAATTTTATGCGATATACGCATTGTAATTGCCTTCCAGCAAAAATATAAATGATAATAATAATATATATATATATTGAAGAAATAGATACAACAGAAACCTACTCGAGTTTCATCGCTAGAATCATCAGTGTATCTATTTCTTCAATAAATTTGCTCTACTTTGTATTGAGCACTTTGTATTTGTTTTATCACGGACTTAATCCCTTGATCCTGTGCACCTCCATCGATCGTGCCCATATTCACCGGTAAGCCACCCTTTATATATATATATATTATATATATATATATATATATATATATATATATATATATTATTCGGATTCCAATCAATTCATCTCATAAAAAAAGATATTCGTATTCAGATTTACCAATTCTTCAACGTTTTCTTCTATTCACTACAGGACCTTTTCCTGAATCTCTTAGCAATTTCATAAAATGCCTTAACTTCCAGGAATAATTTTCGAAAGATCCCTTAAATCCCACATGCTGAAGGTAAACACCAGCCGCTCTTTTGGCAAATTGGTATAATGCCAGAACTTTTTTTCTGTCCTCTGCCCACAGAGAATTTTCTCCAGAAATGCATTCACGTGAATTTACATGTATTCACATGAATGATAATAGAAGGACGTAAAGGGAATTGCCGTCTTCATAAGCAGAAATAGTTATGTATTTTCCAGAAGTTAGTGATAACCCACGACTCCAAATGCCGATATTCACAACATATAAAACCTTTCAACAGTGTTTTCACGAAAATAAGACTTACCTGTAAAATAAGACATAACTTAATTTTTCAGGATGATTTTTACTATAAAGCCTACCCTTTAAATAACCCCTTGTTGAGAGCGACAGACATACGGAAGAAATAAGTATTCTTCACAATCACATCATGCGACAAAGACAGTGGACATCCCCGAAAATAAGCCCTAATGTTACATTTCGGAGTGAAAATTAATATAAGCCCTGGTTTATTTTTGGGGAAACACGGTTCTTAGAACATTTGAATAACGCAACCACTAAATTTTAGGATGTACTAATATTAGTAAATATATATAATTTGATTCAGAATGTTTCACTGAGGCGTAATGATTCGTAAACTAGTCTATAATGGTTTGTTTTGTTTGTTTTACGGCATATCAACCCTTTTCGGGTAATTTAATACCGAAACAAGTCGTTTTTATAAAAGTTCCTATGCTTCAAGTTCTTAATATCTATAAATTTGTATAAATAATTGTCATTAACTTCATTTGGTTTGATTTTGGATTGGTTTGTTTAATGGTATAATAACCCTGTGGGTTATTTATTTCCAAACATTGTTAGAGTGTGCGATCAAATCTGCTACTCAAGTTTCCTTTACAGGTGTCATTTTTTAAAATGTAAAATTTTGTAATTTTTGTAGATGTATTTTATGTCTGATTCATAATTTTCGATATATATTCATTTCTATTAAGAAGGATAAAATGGCATCCATGTTAGAATTCTCAAACAAATACCTGATTATTTAAAATGAGTTCAACTCTGTCTTTGATACTTACATTTTTGCTTTCAATTAGAAGAGAGAGGGGGAGAGGGGGAGGGAGAGAGGGAGAGAGGAGAGAGGGGAAAGAGAGAGGGAAAGAGAGAGGGAAAGAGAAAGAGAGAGAGAGAGAGGGAGAGAGAGGGAGAGAGAGGGGGGAGAGAAATTACAGTACATTCCAAAAGTCTCCAACTATCCAAGAAATAAACATTTTGGTTCCATGCATAATATTCCATTTAATAAAAGACATGAAGACCCGATTTAACGTAATCTCAATCGTCCTAAAATTAATGGAATCGGTTCGCAATTAATTCATATCTTTTCCTTCAATCTATGGATAAATAGAAGGATCTAAAAGGGTTCTTTCATCATGATAAGCGCAACCGGTCTAAAAGACTCTGAATTCAAACTCTCTACCAAAACGATGATAGAACTGGATGTGGTGAAAAGGCAATATCAAAGACCTACAATTCATAAGACAATATTACTTTGCATTCAATTTCATTTTAGCTACTAATATCTATTTACTTTAGAATTTAACGACTAGTGTTCATGGAATGGTTTTTAGCAGGAGATGTTAATATGCAATTGCTGCATTTTGGGACCTTCTCGGTCAGATTAAGATGGTTAGGTAAGTGATAACATTATTTACGTCATTTTGACATTTCAGTTTTTAGAATAAATAACTTCTTACATTTAATTTTTCAAAATCTAATCACAATTTTGTCAATAAGTCCGGTGGCATTTATGCTGCTTGGAGGTCCTTTGAATGAGAAGTTACGATTAAGCTCCGAAACTGCGTTTGAATTCATGAGTAATTATCTGAAGATGACTTATTTAAAGGTAATTAAAATGATAGATAAGAAACAGAGCCCGAGATTACAGTGGTCTGAATGTTGTGTATACACAATAAAGATAAGGAAAACAGTCTGAAATACCATAATTATTCATATCAAGCCTCATTTCATAGATATACATAAAAATATATAATACCAAATTGTATAACATCTTACACTTCCCTTGATTGAAAAATAGAAGACTTCATGATAATACAACTAAACGAGTGTGTAGAAATTCCGATGCATTTCAACAAGAGTAAGCACATTTCCATTATTGTATGTTCTATGACCTGATGGATGGATCAGTAATGGTTTCCTTTTTTGCTGACCGCTGTGAACTCGCCGTCAATAGACAAGACTCTTCCTGGTTTTGAATGATGAGACTTCATAAGGGCCAAAGTGCTCATGAAAAAGAGGCAAAACTTCAATTACCTAAAGGAGCTGGTTATAACACTATCTATTTTTCCTATCTATGGAAATATTTGGATCACCATGAGAGACGTTGGAAAAAGCAGCATCCTTGAATTCGTTTGTGTTTATTCCTACTACAACACGGAGTGGTAGTATCTGTTAGGGTACCATCTATGGGGTAAATAGAACAAAATGGGTTTTTACAAAAAAATAAAAATCGAGTACCCATCAAGAATGAATAAAACAAAAGTTATTTGCTATAAAATGATTCAACTGGTTGAGATGCTGTAAAATCCAACCAACTAACTTGCTACAACATATTTAAATTCTAACACTTTTGAAAATCAAATTATTTAAGATCTTAGAACTATTTATTTCTATGGAAATATTTGGATCACTCTGTAGGAAGAGATTGGATAAAGCAGCATCTCTGAATCGATTTGGATAAAACGGCTTTGACTGTGTGAAAAACACAAAAGAAAACATCTTTATATCTAAATATCTAAAATAAAAATGTAACACTATTAAGGGTGCGTTTTGGTATTGTGGGTATCAGCCAGACAGCGAGGGTGTTTATGCCCTTTTCGCTAGCGCTAGACTAGAGAGATTGTTTTTTCCTAAGGTGGAGCGCCACACCAACCATTAAATCCCTACTTTAACGTACAGATCAGATTATCTAATCTGCGCTATTCATGCCCCTAGTTGGTGGAGACTAGAATCGAACCAGGAACATTGCGATTCTATGAACAGGTCCCTTAAGGGATGTATTAACCCCGTTAAAAGTTATTATTTCGCCCAAGAAACACCGAATAGCAGAAACAAACAAGAAACTAGTAAAAATCAAAGCAATAAACTTCCCTATGTGGTGTAACGTTATAAGATATTAACCAACTAAATTATCAGACTTCATAAAAAGACTTGAATTAAAGGAAATGTTTTGGTGTCAGAAAAAAGAAACTCCCAAATGAAATTATACAAATATATTATTGTAAACCGGTGGCGAAACCTGGTCCTTCTGAAAGTATATATATATATATATATATATATATATATATATATATATAGTGAACAGTGAATATTGTCTCTGTGTATATATGGAATGTAATGGTATAGATATATATGTTTGGACCTTTGTTGTTTTCTTCGCAGTATTAATTTTCTGTTGTCTTATACCAAGACTGGTTATCAGCCACAATAACTATGTCTCCTATGCTATATTATAAATAGCTGATTGGGGGGAGTTAATTTCTGTATATATATATATATATATATATATGTGTGTGTGTGTTTTTGGGAGAATATGTGCTTAATTGAAGTCGTACCTAATTTTGAAAGTTAATTAATTAATAATTAATTAATTACGCAGGCATACCTATTCAAATGTAAGGCTAAACAAATCGAGAAAAATGAATCTCTGTATGTACATTTCGGCCTATTAGGCCTCATCAGCAGAGCTATAGATTGGAAGACCGCCTTGTGCGTGATTCGAACCCTGACTGTCAAGCTGACAGGCGAGGACCGTAACCCCTACACCAACCGGACTTTCTTAGATTTTTCGTTTTATTTAGAAGTAGGTTTTTATTCCTCTTATAGTGACTATTTCTACACGACAGTATGAGAAGTAAATACACAAGCGATGTGTTTTTATATGGCTTCTTTTAGCCGACAATTTTTGGGAGAATATGTGCTTAATTGAAGTCGTACCTCATTTTGAAATGTGTGTGTGTGTGTGTGTGTGTGTGTGCGTGTGTGTGTCTGCCTAAGCGTGTGCACATGTATATAGTCGCACATTTAAATCCATGTATATATATATATATATATATATATATATATATAAAGACATATTTTACTTCATCTCGTTCGCTTAATATGACTTAGAATTATGCCCCGCCCCCATTCATTTGCCGGTTCGCATTGAAATGTTCTCAGTTTTTAATTCCTACTTTCGACGTTTTTTTTCGGGTTTTTTTCTCAAGGAGTGCTAAAAGATTCATTTAGATTAATGATACTTGGAATTCAATTAATGTTTTACATACACAAATAAAATCAAAACATTTTCTTTAATTAGGTACAAGTAAAAATTACACGTGGTGTAATGGTTTATAGGAAATGGGCACGGCGAGACGAGTTCAAATCCTGCACGATGCTGTTTGCATATTACATATCGCTAATACTCTTGAGAAAAATGTGAATCCAATTATTTTCCCTCCAGCTATGGGAACATAGTAGGGCAGACTAGGCCTTTTAACCTTGGTTAGGCAACCAGTCTAGGAGAAGGAAAACTAAGAATTCAAACCTGTTAAACTCCGCTTAAGAAATTGATCATATGTCACATCCTAATCCTGTGGAGGGGTTGAGTAATTATGTATATCAATTGTAATTCTTGTAAAATAACCAACAATTTCAATACAAGTTCTAAAATGGTTCCAGAAATAAAAATGAGCTTTAAGATTTTTTTAAAACATTAAAAATTATCAAGCATCATCCCGTAATTTATATTTCAAATTTTCTTTTTCTTCACACTTAAGTGGCTATATTTATACAATTTTAAGATAAAACGAGCAAATATGTTTTTTTTATTTGAATTTTATTTTGTCATTAAGAATCGTTTAAAAAAATGAAAGTATAAGATGTTGACGTATCAGCCTATTGACAGTATCATCCCGACAACGAGAGAGTCTATCCCCTTTTCGCTAGCGCTTGACCAGGAAGATTGTTTTTGCTGAGGTATTGCGCCACACATATCGTCAGTTCCCCACTTTACCACACATATCAGATTGTCCAATCTGTGCTACTCACGTGCTGAGTTGACAGGGACCAACTATTCTCCATCTATCTATATGTAAAATGTAGGGTAGACTGGGTTCTTTAACCTTGGTATGACAACTAATCTAGAAAATGGAAAACTCTGAATTCAAACCTGCTAAACTCCGCTAAAAAAAAATTGTCGTTGTGTCACATCCTATTCATGTAGAGGGTTTCGTAAATACATATTGTATTAAAAAAGATCTTGTAACAATTTACAATTTTTCCTGTGTTAAAAAAACTAATCAATATGATATAGATGCACAGATTTTCTGTGCATTTTAACATTTCACAAGAGAATTCTATTCTGTTTGGCTTATCATTACTCAAGAATAGTCTGACATTATTCATTATCCCTTAACACCTTATCTACCAAATTTCCCCCATTTACCGTTGTTACATAATTATAACTGTACTTAGTGAGAAATTAGTTCCACAAAAAGTTATATTCGATATTGGGGTAGAATGATGACTCTAAACCCATAACGAGGCATCCATTTATCTTTTCACATATTAGTCATCGGTATTTACTAATCTTTATTTGTTGAACGCCCAGTGAGAATCAAGTTCCTTATAACTTGAGTAAGTGCATGCTCGACTAGTACACGATACTGTACGCTGCGACTAGTGGCACTCATTCAGATTTAATTAAATTAGAATTTTGGCACGAAGCCACACCAGTAGAACCCACATCTGCTAGGAACCCAAAGCAAGCTGATGTTACAATTTGCCTGGGAAGGGTCTCAAAAACTACCTTAATTCTGACGATTAAAAGAGCTTTTGTAGTACTTCCACGGCGATTGGTGTCTTTCTCAACAGCACCACATACATAATAATCCGTGGGTTAACATCTGGGGAGTTCGAAGGACAAGCATTGTAGTCGTAAAATTTCGCCGACAACCATTTTTGACATTTTCCAGAGTTGTGGCAAGGGGTGGAATCTTGCTGCCATACATATGGCCTACCATAGGCTACCCGTGTTATCCAGGGCTTGACTACAGTGTTTAACAACACCAAGTAGGCATCTGAATTCAGCCTGATACCCTCTCTGAAAAAGTTTGCGAGGAATACTGCTGTACGAATACATATATTTCAAATTTATATATATATATATATATATATATATATATATATATATATTAATGATAGGAAAGCAATTACAATGCGTATAAAATAAAAATAAGAAGATGTTTAGTCTTATCGATTTCAAAGTAACTTTATCATCAGAGACGTTTTTCAGAAATGGAAGCGTTTTTTGTGTCATTATTTTTCTTTATGTTATAAACACGCGTCTTGTGTCTTTTTTTTAATAACGCCACGCGGAAGGGTCGCGATAGCCGTTGTTCATTCAATTTCAACGTTATTCTTTTCATCTATTTATATATTTATGCATTTATCTATTTATTTATTTATAGTTTAAACAATAGGTTAGAATTAAACACAGAATATATAACTAATTAAAATACACATTCCATATATACACATATATATACATAAAACAAATAAATAAAAATAAATAAATAGATAAATATATAAATAGATGAAAAAAATAAAATTGAAATTGAATAAACAACGGCTATCGCGACCCTTCCGCGTGGCGTAAATATTTATACACATTAAATATCACCAGGACTTGGTTTTTGAGCAAAAATAATAGATTTGATTTATATTCGTGAACATAATTAAAAAATAAAATTTAAATGATAACTGCATGTTTTTTTTTGTTGTTTTTTTTTAAATTTCATTTAATATTTTAGATAGAAGACATTAACATTTCTTTTCAGGGTTGCTGGATCAATACAAGGTCTATTTTTTTTTTTTTACATAATGATTTAAATGGGGCATCCCACGAGTATTGAACTCACGATTCAGTAATAATGGATCTGCACGACTAACTTAAAAAATCCCCCTCCACCCAGACGACGCCGGGTCGCCGCTGTTAGTAGTATGATAATTTAATTATTACAATGTTTGATATGTTTACTTAAAAGCTATTGCAAAAAGTTTCAATATGTAAAAAGTATAAATAACTTGATTTACCTCTCTCTCTCTCTCTCTCTCTCTCTCTCTCTCTCTCTCTCTCTCTCTCTCTCTCTGTTTTCTCTTTCTTTACTTCTTTTCATTATGTTTGATTGAAAAAGATTAGCGTTAAACGAAGGTACGACAGCTCGAAAGACAATGATTGCAGCAAATCAATCAAATTTATAGCCAGGGAAATGAGGGCGTCTGGGTTTATCAGACAGTTAGTGGACGAAAACATTCTCTATTTCTCATATAATATGAGAAAGAAACCAATTTTGATAACAAGCTATGAAGGACAACAGGAACGATTGCGCTGCAACGATTTTCAACAATTTCTAATATATCCTCCGAGCGAACATGACTTAGTTTTCTCAGATGAGAACATTTTCTCCCAAGATCAGACGGTGAACTCGCATAACAACCGTTGGCTTGCTATGTCCCTACAAGCAAACGCCGAGTCCATATTATGTTGTTTGAGCAGTCACTTACTAGGGTGACATTGTACCACCATTGATCTATCAATATGATCTCAGACTTAATACTCAGGCCTACATTAAGTGTCTTGTAGTGCTACTCTGGATAGAGTGGATGGCTGCTGGAAGATCTTACGTCTGGCAACAGGACTATACGCTATGCCACACAACCAGGAGAACACATTGTGTGAGAAAATTTATTTGACTACATCATTCTTAACATCTGGCCACATAACTCCTCAGATGTCAATTACTATAAGCGAGATACCATCAAAACCTCATTAACTGAAGGCAAGTGTAAAGGCAACATTTAACAATTTAAACAAGGATACCGTAGGAAAGTCTTGCAGGAGATTCTGAAGTTGTCTGGGGCCATGGTTGAAGCCATATATATATATATATATATATATATATATATATATATATATATATATATATATATATATATATTCAATCAATATATCGTCATGTAATTGTCTTGATATATCTGATAAATTCTAACGATCAAAAACTTAAAGATGTAAATTTCCAACTACCAGACCCTGGAAGTTGCTAATTTTCGATAGCTTTTAAAAACATCAATATACATAAAATAAAGATTCTGTATGTCTGTCTATTTATTCAACTAGCGAGCACCTGTCCTTTTTCAAAAGGAACATTGGTGGAGAATAAGAAGAAGAATAATAAGAATAATAAGAAATTTATTAATCAATAGTAGTACAAATTATTTAAAAAAATATAAGTAAAAGAAAAACTTTATTGGTTTAAACTACTATTGAAGGGAGGCCATGCCTAATAGCATGAAGCTAATCCCATGGACATGACCACCCTTGAACGCTCACAGGAAACAATACATGAAACACACAACGTAAACATATACATATATATCATGAGACAAATTAGCCGTGTGAGAATCTAAAAGCAAATCTGTTGTTTATAAGAGACCAACAAACACCAAAGTTTGATAAAATCCACATCCTGTTTTTGTTTTTCCTAAAGAAAAGCTAAATAAAGATGGAATAATGATATAAATCCTATATTAAAAAATGGTTTTAAAATGATTAAAAATGAAACAAAGTAATGTCAGTGTTATTTTCATTCTTGTATAATTGTGACTACACTTTATCCATCTTCACCCTTTAATTATGTACAATTTATGTTTTATGACATGTTATTAAATAAATATAAATTGTTTTTCCATGTTGTTGTATATTAAACTAAAACTCTTATTGTTAATGGGATTTGATTTTTTATATTCTTATATCACATATTCAATATTTATGCATCCATAGAGAAATTAATTTATCATGAGAGCTTAACCTCGGTTATAAACTGAGAATACAATGTTCTTATAATTGGTAATTCTAACATGCCTAGATATTTTGTAACTTGAAAAGTTATAATTCGTTATCCTAACGTCTCATTATATTTGCAACTTACAAAAAATAATTGGTATATTCTACTTTGTGATGGATATTTTTCGACACTCGAATATTAGATTCTTTTTGTTTGAATTTGGCTCAAATACGATTCTTCCTTCCACCTCTATAAGTGTGCGCGTCTATGTGTATGTGTGTGTATGTATGTATGTATGTATATATGTATGTGTGTGTGTGTGTTGTGTGTGTGTGCGAATTGCCATAGCAAATCACAAATTTGAACAAAAATAATTTTTGATTAAATTCAGATTTGAAGAAAAGTATATTTCTCTACTCATTTATGATCTGGTGTTTTATTTCAGCTAAACGACAAGGGGGTCATTGGCAATTATTACCTCAACAATCAATGCACATTGAAATTTGGTTTCATGAAACATATCTCAAATGAATTAAATGTTATTATTTTTATAAATTGGCTATTGTTACATATCAAATAGACAAGAATATTAAGAATGGCCTCGTATTGAAGAAAAATTATCGAACTGCCGGTAAGAAAAATCAATCCCAATTAGCCCATTGTTGTCCTTCCTTTCGCTTTTATAACAGTCTGAGTTCTTTGAGACCAAGACTTCAATAATGGTAAACAGATGTTGATAAATCATCTTTCACAGATTGATGTTATTGGGTTGGTGCGTGATTATTGCGGCCTTTCTTTTTAACACATTATATTCAACAAAAACAATAAAAATTGATGGTTTGTTTAATTTGTTTCATAAAAATAATCTTCTCTTTTCAGAATGCGTATCGAAAATCATATCAACATTTGTGATATTATACTCTACTACTTCGATAAAGGTTAGAATGAAGCACAGTCATTTCGCAATGTTAATGGACCTTTTTGTGAAGGAACAATCATCAAACTGAAAAGCTATTCAGTTCAAATCGGGTGATACAAATTTCACAGATGAAAAAGAAAGAGATCGACCATGAAATCTCAATGACTAAACACGTGGGAATGGATGAAAACTTGACAAAGAGAATATTGACCGAAGACTTCAATGTGGACCATTCGACATTCCTTCGTCATCTCAAAATGCTCGGAAAAGTATGGAAATTGGCTGGATGGATCCTGCACGAACTCTCTGATAACAACAAAGCCGAACGAGTCGATTTCTTTTTAAATTTCTATTTTCAAGTGAGTTGAGATTCAGATAATTTGCAACTGCAAATTATTCTCCCTGTGCGAAGGCATCTGTCTAAAACAATTGATCTTGTGTCACATCCTGTCCGTGGCAGTAAATTCCATTTATTAGCCATGTCATTGGGTTGAGATATACATTACCCAAACAAAAGCTTTATCACACTTTTATCTGTAACAGGATGAATTGTGTTCTATTGATGGACGAAAACAAATGTCCAAACTTTTAATGGTACTCTTGTGAATTGCCTGTTGAGTTAATGATTTCCAATTCGCAGAGTTCTATACCCGACATACAACCTCATATGATAAATGAATAAAGAAATGGGATTTTCTACACACGGTTACCATTATATATTCGATTGGAATGGCACCAGACAAAAGTTCCAGTCCCATCACTTTGACCAAATTTTATTTTGATTTTCTCAGTTACATCTATGTTGACCGTTTCTTTGTCTTTGCCCAATGTATTTAACTTTTTCTTTAATCAAAACCTAAACTTACATTACCTGTTTCCCCCCACCTTTTTTTCTAGCCTGGTTTAGATGAAGTGGTGAAGAAATGCCACAACAAAAATCTTTTCTTCTCCACGGATGTTGACAAAGCCATCTTAGAATCTGAGTTGATCTTCATCTGTGTAAATACTCCTACTAAAAACTATGGCTTAGGCAAGGTAAGTGCCTCTTTTTGGAACAAAATCATAACCTTCTGCTTTATTATATTATAGAATATTATAGAATATTCCATTTTCCCTTCTAGGTGGTCGTGGTGGTGGTGGTGTTTGTGTGGGGGGGTTGGATTTCGCGTTTTTTTTGTTTTTCTTTAAGTTATTCGTATACTTATCTATCTTTAATTTATTATTATTATTATTACATATATATTTTTTATTATTATTATTGTATATATATATTCTTATTATTCTTATTATTCTTATTATTATATTTCCCGTTTTTTTTCACTTGTTATGAATTTTCTATTTTCATTGTTTTCAGTTTCGTGTTTGTTTGTTTTTCCTGTCACTTCGACGTCGTCTCCTGTGATCTCTTCAAATGTTTTTCTTTTACAACTCTTCCCATTTTATTTATACATGCACTTGATTGTAGACAATAGTTTACTGGCAAAAAAATAAAATAAAATATATATTTTGCCTCACACTTTATTGACAGATCTCTTGTTACAGCCATTTTTCTTCTTTTCAATTCTTCAAGTCTCATAGATTTACAAACACTTACTTTTAAAACTACTTTGAATATTTACTCTTTTGTTGCTATCTACACGGGGATTCCATAAATAGTTTTCTTAACGTTAATCGATTTTCAATTTGATCTGCAAAAATATTTAAATCATTAACTTAGATGACTTAATCTAATTTGTTGGGGTGTATGAGGTATATTTCCAGAAGTCAGAATGTTCAGCTATTAATAGAAAATAGTTTTCACACAAATACACACACACGCACACACACACACACACACACACACACACACACACACATATATATAATATATATATATATATTATATATATTAATTCATTGGATTTAACCCTGATGATTCTAGCGATGAGACTCGAGTAGGTTTCTATTATCCATTTCTTCAATATATATATATATATTATTATATATATATATATATATATATAATTGAATATTAAGCAATAAATAATTTGTTAATAATAGTTTTTAATCGTTGGCATATAATCGACTATTAAGAGGCTCTATCCTGAATATCGATCGCTATAATGAAAACAACGTGATCATACACACTCACACACACACACACACATATATATATATATATGTATATAAGATGAACAAAAATGATAAGACAAACAGGAATATGTCTTTTATGTTATATATATATATATATATAATATATATATATATATATATTATGTTATATATATATATATATATATATATATATATATATAAATAATATATATATATATATATATAAGTGTATTTTGACAGCATTCTTCTTTTAAACATGTTTTGTTAAACTGTACTGACGATTCTTGTCGGACGAGTTTTTGTTCGATCCTTTTTAATTTTCTGGCCATCTCTTTAATGTCAGGGTGGAACTGGTGTAGCAATCCACCAAAGGTTTCATTACGAGCGCTTTTGGCATGTCCATCTGCCATCTTCAGATATGAAAATGATGGGATGTTTCAGGTGTCTCGTTTTAAAAACAAGTAGTGGAGGTAGTAAGAATGGTAGGGGAGGTAGTAGGAATTGGTGGTAGGTTCAAACAATGATAGCAGTAGAGATTACAAATAAAATTTGTTGAAAAAAAAATCGCATAATTGCACCAACTCTATAGTTTTTTTTGTTTTTTTTAATTTCTATTTTCAAGTGAGTTGAGATCAGATAATTTGCAACTGCCTCCCTGTGCGAAGGCTCGTCTAAAAATTGATCTTGTGTCACATCCTATCCGTGGTAATAAATACCATTTTACTGGCCATGTCATTGGGTTGAGATATACATTACCCAAACAAAAGAATTATTTAATAGTGAGTCAAACAAGACATGCTGGACACTGCTGGAGAAGCAAGGATGAACTCATAAATGGCATTCTTCAGTGGAAACCATCACATGGGCACACTAGAGTAGGCCAGCCAGCAAAGAGTTACATAGGTCAACACTGCGCGGATACTGGATGCTGCGCAGAGGACCTCCCAATGGTAATGAATGAATGATAGGGAGGGTTGGTGAGAGATTGTCATGGATATTTGTGCTACTATCGTGACATGATGATAATGAAACTAACTCTAATATGATGGTATTTTTTAAGAGATAAATGAAGATACTTTTGTCCTCCTCCTACTACCACCACCTAATCAATAAAAAATATCGGAAATTGAAGTCCGTACTGAATGACCCCTAATCTGCACTCAAATGCACAGTTAATAATTTGTTGCTGAAATTGTTAATTCTGATAACAGTCAATGTTTTTTTACCATCAGTATGATCCCATTTGTGCGTAGAGAGAATTTAATATCGGGTTTAAAATGATATGTATTTTTCGTACTGAAGCTTAATTCATAAATATCTCCATACGAGATTGGTGGATAGATAAATTAGGTTGATACAAGTTAGTCATACATTCGTCCACACATAGTCACACACACACACACACATACACACATATATATATACATATATATATATATATTATATATAATATATATATATATATACTATATATATACACAATATGTATATATAATATATAATCAGGTTGATATAAAATGTCAGAACACACACACACACACACATATATATATATGTATACAGAGAAAGAGAGAGAGAGAGTTGTATATATGATTACTCACAGATTCAAAGCAGAGAGAGAGAGAAAAGAGAGAGAGAGGAGAAGAGAGGAGAAGAGAGAAATAGAGAAGAGAGAGAAATAGAGAGAGAGAGAGTAAAGAGAGAGGGGGGAGAGAACTAGGATAGATAAAGAAAATAAGATAGACGTTGTTTTGCTTTGCGGCACATCAACCCATTTCGGTCATTTATTGATGAATCAATCATTTGATATTAGATTAATTTACAATACATGATGTGATTAGAATGTAACCCATCTAAGTATTAGAAAGGTCTCATTGCTGCTTAAGTTCGGTATCTAGCGAGAACGAATGCGTTGAACGACTTAATCAGTAAAGATAGATAGGTAGATAGATTGATAGATAGATAGATAGATAAGAACAAACTGAAATAGATAGATAGATAGATAGATAGATAGATAGATAGATGTGAACAGACTGTGGTAGATTGAACAGACCGTGATAGAATAGATTTAATTTTTTTTATAGATTTTCTTTGATTGATTTGATTCGTTCATCGTTGATTGAAAAGGAAATTGAAATATGTGATTGATTAAAGATTTAAATCTCATTTTCACTGACAGTTTCAGTGCGATCGATTACTCCAAAATGATAGAATTTTCATTTTATGACAAGCAACAGACACAACTTTCTAATCTACTAAATACTCGATATAATACATTTTCTATTTGCATCTAATTTTTATGTTCGAACTAATTTCCCCCCATAAATTTCATGAATTACATTTAATTATAGAGGGTCAAATACGTAGGTGAATGAATAATACATTACTTTTGTTTATTATCACAAAATTAAGAGCCTTTCAATGTGACTCTAAATACGATCAGTTTGACGTGATCAATTAGCCAGGAAAATGGACGAGAATATAGACCAGATACAACTTCTTATTTGCTTCTTATATTCTTTGTTGAACCTGAAACACAGGCACCTGTTCTTTGAAATTAAAAACAATTTTCTGATCAATTATTTAAATAAATTACTTGATTACTTGTTATTCGATGAAGAGCTATTCAATTTGGCTAAACAGCCGATGTTCTTTGTGTGATCAATCTTGAAATATTAATTATATGTTTGGAATGATAAATGATTAAAAAATGTCGACAAAATAATCTTGAATATTTCTCCAAGAGAGATGATATGAGGGTGAGTCAAAAACTAATGCCATTTTCTTTATTTCATGTGAAGTTTTTTTAATAATAAAACTAAGGTCTACATTGAGACCCTAACGAGGCTCAGAGCAAGAATCCGAAGAGTAAGACCCAACTTGCCAATTGACAATGTCCCCCTTCTGCATGACAATGCTCGACCACCCATTGACAATATTTAAGGTTAGTGATAGAGTGAATCGCATTGTTATTAATATTAATTAATATTGTTATCATATCTTTTTGTGAACAATCAGAAGATTTTTCTGCGAGATATCATCTATTTTTTTTTAAGGAATCCCTGTATTTAGTTTAAATCCGTCTGATGGGCTAGAAAACTCTTTGTGTTTAGTTTCTGCTTCGAAATAACAATATAACGCGCGATGACGGTTTGTTTTTCTTTCATTAAAATTAAATATCGCTCTGTATATGATTGTTGCATAGCCTTCTTTACCGGCACTAAATCGTAACGTTGCTGGTATACTGCGCAGGCTAGGTTTAGTAGTCGGCGTAGAGATCAACACAGGGCATTTAACAAACTTTAGTTTATTGCTTTACATCTCTCGGGGTGCGCGTGAGTGTGCGAGCGTTGACAGATGCGGCACTACGTGCTTGCTTGGATGAATAGCGTGCGGAGGCGCGGATGTAGCTACGTGACGTCCACAGCCATCGGCTGTGACGTTGAGTCGGTCACTGCGTTCGTCGTCTCCTATCTGACTGACCCTAACTACTGACTGCTTAAGTAAGCGCAACCCTATCTATTGTTTTCTTTTGTTCTATTTACTCTTTGTCTGGCTTCCCGCCAAACGCCCCACATATTCTTGTTCTCTGTCGGAACCTTCTTAGTTCCGCGTCTTCTTTGCACTCCTCTATCTACTTGCTTCATATTCTTCTTCTTGTTTAATCTAACCGGAAATTCCCAATTCCCGTTTGTACATATCCAACATGATTTCATTTATTTGATTATATATACATTGAGCTCTTTTTAGGGATTCATAAAAGTCCTTGTAGGAGTATATTATGGTTGCACGCTACATGAGCATTCAGTATGCGTTATACAGAGATTCATGATTGCCCAAATAGAATTATCCCTTACCAGTCATTTCATTTACTTATATATATATATATATATATTATATTATATATATATATATATATATAGATAGATAAGATAGATAGGTCAGTGACATCCACACGATTATAATGTTTCCGATGTTTACGTCTCATTCAGTGTGGTGTAGACTTAACACTTTTAACCAGGAGCGAAAAACAGATCTGAATTTTTTTAAGTCACTCCGGTTTCTTACCTGGTCGGCCGTTGGTAACTGTTAGTAAGAGGTGCGCTCTTGCAACATTTAACCGATACATACTTCGGTAGGTGTATGTTTACCATCACCAGAAAACTCAAGCTTATCTCTCTCTGG
>CM042143.1:128548153-128551816 GCA_023376005.1 Doryteuthis pealeii | reverse complement strand
ACGGAATAGGGAAATTTCTGGTTAGATTAAACAAAGCAAAATGATGAACATAGATAGAGGGAGTCAAAGAAGGACGCGGAACTAGAAAGGTTCCGCCAGAGAATCAATGAAATATGTGGGCGTTTGGCGGGAAAGCCAGACAAAGAGTAAATAGAACAAAGAAACAATAGATAGGAGTTGCGCTTACTTAAGCAGTCAGTAGTTAGGGTCCAGTCAGATAGGAGACGAACGAAGCGGCAGTGACCGAACTGGTCACGGTCCCCAAAAGCCGATGGGCAGTGAAGCCGTCACGTAGCTAAACATCTCGCTCCCCAACGCTATTCATCCAAGCAGCAGTAGTGCCATTGTCAAGCTCGCGCACTCACCGCACCGAAACGAAGAGAATGTAAAGAAATAAACTAAGATTTTGTTACAATGCCCATGTGTTGAGTCTCTACGCCGACTACCTAACCTACCGCGCAGTATACAGAAACGTTAATACGCTTTAGTGCCGGTAACAGAAGGGCTATGAAACATCATATATAGGCGATATTTAACTTTTAATGAAAGAAATAACAAACCGGTACATCCCGTTATATTTTTTATTTCAAGCAGAAACTAAACAAAATGAGTTCTAGCCTCATCAGAGCGGATTTTACAAATACAGGGGATCCTTAAAAAAAATATATATCTGCAGAAAATCTTCTGATTGTGTCACAAACAATATGACAACAACAATCTAAATCCTGCGGGCAATGTCAAAAAAAAAAAAAAAAAGATATACGTTTACCTTAGATTCTGTTTGAACGACTGTTTCCCAACGAATACATAAGCAAAAACAAAAAAATAAATAAATAAAAATAAAAACGTAGAAATTAATTAATCCTTAAAAGGCTTTTATTTCTTCAGAATTAATTACATTGAAAATTTAAATATCTAATATAAAATATACAATGAAATATTATTTAATTAGCTAATTATAATACTATAAGATAATAATTATTAATAATCAATATAATAATAATAATAATTAATAATAATTAATAATAATAAATATGATGATGATGGTCTCTCACTGGAGTCTGAGTGACAGTAAGTCTCCTGCAGGTCTCCAGCGACTCTTCTGAGTAATTCTGGTAGATTTCAGCAGTGCAGTGTTCTGGATGGTATCAATTCTTCACTCTGAAATTTCCAGACTTTCCAAACCCTTTTCAATCCTTTTGGGATGTTCGCAAGTGCACCAACCACAATTGTATCACTTTCACCTTTCATATTCCATAACTTTTTTAGTTCTCTGGCAAGGTCCCAAGTATTTGTCAATTTTTTCAATTTTCCCTTTTAGCTTCACCATGTGAAATTGCTGGAAAACTGGCAAAATTCCACCAGTTGACGGAGTCTTTGTTTTTTGTTAATCAAACACTAACATTATTATTATTAATTATTATTATTATTTATTATTTTATTATTATTATTTTCTTCTTTATTGAGTTTTCACATCAGCATTTATTATTATTTATTATTATTGTTGTTTGTTGTTGTTGTTGTTATTTCATTACTTATTATTATTATTATTACAATATTTTCCTCTATTTACTCCTATCTATTTATATTCTAAAAATTAATATCATTACTAAAAAATCAATATAATTATTTTAAAATTATTATATATAGTATATTAGATCCAACTATTATTAATAATTATTTATTAATTACCATTATCTATTTATTATTATTCATTAATTATTATTATTTATTATTATTATTATTTATTATTAATATCAATTATAAAAAATTATTATCATATTAAAAATTATTATAATAATCAAATTATCTTATTTTAATGTTTTCAATAATTTAATCGAAACATCCTATGAATAATCTAGTATCAAAAACTTAAATTTTAATAAATGTAGGAAAGTAAGAAATGTTAAACTATTATTTGTTAATCACAATACAATTACTCTATCACTAACTTAAATATTGTCAATGGGTGGTCGGCATTGTCATGCAGAGAAGGGGGACATTGTCAATTGCAAGTTGGGTCTTAACTCTTCGGATTCTTGCTCTGAGCCTCGTTGGGTCTCAATGTAGACGGCTTAGTTTTATATTAAAAAAACTTCACATGAAATAAAGAAAATGGCATTAGTTTTTTGAACTCACCCTCATATCATCTCTCTTGGGAGAAAACATTCAAGATTATTTTGTCGACATTTTTAATCATTTTATATTCCAAACATATAATTAATATTTTCAAGATTGGATCACACAAAGAACAGATCAGGCTGTTTTTAGCCAATTGAATGGTGCTTCATCGAATAACAAGTATTCAAATGTAATTTATTTAAATAATTGAATTCGGAAAATTGTTTTTTAATTTTCAAAGAACAGGTGCCTGTGTTTCAGGTTCAACAAAGAATATAGAAAGCAAATTAAGCAAGTTGTATCTGGTCTATATTCTTGTCATTTTTCCTGGCTACATTGATCACGTCAAACTCATCGTATTTAGAGTTAGCATTGAAAGGCCTTTAAATTTTGTTGATAATAAACAAAGTAATGTATTATTCATTGCACGCTAACGGTATTTGACGCCTCTCTAATTAAATGTAATTCATGAAATTTATGGGGGGAAATTCAGTTTCGAACAACATAAAAATTAGATTGCAATAGAAAATGTATTTATATCGATATTTGTAGATTAGAAGTTGTGTCTGTTGCTTGTCATAAAAATGAAAATTCTATCATTTTGGAGTAATCGATCGCAACTCGAAACTGTCAGTGAAATGAGATTTAAATCTTTAAATCAATTCAGCATATTTCAATTTCCTTTTCAATCACGACGAACGAATTCCAATCAATCAAAGAAAATCTTATAAAAAATTAAATCTATAACCTCTAATTCACGGCTGTTCAGCATCTACCGACAGTCTGTCACATCTATCTATCTATGCTCTCCTATCTATCTATCTATTCTATTTCAGTTTGTTCTTGATCTATCTATCTATCTATCAATCTATCTACCTATCTTTCGTTTACTGATAAGTCACGTTTCAACGTATCCATTCGTTTCAGCTAGATCACCGACCCTTAAGCCAGCAATGAGAAACCTTTTCTAATACTTAGATGGGTTACATTCTAATCACATCATGTACTGTTAATTAATCTAATTATCAAATGATTTGATTCATCAAATAAATGACCCCGAAATGGGTTGATGTGCCGCAAAGCAAAACAACCGTCTATCTTATTTTCTTTATTCTATCCTAGTTCTTCCCGCCTCAATCTCTCTTTCAACTCTCTCTCATCTATTTCTCTCTCTCTCTTCTTTTCTCTCTCTCTTCCTACTTCTTCTCTCTCTCTCTTTCTGGCCTCTCTCTCTGCTTGAATCTGTTGGAGTATCATATAATAAACTCTCTCTCTCTCTTTCTCTGTATACATATATATATATCGTGTGTGTGTGTGTGTGTGTGTTATAATATCTGACTATTTTATATCACCTGAATTTATATATATATATACATATGTGTTATATTATATGTATATATATATATATATATATATATTATATATATATATATATATATTATATTGTATGTGTATGTGTGTGTGTGTGTGTGACTATGTGTGGACGAATGTATGACTAACTTGTTATCAAACCTAATTTATCTATCCACAAATCTCGTATGG
>CM042143.1:128528153-128543153 GCA_023376005.1 Doryteuthis pealeii | reverse complement strand
GGTCAAATACGTAGGTGAATGAATAATACATTACTTTTGTTTATTATCACAAAATTAAGAGCCTTTCAATGTAACTCTAAATACGATGAGTTTGACGTGATCAATTAGCCAGGAAAATGGACAAGAATATAGACCAGATACAACTTCTTATTTGCTTCTTATATTCTTTGTTGAACCTGAAACACAGGCACCTGTTCTTTGAAATTAAAAACAATTTTCCGATCAATTATTTAAATAAATTACTTGATTACTTGTTATTCGATGAAGAGCCATTCAATTTGGCTAAACAGCCGATGTTCTTTGTGTGATCAATCTTGAAATATTAATTATATGTTTGGAATGATAAATGATTAAAAAATGTCGACAAAATAATCTTGAATGTTTCTCCAAGAGAGATGATATGAGGGTGAGTCAAAAACTAATGCCATTTTCTTTATTTCATGTGAAGTTTTTTTAATAATAAAACTAAGGTCTACATTGAGACCCTAACGAGGCTCAGAGCAAGAATCCGAAGAGTAAGACCCAACTTGCCAATTGACAATGTCCCCCTTCTGCATGACAATGCTCGACCACCCATTGACAATATTTAAGGTTAGTGATAGAGTGAATTGTATTGTTATTAACAATAATAGTTAACAATTTCTTACTTCCTACATTTATTAAATAAGTTTGATATAGATATTCATAGATGTTTCGGATTAAATTATTGAAAACATTAAAATAAATAATTTGATTATTATAATAATTTTTAATATTGATAATAATTTTTATAATGATATTAATAATAATAATAATAATAATAATAATAATAATAATAATAATAATAATAATAGATATGGTAATTAATAATAATTATTAATAATAGTTGATCTAATATCTATATATAATAATTTTAAAATAATTATATTTGATTTTTTAGTAATGATATTTAATTTTTAGAAATAAATAGATAGGAGTAAATAGAGGAAAATATTGTAATAATAATAATAATAAGTAATGAAATAACAACAACAACAACAACAACAATAATAATAATAATAATAAATGCTGATGTGAAAACTCTAAAGGAGAAAATAATAATAATAATAATAATAATAATAATAATAATAATAATAATAATGTTAGTGTTGATTAACAAAAAACAAAGAACTCGTCAACTGGTGGATTTTGCAGTTCCAGCAGATCACATGGTGAAGCTAAAGGAAAATGAAAAAATTGACAAATACTTGGACCTTGCCAGAGAACTAAAAAAGTTATGGAATATGAAAGTGAAAGTGATACTAATTGTGGTTGGTGCACTTGGAACAGTCCCAAAAGGATTGGAAAAGGGTTTGGAAAGTCTGGAAATCAGAGGAAGAATTGATACCATCCAGAACACTGCACTGCTGAAATCTACCAGAATACTCAGAAGAGTCCTGGAGACCTGAGGAGACTTACTGTCACTCAGACTCCAGTGAGAGACCATCATCATCATTATTATTATTATTATTATTATTATTATTATTATTATTATTATTATTATTATTATTATTATTATCTTTTATAGTGATTATAATAGTAATTAAATTAATATTTTCATTGTATATTTTATATTAGATATTAAATTTTCAATGTTAATTAATTCTGAAGATAAAGCCTTTTAATGATTATTAGATTTCTACGTTTTTATTTTTATTTATTTATTTTTTTTGTTTTTGTTTATTTATTCGTTTGGGAAACAGTCGTTCAAACAGGAATCTAAGGTAAACGTTGTATCTTTTTTTTTTTTTTTTGACATGCCGCAGGATTTAGATTGTTGTTGTCATATTGTTTGTGAACAATCAGAAGATTTTTCTGGAGATATATTTTTTTTTAAGGATCCCTGATTTTGTAAAATCCGTCTGATGAGGCTAGAACTCATTTTGTTTAGTTTCTGCTTGAAATAAAAATATAACGGGATGACGGTTTGTTTTTCTTTCATTAAAAGTTAAATATCGCTCTATATATGATTGTTTCATAGCCCTTCTTTACCGGCACTAAATCGTATACGTTGCTGGTATACTGCGGGTAGGTTAGTAGTCGGCGTAGAGACTCAACACATGGGCATTGTAACAAAATTTAGTTTATTTCTTTACATTCTCTCGTGGTGCGTGTGAGTGGCGAGCGTTGACAATGGGCACTACTGCTGCTTGGATGAATAGCGTTGGGGAGGCGAGATGTAGCTACGTGACGGTTCACTGCCCATCGGCTGTGACCGTGAGTCGGTCACTGCGTTCGTCGTCTCCTATCTGACTGACCCTAACTACTGACTGCTTAAGTAAGCGCAACCCTATCTATTGTTTTCTTTGTTCTATTTACTCTTTGTCTGGCTTTCCCGCCAAACGCCCACATATTCATTGTTCTCTGGCGGAACCTTCTAGTTCCGGTCCTTCTTTGACTCCTCTATCTATTGTTCATCATTTTGCTTTGTTTAATCTAACCAGAAATTCCCTATTCCGTTTGTACAATATCCAACATGATTTCATTTATTGATTATTATACATTGAGCTCTTTTTAGGGATTCATAAAAGTCCTTGTATGAGTATATATTTTTGCACCTACATAAGCATGCAGTATGGTTATACAGTGAGATTTCAATGATTGCAAATAGAATTATCCCTTACCAGTCATTTCGATTACATTATATATATATATATATATATATATATAGATAGATAGATAGATAGATAGATAGATAGACATCCACAGATATAATGTTTCGATGTTTACGTCTCATCAGTGTGTGTAGACTTAACTACTTTTAACCAGGAGCGAAACCAGACTGAATTTTCGTCACTCCGGCTTCTTACCGGGTCGGCCGTTGGTAACTGTTAGTAAGAGGTGAACATTTAACCGATACATACTTCGGTAGGTGTATGTTTACAATCACCAGAAAACTCAAGCTTGTAAACAACAGACGAGTAATGCCTTACGCTAAGCAGTGACAGTTCAATTAAAGTCCCCTATAATATATATATAATATATATATATATATATATATATTATATATATATATATATATAAAGAGAGTTTCATAATTTGCTTGAAGCATTGTGTATGTATTGGTTAGGAGGTTGATTTAGAAGGCTATCACAATGCAGTTTGGAATAAATAAAAAATAATAATACAGTAACAATGGTGTTGTGTGTTGACCTGTATTTATATATATATATATATATATATATATATATAAAAGAAAATTTCCCATTGATATTTGTCTTTTGTCTTTCACTAAAACTTAAAGATATTCTATGATTTTGACGAAGGATTTTGCCGGCAGATATTTTAGATATTTTAGTACCAATAAAAAAAGTTATCTTAATTAATCATTAAAAAAAATCGCAGAATAACATTACGGTCTAATTACGGTCTAATAATAATCTTTGAAGCATTTTCAATAATTATAAATCATCTGACAATATATCACTTTTGGGGAAATGCTTTCTATTTCAATAAAGAAAAAGAAAAAAAGTTCGAGTTAGAATTCCAAGATATTCTTCAGTTCTCCAAGAATGCTGAATGTTAAAATAGTCAAAACATTGCGACTAAAACATTCAAGAGCACCAATGCTGGGAGAATAGAAACCGAGATAGAAAATCCCAAGACAAATAATACTGGCTCGGCTGCGCATTGGCCATACAAGACTTACAGATACTTTTATGCTCAAGCACGAGGATCAACCACAGTACGAGACATGCCAAACACTATACACTGTCAAACATTTCCTCATGGAGTGTGGAGTTTTCGCTTCAATCAAAAAGAAATATTTCAACACAAATAATATGAGGGATGTGTTTGGGAATACTAACATGTATGATATTTTATCCTTTTTGAGAGAAACAAAAACATATCAAAAATTATGAATTAGATATAAAATACAACCACAAAATGCATCTACAAAAATTACACCAGTAAAGCGAGCTTGACTACCAATGTCACGTTCAGACAATGTCTGGCATTAAATACCCCGCAGGGCTATTATATCATTAAACAAACCAAACCAGATCAAATGAAGTTAATGAAAATTATTTATACTAATTTGAAGATATTAAGAAATTGAAACATAAAAACTTTTATTAAAATAATTTATTTCGGCATTAAATGACGCGAAAAAGATTGGTATACCATAAACCAAACCAATTTGAATAGATCAGCATATGATATTAATATTTAGTATCGTCCACTAATTAGTACACCTGTAACATTCGTTTTTCTAAAAACGTAATTTTCTTCTAAATCAGGATTTTATTATTCTTAGTGGAAAATGTTACAATCAAAACGAATATAATTAGGTATTTTTCATTTGAAAATTCCTAATATCGAAACTTTCTTGATAAAAATGTTGATATGATAAAATCAAAAATAACTTTTTATATATTTATGCCATTTCCTGTTTGTTTACACAATTTAGAATTTGTTCATAAATAATGACTAACAACATTCGTTTTGGTTGCTTAAAGTTCTAGTATCTTTGTTTTAGAAAAAAATTAACCTTCTTATTTTTCAAAAGTCATTTATATCTTCTTATTTAACTGCAAGTAATTTTTGCCCTGAATTTCCGAACTATTCATCTTTACAATTATTTCTTCTATAATTTAAACCGGTTTACTTTCCAGCCATCACAGGGCATCTTCTATATCCAATAATCTTTGGAAATGTCTTAAAATCGAAAGACAACACTAAGGAAAATTACTTATGAAAAACCGACTGGAGGCATAGATGATTTTAACGCTTCAAAACGCCCTTCTCAAATGTCGGACCGGCTCATAAGACATTCGGTGGTTAGAGTTGAATTAATCTTCTTGGCTGATCAATTTACTGGTACATTGCCTTTTTGGAATTAAATGTAGAGGAAAATGTCATATGAAGAAAGAAAGAAAGAAAGAGAGAGAAAGAGAGAGAGAGAGAGAAAGAGAGAGAGAATACTGTTCACTTCAAAAGGTCATCATATCTCGAGTTCAAAGATGCTAGAGTGTTGGTTAGAACAAAACATCTAAATATCATTTTGAAAATCTTCAAAGGTCAAACGATGTTAAATATTATTATAATGCAGATTCAGTGTCTGTCTGACGATAACCAAAACTACGTCACTGCTTTCGGCAACTTTCCTCTCTTTTTCACTCCTTCTCACTCCTTGTTTGACGAGGAGGTGCCGGGTCGCACGGTCTTTTGCACAAGCCTCCCATGTGTTGATGTCAATGTGGCATGTCTTCATATCCCTCTTGCAAACATCTTTGAAGCGCAGGCATGGTCTCCATCCGGTCGGGTGCCCTCTGCTATTTCACCATACAGTAGGTCTTTGGGGATGCAGCCTTTCTCATAATACATAATACCGTATCTATTAAATATAAAAATATAGTAAAGATATGTATACCTTTAAATTTCTATCATACAACACCACCCAAAAATCACAGCCGTGCAGCGCCCTCTGGTTAAAAATTAGACCGTCCAAATCGTCAAAGATGAAATGCAAAAATGTAAATCCTGATTATCTAATTTGCTTATCCACCGAATTTTTATTTTTTCGTCACCTCAGCTAAATAATGGACCATTATGTTTTTATCATAAAGAAAGAAAGGGAAGAAAAAGGACTTGCTATACTAAAAAATAACGAGATAGAAAGAAAGAGAGTGGAAGAAAGATAGGGGGAATGTGTAAGTGCGCAGAAACGATAACGCTCATCGGTTTCAATCAAACATGATGAAAGGAAGAAAGAAAGAAAACGTGAGTGAGAGAGTGAGTTAAATCAAGATGTTTATACTTTTTACATATTGAACTATTTGACAATAGCTCTTAAGTAAACATATCAAACGTTGTAATAATTAAATTAACATACTGTGGTATGTCCACAGGTTTCGTTAGTATGACAATTAATTCGCAAAAATGAATAACGTGATTCAACTTCTGATCCGACAATCCTATTTATTCATAGGGTTCATGCCCAATGATACCAACTAGGAACGCAGCATTCCATCATTTGTCTGTGTGTCGTATTAGGATCGGCTTTATAAATGACGTGAATCACTATGAATGTGTCCTTCACAAGAAATCGACGGACACACGTAGCCTTATTAGTTGGTCTGTTGTTTGGTTTTACGGCACATCAACCCTTCCTGGATTATTTAATGCCGAATCAAGTCACTTTTGATATTCGGTTTCTTATAGCACCTGGGTGAAGCACCTGGCATTTTACATGGCGATAATACCCTTGGGAAAGGTATGAATCCAATTCTCCCTCCAGCTATGGATAAATAGCAGGGCAGAATGGACTCTTTAATCATGGCTAGGTAACCAGTCTCGGAGAAGGAAAACTCTGAATTCAGACCTGTTAAACTCCGCTTAAGAAATTGACCTTGTGTCGCTTCCTGCTCGTGCAGAGGGGTTGCTAAGTATATATAGCACCTGCTATTGTTTAAATAGTTACCCATCTAAACATTGAACAAGCTCATCGTTGCTTAACTTCGAAGATCTAGCGGAAAACTAACATGACTTCAGTGTTATAGATTGATCGATAGATAGACAGACAGACAGACAGATTGGTTGGTCAGTTGTTTTGTTATTACATATGAACCCTATCCGGATTTTAATGCTGAATCGAGTCACCTTGATATCAGGTTGCTTACAGCTGTTGCTTAAATGGTCACCAATCTAAATATTTAACTTCGGTGATCTAGTGCGAACCGGCGCTTTCAACGTGACTTTATCATAAGCCACACGTAGACTTGAAATAATTTACCAAGTATGTAAATACCGTGGTTGTGTGTATGTAGGGGGGGGGGCATACATTTAACAACATGAAGAATGAAAATGGTAAACCAAGTTCCAATTAAGAGACTGAATTCTAACTTTGGTTTCCTTCCGGTATTCCTTGAGGTTAGGCCAATTCCAAACGTATCACTGCTTTGATTTCCTCATTTGGCTAAATTAAATGTAACTCCGACGGCGATTCTCTCAATTGCGCAGCCAGCGATGATACTCATACGATTATTGCTAATTAATTGAAACCTGGAAACTTTTATCAAAATCCATTCTTTCGGCAGTAAAGACCCGAAAAGGGTTGATGTGCCATAAAACAAATAAAACCAAACCAAACAAACCAATTTGAATAGATCAGATGAATATTTAGTATCGACCACTAATAAGTAAACCTGTAACATTCATTTTCTAAAAACGTAATTTTCTTCAAAACCAAAGATTTTATTATTTCTATTGAAAAATGTTACAATATAAACGGATGTTATTAGATATGTTTCATTTGCAAATTCCACAGTATTGCAAATCTCCAGATAAAAAATGTTGATATAATGCAGACAAAAATAATGTTTTATATATTCATGCAATTTCATTTTTGTTTACACAAGAATTTGCTCATAAATAATGAGTAGTTTGTATTCATGAGCAAATTCTAAACTAACAACATCCATTTAGTTTGGTTAATATTCAACTAAAGTTAATAAAGTTCTAGTATCTTTGGTTTAGAATAAAATTAACCTTCTTATTTTAAAGCGATTTTATAGACTTATTTATGGGTGATGCTGTAAGCAAATGGTTTAATTTGGTTGATTACAACTACGATTTCCTTTTGGCTCGATCAGATGAGGCTAAGACGGAGAGTCTGTCAATTGTGCATCCAACGATCTCCATAAGATTTGCGTAATTATCCGCCCTAATCAAGTCTCTTTAATGTCGGACTATTGTCTAGCAAGAGACTAATTTTGGAAGCTGGACTTATGTTGATTTGGAATTGATATCATTTAGTCTGATCCAGTTATATTACCTGTATATCTTGAATAAGTTTAAACATATGGTGTATCATTTCAGTATATACTAGGGTTGGTTGGTAGGTTGGATTTTACGGCATGTCAACCCTTGTTGGGTTATTATATGCCGAATACGTTTTGTTTTATTCATTATTGATGGATAAATACATTTATACATTCATTTTTTCTATTTAACCCATAGATGGGAACCTAACAGTTTCTACCACTACGAGTCAGAGTGGACCCGGGATTAATGGTGATGAAGGGATACTCCACATTCCCCAGAGCTCCGGAAATGGAACATCACCATCAGATAGTTTGCCTTCATACCCAGGACACTAAGACCCTCAGCCACTGCCTTCTATCACATATATGATAAAAAGGGTTGGAGATTTGCCATAAGGGCAATAGGGTTAGTACAATCAAATAGCTGTTGGGACTTGGTCAGCCGATTTTATTTATTTTGAATGTATATCATTTACTCTAATCCAGTTATATTACCTGTACTTTTAATCTTGAGTGAGTTAAAACAACTATATGATAATACCCGTGTTCCTTAATTGTACCACCGTTATCATCTTGCAATACTCTTGAGATAAAAATGTGATCGTCCATGATGAAATGCAAAATTGTAAATCCTGATTATCTGGTGTTGCTTATCCAACGAATTCTTATTTCTTATGAGTGTCGTCACATCAGCTAAATAACATCATCAGATAATCTGTATTTACATATTGCATTTCATCTTGGACGATTTAGACGGTCTCATTTTTAACCAGAAGGTGTTGCAAGATGATAAAGGTCGTACAAATAAGGATCAAGAGTATCAAAACATAATGTAGTAGAAGGAAAAAGTTGTTCTTATGTCATTCACCGATTTATTCTATGTTATGTTTATTTCTCCACACTTTTCAACATCAGATTTTTTTCTGGATGGAATTCACAAACAATTAAAATGCATTCCGAGCAGATTTTCCTTTCAAAATATTATTCCAAAATATTTCTTTCTCTCTTCTTCACCCATAATTTACTTCTACTAAAATTGTTTTGCAACCCCTAATTACCTCATTATTACATAATAACTTCATAGTAACATCATAACAATAGTGAGAGTGTTGAGCAAATATAACAATATAAAAAAAGAATATAAATAAAAGATGGTCATCAGGTGAAATTTGTCAATTCTTCTCTGTCTCAATTGATAATCGGACGTGAAACATGGAGGTGTAAAATTTAAAAAATAAGTAAATTTGGCAGTGTGGTCTGGTCTATTGTTGTTATCAGCCGGTAAACGAGGGAGTATATCCACTTTTCGCTAGCGCTAGACCAGGGAGATTGTTTGTGCTGACGTACAGTGTCACACGTATCGTCAACTCCCCACTTTACCGCCCAGATCAGATTACCCAATATGTGCTACTCATACGGTGGCGGAGATCGTTATCTAACCAGGAACCTTGATATTCTTAGGTGGTTATTCCCACTGAGCTAAACTGGCAAAATTCAATAGGGGAAGTTTAGCAAATGGAGTCGGTTTAGCTTAATGGAGGTGTATTCAGTTATTAATATTAACTTTCCTTTTTCTTAACTTTACTGTCAAACCAGAGGAGGCTGTTTGCATCCCACATAGCGCTAATATCCTTGGGAAAGGTATGCACCCAACTATTCTCTCACCAGCTATGGGTAAATAGTTGGGCAGGCTGGAATCTTTAACCTAGGTTTGGCAAATATCCTAGGAGAAATGGTTGCTGCGCGCGATCCTAAACAAATTGTGGAAACAACACCATACAAGAAAGCAGCTGTACGGCCACCTGCCACATATCACACAAACCATCCGTGTGAGATTAACAAGACATGCTGGACACTGCTGGAGAAGCGGGGAGAAACTCATAAATGACGTCCTCCTGTGAAAACGCGCACATGTTGACGCCATGGCGAACCGCCCAGCAAAGACCTACATTGATCAACTCTGTATGAATAATTGAAGCTGCGCGGAGGACCTGCCGAGAACGTTAGAGACGGTTGACGAAAGATTGTCATGGTTATCCATGCTGTTGGCCCGACATGATGATGATGATAATGATGATGATGAAACTTAAGAAATTGACACTGTGTCACATCCTGCTTGTGTGGAGGGAGGCGTTTGTAAATATATATTCGTATTAATGTCATTTTGTATGACATTGTTTACACATTAAACGTTTTTAGAGAATTGTAATTGTCATTGAACTGCAATATATTTGCATTGGTGTCATTTTGTGAAGCCATTATTAAACGAATGACTTTGTTACATAATACAATTAAATAATCAAATCAACAAATTCTCCGAAATGGCGATAAAATGTCATTAGCGTATGAAGTTGTTTTGGTCATCTACCTTTTCAAATTTCCATCAAATTAAAATGATTGTTAGAGTCAAGTTTTTGTAAACATCATTGTTTCATTTGTCCTTGACTCCAAATCAACTTCAATTATTTCCGTTTTAAATGAGACAATTTCTCGAAATAAGTTAATCAACTTTCATCTGATGCTTTCGTTTATTAGCAATTCCATTCAAGAGTTTCTGCAATATCACTCTCCTATTGAGATGGGATGAATTTTAAACAGAAATCGATTTAACCATAAGCATTACTATCACTACAGACAAGAGTGGACCTGGGAGTAATGGCAATGAAGAGGCATTTCACACTTCCCAAATTTCCAGAACTGGAAACTCACCATCAGATGCATTTAATAGTCATACTCATGAGACCATTTGGGAGGGGGCGTCTTATCCCTCTGCAGGGGTGGATAGATTCAATGTATTTTAAGCCATTTTTAGAGAGGTTTTCACCTCTATAGGGGGATACATTCCACATATTCTACACCATTTAGTGGGGTCTTACCCCCTCTGAAGGGGGCTGTAAATAGTCGATGTATTTTAAGCCCTGCTAACATGGCGTTTTGTTTAGTGGATTTCTTTCTTTCTCGTTTTTGTTGTTTTTTTATTCTTATCAATTTATTTATATATATATATATATATAATATATATATATATATGTATATAATATATATATATATATATATATATATATATATATATATATATAGAGAGAGAGAGAGAGAGAGAGAGAGAGAGAGAGAAGAGAGAGAGAGAGGGGAGAGAGAGAGCGAGAACACTGTCAAAATTATTTTTATTAAGTGATTTACTAAGAATGCAGCATATGTGACAGACTTGTGCCCCAGTGAATTGTTTACTGGGTGAGAAAATGAAGCGACCGACAGATTCAAAAATCTATTTTGAAAAAATCTATTAGAGTTCCCTACGAGTAACTTTAAATAAGAACCAGATTCTTTGGCCACAGAATCAGAGACTGCCAAACTTTCATTCGTTTATAAACCTAATAGTTTTTAGAATACTAACTGTGCCGATTCTGCACAACTTTTATCTTGGCAAGGTAATATTTCCCTACCAGCATGACCTGTGGATATACATTGTTATATTTACTTTAGGGCTATTGCTAAGTAGTTCAATATGTAAAAAGTACAATAATATTGTAAAACTCTCTCTTTCTCTCACTCTTTTTTCTTTCTTTCCTTCTTTTCATTTTGTTCACTTGAAACAGCGAGCTCATTCTTTTTCTCTCTATATTTTCCCTACTCTCTTTCTTTCTTATATTTTTCTGTGTAACATGTCCTTTTTCTTCCATTTGTTTTTATTTTTTGATAAAAACGGAATGGTCCATTAACTAGTTGAGGTGACGACATTCATAAGAAATAAGGATTCGGCGGATAAGCATCACTAGAGAATCAGGATGTATGATTTTGCATTTCATTTTGAACATTTTTAACCAGAGGGTGTTTCAAGATGATAATGGTCGTACAATTAAAGAACTAGAATATTGATATATAGATATTCGTAAAACATTTTAAACTCTTTAGTGGCATCCAAAACTATGGGGACTATTTTGTTTGGCGAAATTGTCCTGAGAGTGACCAGGTCATCGATGGTCTAAGACACGGGGTGGCGTCGGCGAAAATGAACGTGCTAATTGTTGTGTTTGGGTTATCAAATAACAATATTGAAATCTGGAAGAAAAGTTAACATAGGTCTATTACCCTTACAAAAGGTATAAATGAGATAGTGCCCAACGCGCAGCTCTTTAATGACAGTAATTAAATGTATGTAGCAACACTAACTACTTCTCGACTATTCCCTAGCGCAGTCCGTATTATTTATGCATTTCGTTGGACGAGTCCAACTTTCTTGTGGGGGAAATGTCTTCCTTACAACACACATGAAGATGAAATCAGCGGCTTCTGAATCTTGTCTGTTAATATAAGTGTCTATCTGATTGGTTGACTAAATCAATAATCTGATTTCACTGTAATTAAACACTAATGAAAAACTGATGAAAGTTTTTTTATAACACAGACTTGCAAGAAAGAAAGAAACATTTCTTTCATAATTTTTGCTTTAAACTTTATTTTTGTTTGCTAATTTCTAAAAATACCAAAATGAGGCCACATCACCCATAATTAGTTCACACATTCTTCTCTATCTCATCATAGAGCAGGGTTGGTTGGATTTTACGGCATGTCAACCCTTGTTGGGTTATTTTATGCCGAAGACATTTTTCTTATTCATTCTTGATAGTTAATGAATTTTTAAAACTCAATTGTTTAAACAAATTTTTAAGCTCATTCTTCTCTATTTAACCCTTAGATGGGACGTTAACAGGTACTACCACTCCGGGTCAGGGTGGAATTGAGAGTAATGGTGATAAAGGGACACTCCAGACTCCCCAGAGCTCCAGAAAGGGAACGTCACCACTAGATTTAGTTTAACGTGATAATTGTTGGCTAGTTAATCCAACTGTGAATCGCTATTGTGTAGTGACTTTGACTCTCACTGAGTGGCATTGTGTCACCTAAAATAACCAAATTTTCTTCTGACTGGAATTAAACTATTGTCTACTCATTTCTTTCTTGTTTCTTTTTTTCAGGTGGGACGTGACAAAGATAATGAGACAATCCTGGACGTTGTCGTCAAAATTGTTGTAAGAACTGAGCTTGTTTTTTGGCTTATCCAGGGTGTTTGCTCATTAACAAGACCTTAAGCAATCCTTCCATTAGGAGAGGACGAGCCTTTCTAATGTCGGATTGAAAAAATAAAAACAAACAAAAATCCTTCGGGTCTTTAACTCGTCACTCGTCACAGCCGATGTCATCAGATTGATACAGACAACCGGTTCCCCCAGCAGAAAACGAAAGAAACTGCCTTTATGCCTCCTCACCAACCGAACCACTCCAACCAAAAGGGACAATAGAACGCTTCCAACGAGTCACCATCACAGCATAGAGGTTGCGAGTTCAATCTATGTAGCCTCCCGCTACATTTGCTTTACTATTAATCAATAATTATAGATTGTCTCAGATATTAGTATTTTAATTATTACTATATATTACCACTGCTTCGTAAACTATGTCTGTTAGCAAACACTTTTCCTGTACCGGACTCAGCTTTGACCTACAATTACAGGTTGGTTCATTTTTCTTTTGCTCTTCTTTCGACAGAACTTTTTTGTTGTGATTGCTAATTATTTTTCTTATATTGTTATTGCAGCTGTAGCTTACTTTCAGATTATTCCTATTTAATAGTTTTTTAGCAATGACGTCCCAGAAAAGTGTTTGTCGACCAGTTTAAGGAATCAGTGGTAATATCATCAACCACAAATAAGACTAGAATTTATATTGGAGCTACCCAGCAACCGATTAAAAACAGAATTGTACTGCACAGGGACAAAATTACTGTGAGACTAAAATACTTGCAAAACATGAGTGGCCATTGAAAGAAAAACACAAGACAGAACCAGAAGTGAAATGGGAAATTATCAAGAAAGCACCATCACACAAAGGGAATGATAACCCGTGCATGCCGTGCCTGCAAGTAGAATAGCAGAATTTAGTGACCCAGAGCAGATACTGAACACGCGAGCAGAGTTAACAAACAGATGTAGTTATAAAATTAAACACAAGCTCTGCCTAGTAAATTCCGGTGTTACGTATGGGGTGAAGGCGGGTGTGTAACACACCCGTTACATGAAAATGGGTACAACCCAACTATAAAATACATAACGATGGCAGGAAAAAAAACTACCCCGAATATTGGTGCTATTGCGAGAAAGTCGGTATATTTTAAACCATTCGATTTTAAATATTCGAAATTTAACCATTTTGAACATTTCTATAATCAGTTACTTGACCTCAATTTAACTTGACAATCAATTAGAAGAGACATGACTTGATAATTATTTATAAAAGTAATCACAAACACTTAAATCGCCTCATTTTTTATGTAGGAAGGAGAAAAACAGAAATAAAAAGGTGTGATATCGTGTTAATTTCCTTTTTTATATTGATATTACCTAATTTTAGATATTCCTCTAACGTTTCATATAAATTCTGGCATGATATTTTATCTTGAAGAATTTTATGATCTCCATATTAACTTTTTATCTCTTTTTATTCGTCTTCATTTTTAGAGCTTGCCAATAAATCAAACTGCTTATTAAGCAATTTGATTATGTTGTGAAAATGATTTCTAGCCGAAACCTAATAATCATTTTCTTCTAAATTTCTAATCTAATGATGATGCATCCCGTGATATTAGAGATAGGATTGTACAAACACATATATCAAAACTCGTAATCACACGAAGGATTACATATATAATGACACCGCAAATGTAGATCTGGTGGTGAGGTTTCACTTCTGATAAACTGATTGCCTAACAAAAGCTAATTAATCCAGTCTGCTTTAAAGTTTACGATGTATAGTAAAATACAATCTAGCAAAAATATTAGGCCTACGATGTACAGTGAAATAAGGATCATTCCTAAATATCAAATTTACAAGTTGAAGTTGAAATTGTTTTTTTTACCTTATTTAGATTCAAACATTCGTGGTAAAAGTATACATTATTTCAAATTAAAAAAGAAAAAACTGAAATTTCCTTAAAATATTAAATCTATAACGTGTTTTGCAGTTTTATATATATATATATATATATATATATATATATATATATATATACCTTTGAGTTAGGCTAGGACAAAACAGGCTTTCGGTGTCTAAACTGGTACCCCTATCAAGCATGCCTCGGTTTGTCTAGTGAGGTAGGTGTATGGACAGTCAGTATCACTAAAATGAAGAGCTGTCAAATGATAGATGAGCTCCAGGGCTG
>CM042143.1:128498153-128523153 GCA_023376005.1 Doryteuthis pealeii | reverse complement strand
ACATTTTCACCTGACTAGAGAAAAGCAGCTGATTCTACTTTCTCAAAAAAGATAAACAGAATTGTTTTTTTTATAAAGAAATAACTATAGAATTGTTTGTGATTGGTTGGTTGGATTTTACGACATATCAAATAAAATTTATTTTATCTATTCTTGATGTGTATTCAACATTTTTTCAGACTCAATTTTTAAAAACAAATCTTTAACATATATGTGCTAGAATGCGGTGGCTGAGGGTCCTAATGTCTATCTGATGGTGATGATCCAATTCTGGAGTTCTGGGGAATATAGAGCAAATCCTCATCACCATTACTCCCAGGTCCACTCTGATTCGGAGTGTTAGTACCTTTTAGGGTCCTATCTATGGCGTCCTTTTTGTTTGTAGAGTTTCACGGCAATTACTTAAACAACCAAACTCGCTTGGTCATAAGAAAACAACATGAAGTCCGGATTTAACGGAAAACTAGAAACAGAAATTTTCATACCAAAGTTGATTTGTTACATGTTTATTGTCTAAAGTTGACGTAGGAATCGACGTGGACTTTCTTATTTCCTTTATCGTGTTCTGGGTATGACATTAAACTACATCAAGTAGTTCCAATTCTAGAGCTCTGAGGAGTTTAGTACTCCTTCGTCTCCTCTCGTGTTATTACGTCAAAATCATCGAATATATAAAATAACCCAGCAAAGGTTGACATGCCGTAAAATCCAACCAATCAACTTCTTTTATCAATAAAAAGAAACTTTGGTTTTACAAATATTTTGAGTTTTACCAAAGGGTTCAGATTCTGGATCAGTTCACAAGATCCAGAATTACTAACGGGTTCTTTTGTGGGGAGGGGTGTATTAAAGGGAAATAAAGCACAAATTTGGAAACTTGTTTTTTGATTTGTAACATTTACTTACGTGATAGTTTCTAAAATAAACTTTTGGTGGAATCGAACTGATGCCAGACGCAGAATATAATCTGAGCCGTTGGTCCTTTGGATTATTACTTGTTCTGATCCATTACTCACATCCTGTGTTCATCATGCTTCAACAACCAAAAGGAAATAGAAGCTTCAGTGAAGGAGTTATTTACCCTGAAAGACAAGAACTGGTATCAGTGTGGGATCAAAGAATTGACAGAAAGGTGACTTCAGACGGTGCAACTAACTTACCAAAATATTTCAAAATAATTCTTTAATTTACAGATGTTAAAAAATAAAACTATACATCTTATTCAATTATTTAGAAATAGCTGTTATACTATGGAGAGTAAAAAAAATTGCAATAATTTTATACGTTCTAGTTTCTAGAATAAACCCAGGAACTCCATAATCAAACTGAAGCCGCACCTAATACATAGTCCGGAGTTATCTCCCTTCGATCCATGCCTTACTTCCTATACTCGTGATGCTCCAAGAGGAAGCGTAATTGAAGGAGAGTTCTTCCATTTGAAGGATACTCACTGGTATAAATGTGGGATCAAAAGAACTAGCAGAAAGTTGGCTTTAGACGGTGCAACACTATGGCCTCTACTTTGAATGCTAGGTTTCTTTTGTTGTAAATTGATGAATAAAAGAAATAAGTTACTAAAATATTGCAAAACTTTTGACTCGCTCTACTAACTGGAGTCGACTCGTGTATTTAACTATCTGATCCAAGAATAATATCAGACTACGAGTTTGAATGTTAGAATAATCGTAAAATGAAAGTATGTCGCGATGAAAAGCAACTAATATTGAGATGGAAAAATACACCACAAATGTTGATAATGGTTAATAATGCGTCGTCTAATAAACATGGAAAATACTAAGGACACTTTGAAAGTGTCCTGGGTATGACGTTAAACTGCATCTAATGGTGAAGTTATAATTTGGAGCTTTGGGGATAGTGGAGAATTCCCTCGTAGCCATTACTTCCAGGTTGACTTTGACCCGGAGTGTTAGGGTCCCATTTGTGGGTTAAAGTAGATTAAAATGAATTAATAAAATATGCTTTAAAAAATGAGTTTGAAAAAATTTTGAATACTTAACAAAAATGTATAGAATAAAATGAATAATCCAATTAGTTGATATGCCGTAAAACCCAACCAACCAACAATTCGAAAGTAATGTACCAAATCTATAGAAGCAGCAACGGATACAAATAACACAATAATATCGTTGAATAGAGCAAGATTTCAGCTAGAAAACGTAATATTTTTCAAATATACACCGCTATTGCCGATACATTTTTGGCCTATGAATTTTTTGCCAGCGATTAACCCTGGCCTGTATTTTCATTTCATAGCAACAATGATGGCGTCGTGGTCAGGAAAAGCTTGTCCACTTCGCCCATTTGTCATCGGATGAATTTTGCGCCAAAAGAGCTCAACAATGTTCTATTCATTTCCTAAGTTGGTTTTTTCCCTCCAATCACAGATGTTTCGGATGAAAACCCATTATTCACGCCCTCCTACTCATCTCCTACCTCGGTTTTATCTCCGCAAAAAAAAAAAAGCGTCGATTACTGCAATTTCATCGCATCAAGGATTTTAATATAAACCTCTGCCTTTCATACCAGATGCCAGTTTACCAACCTATCATCGTCATAATCAGGTGTGACGACATCATGGATTCAGTGGTCAAAAAGTTCTTAGTAACATACTGGAACTGGGCGTGTATTCGAGGAGAGCTTGCTGGCGTGCTATGACAAACTTTTTTTGCAATTTTCTAAAACAAATTTTGTCGATTAGCATATATCAAGTTTTCTTCCTAAAGAGTGCCAAGAAAAAGAATCTGGAAACGACAGATTCCTTTGATTATATTAAGACCTTTAGACGGCATATAGTGTCCTCACAGAGCTGATGAGTGTAATTTTTTGCCTCTCAGCCTACACTGGTGTCCATGTGTAAGAGTTTATGAGAAAACGTTCGTCCTTACTTCTCCAGCATGTCTTGTTATTGTTACTTGGATAGTTTGTGGTAAGTAAGATGTAAGTAACCGTACAGCTGCTGTTTTGTGTAGTGTTAATTCCAGAATTTCTTTTCAGAACAGCATGAAGAATCCAAGTGGTGCAACCATATAGTAGTACTAACAAGGCTACAGCTTCGAAGAATTCTCATTTATTTTATCAGAGAGATCGGTTTTTGGTCGTTAAAAGATAAAAAGATGTGAATTATTGGCATAAATATTCAACCTCTACTGCCATACCACCAAAATTCACCTCTGAAGTTTCGGGACAATGTAATAGAATAGGAGACATTACTTTCAAACAGGCACATATAAAGGCTTTTGTTCAATGATGGTAAAATGCTCCGGTAGTATGTGGGGAAATTGGTTTGAAAACAGTTATCAACAATCACAGCGAAGAAATGTGAGGCAAGGCTGGTTAGCTATTTCCCCTTGGCAGACTGAACAGAATTTATAAAAGTCGAAAACAACATAGTATACAAGTTGAATAACTTGCAACAAACACATTGAAAATGCAAGATGAAAATAAAAATTATTTTTCAATAGAATTCTTTCTTTAAAATAATTATTCTAAAGAAAATGCATATTAAAATATATTTTATGGCTTGACATTACAAATACGAAAGATTCAAATGATAAAGAACGATAGTTAAATTCGAAAGGTAAATCTCTTTGTGTATATAAGTAGTTGTAAGTGATGTTTGAGTGCATACAATGTTGGTTGTTTGGTTGGTTGAGTTTTATGGCATGACAACCCTTGTTGGGTAACTTTATACTAAAGACGTTCTGTTTTATTCATTTTTTTTAAACTCAATTATTTAAACATCTTTTTGTAGACTCATTTTTTATTAATTCAACCATAGATAGCAACCTAGCAAGTACTACCATTCCGGGTAAGAACAAAACTGTTGGATTTAGCTAATTGAAAGGAGTCATGGTTGCAACAAGAGAGCTGCTCATTAGAACTATGAAAAGTATTATAAAAGAGGGGCTTGCAGACCTTAAAAACCGTTGGTTGGTTGGTTGGTTGTTGGTTGGATTTTACGTCAGATCAACCCCTTGGTTCAATTTATGTCGAAGAGATCTTGTTTTATTCATTCTCTATGTGTACTCAATTTCGTTTTTAAACTAATTTTTTAAATACATTTTTAAAAAACTCATTTTGTTCTATTTAACCATAGATGAGACCCTGACAGGTACTAACACGCAGTGTCAGAGTAGACCTGGGAGTAATGTGATGAACGGATACCCCACATTTCACTGAGCTACAGAATTTGGAACCTCACCATGAGATGCTGTTAACGTCATCATCATATCATCATCATGTCGCGCTGTCTGCGCGGATATCCATGACAATCTCCCTCCATCCGTCCCTATCGCTCATAATACTCGGGAGGTCCTCTATGCAGCATCCTGCATCCGCACAGGGCTGATCAATGTACGTCTTTGCTGGTCGGCCCACACTGGCGTGCCATGTGCTGGCTTCCACAGGAGGACGTCGCTTATGAGTTCGTCCTTGCTTCTCCAGCATGTCCCGCGTGTCTTGTCCGTCTTACTCGGATGGTTTGGGTGATATGTGGGCAGGTGGCCGTACAGCTGTTTTCTCGTAGGGGTTGTTTCCACATCTTTGTTCAGGATCTTGTGCAACTCCCATCTAGTTTATTCTCTAGTCGCTTAGTAGGGTCCAGGTGGTGCAGTCATACAGCAGCACTGATACGACAACGGTCAGAAGAACTGTCTCTGAACTTGTCTGAGGACATAATTGTAGAATGACCGAAACAAAAAATATAAATGTTTTGTTAGTGTGTAAATGTATAGATATATTAAAACGAGAATAATTATCTTGATCATCCAATTGTACACGGGTTGTTGAGGGTTAATTTACTGATTGATTATTCAATTTCGTTGTTTTCTTTTTGTGGAAAATATTGGCTGAAATAAGTTTCATATGATTACACTATTGTTAATCGATTTTTTTATTTGATTTTGGGCGGCAAAATTTTTAACAGACTTCTTTTGCTTTTATCCCTAAAGTCTCTGGTTTTTATTTGCAATATTCTTAGTGAACAATTATTTTTACCCAATTCTGTTTTCTCTGATGTTTGAGATGAGGCTTGATAATTAGTATTATCTGCGTTATTCGGACTATTGTCCCCTCTTCATTGTTATTTGTACAACGTTTCGGTCGATATGCCCTCGGCCTTCTTCGGTATTTCTTGTCGGACTCGGAACCTTCTCGGACTCGGGAACCTTCTTTTCGAACTCGGGAACTTTCTTGTCGTAATCGGAGCCATCACGGAACTTTGAACCTAACCCTTTATTTAGTCCATGGGGGTATTCTGTTTTCATTCCGCTAATCATAGCTGGGGTAAGAGTTGTGTTAATTTTTTTCTATGGTTACTGCCTCTACTCAGGATTGAACCTAGAAACGTTGTAAAAATAACAATGAAGATGGGGACAATTGTCCGAATAACGCAGATAATACTAATCAATTCTGTTTGTTTTTATATAATATTCTTTCTCTGGCAGTTTTCTGCTATTGTTTATATCATTAACTGTCTTCCATATTTTCACAGACTAAATTTTCTCCTTTGCTTTATTGATTTACGTTTTAATATAATTATTTGACAGGTTGACACATTTTTTTTTCTTGTTAGTCAATACTAAGTATGGTCTTCTGGCTAAGATAAGGTGATCCGTCTTTATCTCAAAGTGCCAGAGAATTATATACGTTTCTTTCTCAAGAACATATTCTGGTTTATGCATATACCATTTTGTTTAAGGTCAAATGTTAGTTTCTTGCGCAATTCCCAGTAGATCATCTTCCCAACCCAGTCACGCCTAGCCTTGTATTTTCGTTGTGCTGGTTTACTTAAAACATGATTGATCGGATGAGGGTTAGTGTAACCCATGTCTCCACACATCTATATTTGCTCTTTTTATTGTGTCTTATCTATTTTTGCTTCGATATAATTTCGTATGGCATTAATTTTTGCTGCAAACGGAATGATTCCGTTTCTCTAGTCAGGTTTTTTTTCTTAAGCGTGACCAGGTCTTTTTTTTTATTTCTTCCGCAACCCACACAACTGTTTTTCTTCGCATTCTTGTTTTCTTGTTTTGCTGTTTTTTTCTTGTCCATATATTGCAGCTGCTGTTATCGTACTGCCGTAATTTTCGTTCCTTGCATTTTTTTTTGTATTTTCTCGAGTCCTTGGATTATGACAACTACACTATCCTCAATGTTGGGTAGACCTCTTTCACCTCCATTTCTTGATCACCATACCCTGTCTCTATCATCTCTGGGTGTAATTCCTTGTGCATTTTTCATTAATTTTTTGGTCTATTTGTCGGAGTTTCTCTTATTCATTTTAAGAATGATCCACCATATATTATAATGGAGACAGCCTAAGTGTTTATTCCTTAGATAAGATTTCTGCTGCAGAATTTGGTTTCTAGACGTTTAATGTTGTTATTTATTATTTTAAAATACAAAAGTCATTAACACAGAATTTTGTCGATTATATTTGGTATTCATTACAGATTAACATCCAAAAATATTCGTCACATGGGTTTAGAATTCAAAAATAAAGAATAAAATACAAACTCTTATATATATATATATATATATATATATATATATATATTATATATATATATATATATATATATATATTCCACTGGTGCCCTAGATTGTTGCTTTCAAATCCTACAAAATTCTAGGGTTTTTAATGATGATTTTCAGGGACGGAATACTTATTCGAAGATTAGAATATTACAATCTTTCTCTTCTTATTTTTCGCTCGTTCAATGTTTACACATTAAAAGATTAAGCTGAGTAAATATTCATTTTTTTATTTTAATTTGAAGTTGTTTTGTTTTTTGTTTTTTTGTTTTTGTTTTTTTGTTTTTTGTAATTCACTCAGGTCATCAACCTACAACAACGAGGAAACATCATAGGATAGAAATGATAGTGGATAATTAGATTTGCCCTCTCGCTTTTCACTTATATAGAGAACTTTTGGTTAATATACTCTTGATCGTTAGTGCAAATAGCACAAATATTATGAAATAATGTATTCCGTGTCATTTTTAATTTTCAGACTGTTGTCCTTACCCTTTTATAGTGGTATGTAATATCACAACGTTTTACATATCACAGTAAAGATGAAAACAACAATCGGAAAAATCAAAATTATGCACATCAATCCTCATCTAAAAAAAATCAAACAAATAATAACGTATTTGACGAGACTTCTGGCGAGACTTGAATGTGCATCTGAAATTTTTCATCGTCACCACCATAACCAGTTTTATCATGGAAAGATCGATGATTCACCTTAATCATCGATCTTTCCTTGATTATTATTTATTTTCTAGTTTTATTCCATCTTTTTATTGTTTTATATAAAATGTATTTTTTTTAACAATTGATTACTATTGATTAAGCAGTGAAGCTTGGATGGTAAAATAATTAAAGTTCATACTCTGCTTAATTATTGTGCCACCCAGGATTCTCAGCTTAATCAATTGTAGAGTTGGTTAAAGAAAAGACATTTTGTGTAAAACAATAACAAGATGGAGAAAACTAATAACTAAAATATTAAGATTGGTTTATCCTGGGTATAAGATGTACGCTAAATTGCCACACCTATTTATGAAATTTCCCAACATCAACAGCACTTCCGGTAAAACTTGGCCAATGGGAAACTTCTACAGAGATCTACAGATACTAAACTCTTTTTATACTAGGATTTCAAGGAACACTACAGACTAGGTTTACAAGGATTAATCAACTGAACCCAAACCAATACCGACTTGGTTTACCAACAGAAGAACTAATCCTTAAAATGGCGACCAGAATTGTAAAATAATAATAATAATAATAATAATAAGACTTGGACATGGTTAAGAAGAGGACACTCAAAAGAGAAACTGAATCACTATTAATTGCTGCTCAAAATAATGCCATAAGAACAAATTATATCAATCAAATATTGATAGGACACACCAAAACAGTAAATGTAGACTATGCGATGACAGAGATGAGACTGCAAATATATATTAAGTGAATGTAGCAAACTAGCACAACGGGAATACAAGCCAGGCATGACGGGGTGGGAAGGGGATCCACTGGGATTATGGAAAAAATTAAATTTTGACTATACAACAAAATGGTACATGCATAAACCAGAAATCTGTTCTTGAGAACGAAACGCATAAAATTCTCTGGGACTTGAGATAAAGACGGATTTACCTTACCCAACCAGGAGACCAGACCTAGTGTTGATAACAAAAAAAAGAGAACTTGTCAACTGGTTGACTTTGTGGTTCTAGCAGACCACAGGGGAAGCTGAAGGAAAATGAAAAATGGACAATACCTGGACCTTGCCAGAGACTGAAAAAAAGCTGTGAAACATGAGAGTGAAAGTGATACCGATTGTAGTTGGTGCACTCGGAACGGTCCAATAAACTTGGAAAAAAGACTGGAGGATCTGGAAATCAGAGGAAAGAATTGAGACCATTCACACTACTGCACTCCTACAGTCGACTAGAATACTCAGAAGAGTCCTGGAGACCTGAGGAGACTTGTGTTTCACTCAGCCTCCTGTGAATACCATCAGCTAACGTTGATGTAAAAATCTCAACAGGAGTGAACATACAACATGATATGAAAATAAATATTAGTATTCAATGAAAACAAACGAGACGTTTACACTGAAAAACAATGAAATTAAATTTTAGTTTATCTCCACCCACAAAACCACCACACCACCCCCACCACTCAGTGTTTCATGATTAAAGATTATGGTCTATCAATTTATCAATTTATTTTATTTTCATTAAATCCTTTGAAGTGCTTACTCTCTTCTTCGAGTGTAAAGAAATTATTTTAAGGAAAATATCACGAGATCTTTTGAGTGGGGAGTGGGAGTGGAGGGGGGTGGTATCGATCAAATATCAAATTCTTCGATGTGAAACACTGACAGAACTGATTTTAAAGAAAAAAGAAAAGTGATAGAAACACTTTTGACTCTTGTGGTTCTAAAAATAATCTATTTAGAGACGGGGCTAATGAGATATTTATGGTGACTGAAGCGTATCACTTTTGCTCAAAGTCGATCGATCCATTTCGTGGCATTCTCTTTAAGCGAACACAATCACTGTCTATTGGAGAAAAAGAAAGAAATAAATCTCAACAAGTAAAATTCTGCTTCGGGGAAAAACCGGGTTTGGTCGATAAAACTCTAATATGGACCCCTGGCGATTTAATCTCCATCTGCGTGAGATTTTATTTCTTTCTTTCTCCAATTAGACAGTGATTGTGTTCGCTTTAAAGAGAATGCCACGAATGGAATCGAATCGGACTTTGAGCAAAAGTGATACGCTTCAGTCACCCATAAATATCTCATTAGCCGCGTCTTCTAATAGATTACTTTTTAGAACCACAGAGTTCAAAAGTGTTTCTACACTTTTTCTTTTCTTTAAAATCAGTTCTGTTCGTGGTTTCACATCGTAAGAATTGAATATATTATCGATACCACCCCCTCTCACTTCCACTCCCCACTCAAAAGATTACTCGTGATATTTTTCCGTTAAATAAGTTTTCCTTTACACTCGAAGAAGAAGAGGTAAGCACTTCAAAGGATTTAATGAAAATAAAATAAATTGCATTAAATTGATAATGCCTAATTTTAATCATGAAAACACTGCAGTGGTGGGGGCGTGTGTGGGGGTTTTGTGGTGGTGGAGATAAACAAAATTAATTTTCATTGTTTTTCAGTGTAAACGTCTCGTTTGTTTCATTGAATACTAATATTTATTTTCATATCATGTGTATGTTTCACTCCTGTTGAGATTTTTACATCAACGTTAGCGATTGGTATTTCACAGGAGGCTGAGTGACAACAAGTCTCCTCAGGTCTCCAGGACTCTTCTGGAGTATCTAGTCGACATGTAGAGTTGCAGTAGTGTGAAATGGTCTCAATTCTTCCTCTAATGTCCAGATCTCAGTCTTTTTCCCAAGTTTGATGGACCGTTCCGAGACTGCACCAACTACAATTTCGTTATCACTTTACTCTCATGTTTCACAGCGTTTTTTCAGTTCTCTGCAGGTCCAGGTTATTTGTCCATTGTTTTTCATTTTTTTTCTTTTCCAAGGGGGGGGCCTTTTTGTCCCCTTTTGGTTTGGTCTTCTTGGGCTAGGGAAAACCACAAAGTCACCAGTTGACAAGTTCTCTTTTTTTTTGTTAATCAACACTAGGTCTGGTTCTCTGCGTTGGGATAAGGTAATCCGTCTTTATTCTCAAAGTCCCAAGAGAATTTTATGCGTTTCGTTCTCAAGAACAGATTCTGGTTTTATGCAGTGTACCATTTGTTGTATAGTCAAAATTTAATGTTTTTCCATAATTCCCATGTGGATCCCCTTCCCAACCCCCCGTCATGCCTTGGCTTTGCTATTCCCGTTGTGCTAGTTTGCCTACATTCACTATTAATATATAGTTTGCAGTCTCATCTCTGTCATTCGCATAGTCTACATTTACTGTTTTGGTTGTGTCCTACAAGTATTTGATTTGAATTATAAATTTGTTCTCTATGGCCATTATTTTGAGCAGCAATTTAATAGTGATTCAGTTTCTTCTTTTGAAGGTTGTCCTCTTCTTAACCATGTCCAATCTTATTTCATTATTATTATTATTATTAATTTTACAAATTCTGGTCGCCATTTTTTAGGATTTAGTTCTTCTGTTGGTTAATCCAAGTCGGTATTGGGTTGGGTTCAGTTGATAATCCTTGTAAACCTTAGTCTGTAGGGTGTTCTTTGAAATCCTAGGTATAAAAAAGAGTAGTTTTAGTATCTGTTAGATCTCTGTAGAAGTTCCCCATTGGCCAAGGTTTTACCGGAAAGTGCTGTTGATGTTGGAAATTTCATAAATAGAGTGTCGGCAATTAGCGTACATCTTATACCCAGGATAAACCAATCTTAAATTATTTTAGTTATTAGTTTTCTTCCATCTTGTTATTTTTTACACAAAATGTCTTTTCTTTAACCAACTCTACAATTGATTAAGCTGAGAAATCCTGGGTGGCACAATAATTAAGCAGAGTATGAACTTTAATTATTTACCATCCAAGCTTCACTGCTTAATCAATAGTAATCAATTGTTAAAAAAAATTACATTTTATATTAAAACAATAAAAAGATGAATAAAACTAGAAAATAAATAATAATCAGGAAAGATTCGATGATTAAGGTGAATCATCGATCTTTCCATGATAAAACTGGTTAGGGTGGTGGATGACGATGAAAAATTTCAGATGCACATTCAAGTCTCGCCAGAAGTCTCGTCAAATACGTATTATTTGTTTGATTTTTTTTAGATTGAGGATTGATGTGCATAATTTTGATTTTTCCGATTGTTGTTTTCATCTTTACTGTGATATGTAAAACGTTGTGATATTACCATACCACTATAAAAGGTAAGGACAACAGTCTGAAAAATTAAAAATGACACGGAATACATTATTTCATAAATATTTGTGCTATTTGCACTAACGATCAAGAGTATATTAACCAGAGTTCTCTATATAAGTGAAAAGCGAGAGGGCAAATCTAATTATCCACTATCATTTCTATCCTATGATGTTTCCTCGTTGTTGTAGGTGATGACCTTGAGTGAATTACAAAAACAAAAAAACAAAACAAAAAAACAAAAAACAAAAACAACTTTCAAATTAAAATAAAAAATGAATATTTACTCAGCTTAATCTTTTAATGTGTAAACATTGAACGAGCGAAAAATAAGAAGAGAAAGTTGTAATATTCTAATCTTCGAATAAGTATTCCGTCCCTGAAAAATCATCATTAAAACCCTAGAATTTGTGAGGATTTTGAACAGCACAATTCTAGGGCACCAGTGGAATATATATATATATATATATATATATATATATATATATATATATATATTATATATATATATATATATAAGAGTTTTGTATTTTATTCTCTTTATTTTTGAATTCTAAACCCATGTGACGATATTTTTGGATGTTAATCTGTAATGAATACCAAATATAATCGACAAAATTCTATATGTGTTAATGACTTTTGTATTTTAAAATAATAAATAACAACATATAAACGTCTAGAAACCAAATTCTGCAGCAGAAATCTTATCTAAGGAATAAACACTTAGGCTGTCTCCATTATAATATATGGTGGATCATTCTTAAAATGAATAAGAGAAAACTCCGACAAATAGACCAAAAAATTAATTGAAAATGCACAAGAATTACACCGAAGAGATGATAGAGACAGGGTATGTGTACAAGAAATGGAGGTGAAAGAGGTCTACCCAACATTGAGGATAGTGTAGTTGCTAATTCCAAGGACTCGAGAAAAACAAAAAAAAAATGCAAGGAAACGAAAATTACGGCAGTCGATAACAGCAGCTGCAATATATGGACAAGAAGAAAAACAGCAAAACAAGAAACAAAGAATTGCGAAAGAAAAACAGTTGTGTGGGTTGCGGAGAAATATAAAAAAAAGACCTGGTCACGCTTAAGAAAAAAAACCTGACTAGAGAAACGGAATCATTCCGTTTGCAGCAAAAATTAATGCCATACGAAATTATATCGAAGCAAAAATAGATAAGACCACAATAAAAAGAGCAAATATAGATGTGTGGAGACATGGGTTACACTAACCCTCATCCGATCAATCATGTTTTAAGTAAACCAGCACAACGAAAAATACAAGGCTAGGCGTGACTGGGTTGGGAAGATGATCTACTGGGAATTGCGCAAGAAACTAACATTTTGACCTTAAAACAAAATGGTATATGCATAAACCAGAATATGTCTTGAGAAAGAAACGTATATAATTCTCTGGCACTTTGAGAGATAAAGACGGATCACCTTATCTTAGCCAGAAGACCATACTTTAGTATTGACTAACAAGAAAAAAAAATGTGTCAACCTGTCAAATAATTATATTAAAACGTAAATCAATAAAGCAAAGGAGAAAAATTTAGTCTGTGAAAATATGGAAGACAGTTAATGATATAAACAATAGCAGAAAACTGCCAGAGAAAGAATATTATATAAAAACAAACAGAATTGATTAGTATTATCTGCGTTATTCGGACAATTGTCCCCATCTTCATTGTTATTTTTACAACGTTTCTAGGTTCAATCCTGAGTAGAGGCAGTAACATAGAAAAATAATTAACACAACTCTTACCCCAGCTATGGATAGCGGAATGAAAACAGAATACCCCCATGGACTAAATAAAGGGTTAGGTTCAAAGTTCCGTGATGGCTCCCGATTACGACAAGAAAGTTCCCGAGTTCGAAAAGAAGGTTCCCGAGTCCGAGAAGGTTCCCGAGTCCGACAAGAAATACCTGAAGAAGGCCGGAGGGCATATCGACCGAAACGTTGTACAAATAACAATGAAGACGGGGACAATAGTCGAATAACGCAGATAATACTAATTATCAAGCCTCATCTCAAAACATTCAGAGAAAACAGAATTGGGTAAAATAATTGTTCACTAAGAATATTGCAAAATAAAAAAACCAGAGACTTTAGGGGATAAAAGCAAAAGAAGTCTGTTAAAAAATTTGCCGCCCAAAAATCAAATAAAAAAATCGATTTAACAATAGTGTAATCATATGAAACTTATTTCAGCCAATATTTTCCACAAAAGAAAACAACAAAATGAATAATTCAATCAGTAAATTAACCCTCAACAAACCGTGTACAATTGCTGATGATTCAAAGATAATTATTCTCGTTTTAATATCTATACATTTACACACTAACAAAACATTTAATTATTTTTGTTTCGGTCATTCTACCAATTATGTCCTCAGACAAGTTCAAGAGACAGTTCTTCCTGACCGTTGTCGTATCAGTGCTGCTGTATGACTGCACCACCTGGACCCTAACTAAGCGACTAGAGAATAAACTAGATGGGAGTTGCACAAGATCCTGAACAAGATGTGGAAACAACACCCTACGAGAAAACAGCTGTACGGCCACCTGCCACATATCACCCAAACCATCCGAGTAAGACGGACAAGACACGCGGGACACTGCTGGAGAAGCAAGGACGAACTCATAAGCGACGTCCTCCTGTGGAAGCCAGCACATGGGCACGCCAGTGTGGGCCGACCAGCAAAGACGTACATTGATCAGCCCTGTGCGGATGCAGGATGCTGCATAGAGGACCTCCCGAGTATTATGAGCGATAGGGACGGATGGAGGGAGATTGTCATGGATATCCGCGCAGACAGCGCGACATGATGATGATGATGATGATGATGACGTTAAACAGCATCTCATGGTGAGGTTCCAAATTCTGTAGCTCAGTGAAATGTGGGGTATCCGTTCATCACCATTACTCCCAGGTCTACTCTGACACTGCGTGTTAGTACCTGTCAGGGTCTCATCTATGGGTTAAATAGAACAAAATGAGTTTTTAAAAATGTATTTAAAAAATTAGTTTAAAAACGAAATTGAGTACACATAGAGAATGAATAAAACAAGATCTCTTCGACATAAATTGAACCAAGGGGTTGATCTGACGTAAAATCCAACCAACCAACCAACCAACCAACCAACGGTTTTTAAGGTCTGCAAGCCCCTCTTTTATAATACTTTTCATAGTTCTAATGAGCAGCTCTCTTGTGCAACCATGACTCCTTTCAATTAGCTAAATCCAACAGTTTTGTTCTTACCCGGAATGGTAGTACTTGCTAGGTTGCTATCTATGGTTTGAATTAATAAAAAATGAGTCTACAAAAAGATGTTTAAATAATTGAGTTTAAAAAAATGAATAAAACAGAACGTCTTTAGTATAAAGTTACCCAACAAAGGGTTGTCATGCCATAAAACTCAACCAACCAAACAACCCAACATTGTATGCACTCAAACATCACTTACAACTACTTATATACACAAAGAGATTTACCTTTCGAATTTAACTATCGTTCTTTATCATTTGAATCTTTCGTATTTGTAATGTCAAGCCATAAAATATATTTTAATATGCATTTTCTTTAGAATAATTATTTTAAAGAAAGAATTCTATTGAAAAATAATTTTTATTTTCATCTTGCATTTTCAATGTGTTTGTTGCAAGTTATTCAACTTGTATACTATGTTGTTTTCGACTTTTATAAATTCTGTTCAGTCTGCCAAGGGGAAATAGCTAACCAGCCTTGCCTCACATTTCTTCGCTGTGATTGTTGATAACTGTTTTCAAACACAATTTCCCCACATACTACCGGAGCATTATTACCATCATTGAACAAAAGCCTTTATATTGTGCCTGTTTGAAAGTAATGTCTCCTATTCTATTACATTGTCCCGAAACTTCAGAGGTGAATTTTGGTGGTATGGCAGTAGAGGTTGAATATTTATGCCAATAATTCACATCTTTTTATCTTTTAACGACCAAAAACCGATCTCTCTGATAAAATAAAATGAGAATTCTTCGAAGCTGTAGCCTTGTTAGTACTACTATATGGTTGCACCACTTGGATTCTTCATGCTGTTCTGAAAGAAATTCTGGAATTAACACTACACAAAACAGCAGCTGTACGGTTACTTACATCTTACTTACCACAAACTATCCAAGTAACAATAACAAGACATGCTGGAGAAGTAAGGACGAACGTTTTCTCATAAACTCTTACACATGGACACCAGTGTAGGCTGAGAGGCAAAAAATTACACTCATCAGCTCTGTGAGGACACTATATGCCGTCTAAAGGTCTTATAAATATAATCAAAGGAATCTGTCGTTTCCAGATTCTTTTTCTTGGCACTCTTTAGGAAGAAAACTTGATATATGCTAATCGACAAAATTTGTTTTAGAAAATTGCAAAAAAAGTTTGTCATAGCACGCCAGCAAGCTCTCCTCGAATACACGCCCAGTTCCAGTATGTTACTAAGAACTTTTTGACCACTGAATCCATGATGTCGTCACACCTTGATTATGACGATGATAGGTTGGTAAACTGGCATCTGGTATGAAAGCAGAGGTTTATATTAAAATCCTTGATGCGATGAAATTGCAGTAATCGACGCTTTTTTTTTTGTTTGCGGAGATAAAACCGAGGGTAGGAGATGAGTAGGAGGGCGTGAATAATGGGTTTTCATCCGAAACATCTGTGATTGGGAGGGAAAAAACCAACTTAGGAAATGAATAGAACATTGTTGAGCTCTTTGGCGCAAAATTCATCCGATGACAAATGGGCGAAGTGGACAAGCTTTTCCTGACCACGACGCCATCATTGTTGCTATGAAATGAAAATACAGGCCAGGGTTAATCGCTGGCAAAAAATTCATAGGCCAAAAATGTATCGGCAATAGCGGTGTATATTTGAAAAATATTACGTTTTCTAGCTGAAATCTTGCTCTATTCAACGATATTATTGTGTTATTTGTATCCGTTGCTGCTTCTATAGATTTGGTACATTACTTTCGAATTGTTGGTTGGTTGGGTTTTACGGCATATCAACTAATTGGATTATTCATTTTATTCTATACATTTTGTTAAGTATTCAAATTTTTTCAACTCATTTTTTAAAGCATATTTTATTAATTCATTTTAATCTACTTTAACCCACAAATGGGACCCTAACACTCCGGGTCAAAGTCAACCTGGAAGTAATGGCTACGAGGGAATTCTCCACTATCCCCAAAGCTCCAAATTATAACTTCACCATTAGATGCAGTTTAACGTCATACCCAGGACACTTTCAAAGTGTCCTTAGTATTTTCCATGTTTATTAGACGACGCATTATTAACCATTATCAACATTTGTGGTGTATTTTTCCATCTCAATATTAGTTTGCTTTTCATCGCGACATACTTTCATTTTACGATTATTCTAACATTCAAACTCGTAGTCTGATATTATTCTTGGATCAGATAGTTAAATACACGAGTCGACTCCAGTTAGTAGAGCGAGTCAAAAGTTTTGCAATATTTTAGTAACTTATTTCTTTTATTCATCAATTTACAACAAAAGAAACCTAGCATTCAAAGTAGAGGCCATAGTGTTGCACCGTCTAAAGCCAACTTTCTGCTAGTTCTTTTGATCCCACATTTATACCAGTGAGTATCCTTCAAATGGAAGAACTTCTCCTTCAATTACGCTTCCTCTTGGAGCATCACGAGTATAGGAAGTAAGGCATGGATCGAAGGGAGATAACTCCGGACTATGTATTAGGTGCGGCTTCAGTTTGATTATGGAGTTCCTGGGGTTTATTCTAGAAACTAGAACGTATAAAATTATTGCAATTTTTTTACTCTCCATAGTATAACAGCTATTTCTAAATAATTGAATAAGATGTATAGTTTTATTTTTTAACATCTGTAAATTAAAGAATTATTTTGAAATATTTTGGTAAGTTAGTTGCACCGTCTGAAGTCACCTTTCTGTCAATTCTTTGATCCCACACTAATACCAGTTCTTGTCTTTCAGGGTAAATAACTCCTTCACTGAAGCTTCCATTTCCTTTTGGTTGTTGAAGCATGATGAACACAGGATGTGAGTAATGGATCAGAACAAGTAATAATCCAAAGGACCAACGGCCCAGATTATATTCTGCGTCTGGCATCAGTTCGATTCCACCAAAAGTCTTGGAGTTTATTTTAGAAACTATCACGTAAGTAAATGTTACAAATCAAAAAACAAGTTTCCAAATTTGTGCTTTATTTCCCTTTAATACACCCCTCCCAACAAAAAACCCCGTTAGTACTTCTGGATCTTGTGAACTGATCCAGAATCTGAACCCTTTGGTAAAACTCAAAATGTTTGTAAAACCAAAGTTTCTTTTTATTGATAAAAGAAGTTGATTGGTTGGATTTTACGGCATGTCAACCTTTGCTGGGTTATTTTATATCGATGATGTTTTGTTTTATTCATTTTTGAGGGGTACTCATTTTTTAAAAATTTAAACTCAATTTGTTTTTTAAACAACTTTTTAAACTAATTTTTTTTCTATTCAAACCACATATAAGACACAAAATGTAATAACACCCTGGGTCAGAGTGGACCTGGGGGTAATGGCGACGAAGGAGTACTCCAAACTCCTCAGAGCTCTAGAATTGGAAGGTCACTACTTGATGTAGTTTAATGTCATACCCAGAACACGATAAAGGAAATAAGAAAGTCCACGTCGATTCCTACGTCAACTTTAGACAATAAACATGTAACAAATCAACTTTGGTATGAAAATTTCTGTTTCTAGTTTTCCGTTAAATCCGGACTTCATGTTGTTTTCTTATGACCAAGCGAGTTTGGTTGTTTAAGTAATTGCCGTGAAACTCTACAAACAAAAAGGACGCCATAGATAGGACCCTAAAGGTACTAACACTCCGAATCAGAGTGGACCTGGGAGTAATGGTGATGAGGATTTACTCTATATTCCCCAGAACTCCAGAATTGGATCATCACCATCAGATAGACATTAGGACCCTCAGCCACCGCATTCTAGCACATATATGTTAAAGATTTGTTTTTAAAAATTGAGTCTGAAAAAATGTTGAATACACATCAAGAATAGATAAAATAAATTATTTTCGGTATCGAATAACCCAACAAGGGTTGACATGCCGTAAAATCCAACCAACTAGTCTGTAATTTAAAATATTTTCGGCATAAAATAACCTAACAATATTTGATATGTCGTAAAATCCAACCAACCAATCACAAACAATTCTATAGTTATTTCTTTATAAAAAAAACAATTCTGTTTATCTTTTTTGAGAAAGTAGAATCAGCTGCTTTTCTCTAGTCAGGTGAAAATGTCAGTTTGACTCTCACCGTGGGGTTTATTATATTTATTATTTATTTTTGTTTCTGGTGAGTGCTGTTCGAATAATTACCACAATAGAAATACAGGGGGGGGGAATGTTAATACTTATTTGGAAGTTATTACTTGTATTTTGTACTAGCAGGATCTGTGGATATACCACAGTATGATAATTTAATCATTACAACGTTGATTTACCCCCCCTCTCTCTCTCACACACACACACTCTCTCTTTTTTTCTTTCTTTCCTTCTTTTCAGTTTTTCTTTATATTCGATTGAAACATATTAGCGTTATCGCTTTACGCGTGCTCACCACTCTCTCGATCTTTCCCCCATTCTTTCTTTCTTTCTAATCTTTTCTCTGTAGCATATCCCTTTTCTTTCCTTTCTTGAAATAAAAACGGAATAGTCTATTATTTAGCTGTGCTAATGACACTCATAATAAATAAGAATTCGGCGGATAAGTAACACTATATAATTAAGATTTACATTTTTGTATTTCATCTTGCATGATTTGGACGGTCTCATTTTTAATCAGACGGTATTGCAAGATGGTAACGGTCGGACTTTTATCCATCTCGCAGAAATGTTAACATTTTTTTAAAAATCACCCTGTATATTGATTAAAAAATACTAGGAAGCATTGAGATCACGAGGGACGGGGAGTGTGACAAGGGATTCTGTAAACCACTCTACTCTATGGTATTGTAGAGGAGAGGACTGTCGACAAACAGAGAGAAAATAGATTAAGGCACGATTTCAATTATCTTGAGAAAAGAAATGGCATTGAAAAAATGTATTTTTTAAATTTTTTACTTTTAACAAAACATTTGAGAGAATTCACTATGTTCAATTATCGTTTAAGACCATTTCAAATTAACGAAAAACCAACACAACACACACACACGCACACACAAACGCACACAACATACACATATATGACTTACCGGGAATAGAATATTGATTTAATCGCAACATCGAACATCGATACAAATATTAACTGGAAGTTAATTGATCAGTTAATATTTGTATCGACGGTCGATGTTGCGATTAAATCCATATTCTATTCCCCGGTAAGTCATCTTCTTTATAATACATATATATTCCGTCTCTTCAGTGCGGCTAGACTTAGCAGCCTACCACCAGCCGGGAAAGAAGACCGATTTTTCCTCAGTCTATACGTGATACCACGGACTATCATCACATCCACTAGCCGAAGAGTGACTTTTACAGATAAATACATACCTATATATATATATGTAAAGGCTGCCATAGAGCTCGCTCCCATTTTTAGGAGAGCCTTGCAATTTAAGCGTAATCGGCAAGTGTCAGTGAATTGCATCTCCAGAAAGATCAACCTACAATGGGTAGGGGCACACACACACACACACACACACACACACACACACACACATATATATATATATATATATATATATATATATATATTTATGGACTCTCTCATCGATTTTTGAAGCATGAGGGTTCATACACACAATGAACACACACACAGTGATTTGTTTATAGTGGTGAAGGTTTGTGTTGGACCATCCACACTTTTTGGCACAGTCGATAGGAAAGAATTGGTGCATCAAGAGTTGCCACAAACCCAATAAACGACCGACATCAGGAATTTTGAATTCAGAGTTATACCTCTCCTAGACTGGTTACCTACCTAAGGTTGAAGGTCCCAGTCTGCCCTACTATTTAACCCATAGCTGGAAGGAGAATATACGGATTCATACCTTTCCCAAGGGTATTAGCGCTATGTAAAAAATGCCAACAGCTTCATCTCTCTCTCTCTCTCCTCTCTCTCTCTCTCTATATATATATATATATATATATATATATATATATGTACACTCATAATAATTTGTTTATAAAACCAATAGTTTTATATAGTTAATATATATATATATATATATATGTGGTGTGTGTGTGTGTGTGTGTGTGTGTACACTCATACTAATTTGTTTATGTAGTTAATTATAGTTAATATATTATAATTAAACAAATACTCAATTATAGATACTGTTATTCTAACCAAATTCACTAACAGTAGTATTTCTAATAGCACATTGTCCTATTAAAATGGATATTATCTATTTCAAAATTCTTTTCATTGAAACTCGAAAGTTTTTTTTCAGGATTAGATGAATTCAACAACTCACATATTCTTTACAACAAAATCATTGCATTCTTTTATAAACCTTCATTTCCTTCATTTCCTTTGTTTTTATCATATTTATTATATAAAACATCTTATGTGCTTTCATTTTTGTTTCTTGTTAATATATCAAGATGCTAACATATGTTCCTACAACACAAGTTCTGAAATTGAAATAATACAAATGAATTAAACCACCGAGTTGCCAACAGCTGTCTAATAATGAACTGTCTAAATAATAATGTCTAGTAATATATTACAACTGTAGACCAATGTATCTACTTTACAAGTTTATATACATTATACTAATTATAAGTACTAGCAAAATTATGCACCCTCCGTAGGGTGCAAGTATTTAAGTTTTAATGTAATGAAATATATTATATTAGAAAAACTAATGAAACTAAATAAGAATACAGATAACATGATTTGAAACAAAGTGGTATAATCGAATAATAGAACAATTTTGAAACTAACTCTTACATCATTTTCCATCACTCCCGTCTTTCATTGCTAAATTTTCCTAATTTAACTATTTAGTTAAATTAGGAAGTAAAGAATAAAATTACAGTTATTTCTTCTTGTTAATGGATTTCTTTTAAGATTTATCTCTGGGATTTTTGCTTGGATCTATTATTATCTGATAAAACCAACAATTAGAAATTAATGATACTAAGCACATATTTATTAAAATCAAATTTTTAATATCAGTATGCAAATTAGCCTTCCCATTCACACTGAGAACCGCTAATTTTTGTATACATAAATATAATTGGATGTTATTAGTATGTAGATATGGTTAACAGTATTAATAATGTAAAGCAATTTTATTAATAACTGAGATTTGAATAAAATCAAATCGTGAATAATGTGACGTAAATAACTAAGGGAATTGTGACTTGCATAATAATATAGTTTCGGTTACATATCAACAAACACACAATATCCATTATAATAAGATTTGAGCAGGCATATGTTTTCAGTATTAAAAATAGGAACATTACACAAGAAGAAGCATATTTTATTGCAACCAACATAGAAAAAATCCAGTTAGTTGTTTTGTGGTTGTAAATGAAACATTTTTAGAAACTGATTTTCTTTAAAAATAAAATTGTTTCATAAAGAACATTTATCTTTTAAATATTCTTTTGAAATATTATTTAGAATTGAAAACACTAACTCACATTGCAATCTAAATGGATTGGTAAAATAATAAAATCAAGCCCTGTCGGTGGGGCTGTAGAGTACGTGGCCACATTTACTTAATTAAGAATCTTATCTTTCTGAATGGTTCCCCCTTTAGGTGAATAAATATTTTAAATAACAGGCTGGTTGGTTGGATTTTACGGCAAGTCAACCCTTGTTGGGTTATTCAATGCCGAAAATGATTTGGTTTATTCATTCTTGTAGGGTATTCAACATTTTTTTCAAACTTAATTTTTTAGATTCATTTTTAAACACATTTTCAAAACTATTTGTATATTTAACCCATAAATGGTATCCTAACAGGTACTTCCACAGCAGGTCAGAGTGGACCTGGGAGTAATGGGGGTGAAGCGGTATTCCAATTTCCTCAGAGCTCCAGAATTGGAACTTCACTATCAGATTGAGTTTACCGTCATACCCAGGATACTAAGTCCCTCAGTCACTGCCTTCTCGCATATATATGATAAAGAGGGTTGGGGCTTTGCTATACGGGCAATAGGCTTGGGAAGATTCTTATAGGGCTTGATGTAACCAGGTGATATATTGGAGGGAGATACCTGGACTGCTCAGTCACCAGGGTTCCATCCTTAAGCATCACTGGTCCTCACCCACTGCCAACAGATGGCCCCACTGGGAGGTGTATTCTAAAGCCCCATCCGGCAAGGTTTTTAAATTACAGGAACACTTATGTATAGTCAAATGCATAACGTTTAATATTGTTGTTGTTTTTTTGTTGTTTCATCATTCTGTTGTTCCTAAATGATAATGTTGTTATGGAAACCAAAATTAGAATTTATAATTAAATGTCATTATTTTCTTTCTTGTCTCTTTTTCCTTCATTAGAATCTGTTTTATTGTTCTAACCTTTTCTATCATCTATTTTTGCAAACTGAACTATTTACTGTTGAGTCTGTTTCTCATTGATAAATGCAGAACATTTAGATGAATGTGTCATCTGCAGGTGAATGTCTTTTGTTGATTAACCAAAGGTTTGAATGTTATTATAATAATAGGATTAAAGAAAAGGTATTATCAGCAGAATTATCCTCAGGACAAATAGAAAAAAGAAAGAAAAATCGTTTACAGCCTTCGCTTTAAAAAAGCGAAATTCTTTATTATTCCAGCGATTTGTACCGTTGGCATCCATCCGTCTACTACAGATGTGTGGATGCCAAAAACGTGGAACCGCATAGTCTGGGCGGGTTAATATGGAGGATGATCTGTCGCCCAAGCAGCAGATTCTCCTTCTCCATACTGCTGTTGTGGTCCAAAAGAAAGGCATAAAAAACAAACAAAACAATGCAGTTTGGCTACGATAGTGTCGCAAAAGTCGGTGGATAGTGCTGAAGTTCAGCATCACATAACCTTAGGGACCCCAGCTCCTGATTTGATTTCGGGGTTTACCCCCTAAGCCTTTCCTTGGAATGGGGTATAGTCGCTAGGCAGTAGAGGTTTTATAACAGATTTTTCCTTGCCTAGACTGATTGCCATCCAAGGCTAAGGCGCATCATCTACAACATTTGGTGATTAATGTAAGTAGTAAGTAGCCCAATTCTACTACTATCAAGTTGAATGGACATTGTCAGCCCTGGAGCTCATCTATCATTTGACAGCTCTTCATTTTAGTGATACTGACTGTCCATACACCTACCTCACTAGACAAACCGAGGCATGCTTGATAGGGGTACCAGTTTAGACACCGAAAGCCTGTTTTGTCCTGGCCTAACTCAAAGGTATATATATATATATATATATATATATATATATATATATATATATAAAACTGCAAAACACGTTATAGATTTAATATTTTAAGGAAATTTCAGTTTTTTCTTTTTAATTTGAAATAATGTATACTTTTACCACGAATGTTTGAATCTAAAATAGGTAAAAAAAAACAATTTCAACTTCAACTTGTAAATTTGATATTTAGGAATGATCCTTATTTCACTGTACATCGTAGGCCTAATATTTTTGCTAGATTGTATTTTACTATACATCGTAAACTTTAAAGCAGACTGGATTAATTAGCTTTTGTTAGGCAATCAGTTTATCAGAAGTGAAACCTCACCACCAGATCTACATTTGCGGTGTCATTATATATGTAATCCTTCGTGTGATTACGAGTTTTGATATATGTGTTTGTACAATCCTATCTCTAATATCACGGGATGCATCATCATTAGATTAGAAATTTAGAAGAAAATGATTATTAGGTTTCGGCTAGAAATCATTTTCACAACATAATCAAATTGCTTAATAAGCAGTTTGATTTATTGGCAAGCTCTAAAAATGAAGACGAATAAAAAGAGATAAAAAGTTAATATGGAGATCATAAAATTCTTCAAGATAAAATATCATGCCAGAATTTATATGAAACGTTAGAGAATATCTAAAATTAGGTAATATCAATATAAAAAAAAGGAAATTAACACGATATCACACCTTTTTATTTCTGTTTTTCTCCTTCCTACATAAAAAAATGAGGCGATTTAAGTGTTTGTGATTACTTTTATAAATAATTATCAAGTCATGTCTCTTCTAATTGATTGTCAAGTTAAATTGAGGTCAAGTAACTGATTATAGAAATGTTCAAAATGGTTAAATTTCGAATATTTAAAAATCGAATGGTTTAAATATACCGACTTTTCTCGCATAGCACCAATATTCGGGGGTTAGTTTTTTTCCTGCCATCGTTATGTATTTTATAGTTGGGTTGTACCCATTTTCAATGTAACGGGTGTGTTACACACCCGCCTTCACCCCATACGTAACACCGGAATTTACTAGGGCAGAGCTTGTGTTTAATTTTATAACTACATCTGTTTGTTAACTCTGCTCGCGTGTTCAGGTATCTG
>CM042143.1:128471813-128498053 GCA_023376005.1 Doryteuthis pealeii | reverse complement strand
TTTGTCCCTCTCTCCAGCCTAACCACTGGTGTGTTCCATGGGCTCATAACACACTGTAACGGAGTTTAGAGAAAACGTTCGTTCCTTACTTCTCAGCACGTCTTTGTTATTTGTTACTTGGATAGCTAAGTCGTTGGCTAAGTAATGATGTAAGTAAAACCGCTACAGCTGCTGTTTGTGTATGCTTAACTTCCCAGGTACAGCTTCTCTATGCAGAGAACAGCTCCAGAACACATGAAGATCGAAGACTCGCTCATACACAGAACGTGCGTCCAACGCGTGTTGACGGCAAGCCATATAGTAGTTCACTAACAAAGCCTTACAGCTCGAAAGAATTCTCATCTTATTATTTTATCAGCAGAGCATCGCGTTTTTGGTCGTCATAAAAGATTAAAAAAGATGGTGTGATAGTGTGAATTTGATTGGAATAAATATTCAACCTCTACTTGCCTAATTCAACCACCAATATAAATTCACCTCACTAGGAAGTTTCGGACAATGTAATAGAATAGGAGACAATTACTTCAAACAGGCCACAATATAAAGGGCTTTTGTTTCAATGATGGCTAATAATGCTCCGGCTAGTATGTGGGCGAAATGTGTTTTGAAAAACAAGTTATCAACAATCACAAGCGACAGGAAATGTGACGCGTTAGCGTCTCAGGCTGGTTAGCTATTTCCCCTGGCAGGACTGAACAGAATTTATAAAATGCTCGAAAACAACATAGTTATACAAGCTTGAATAACTCTTGCAACAAACACATTGAAAATGCAAGATGAAAATAAAATTATTTTTCAATAACGAATTCTTTCTTTAAACAATAATTTATTCTAAAAGAAAAGTGCATATTAAAATATATTTATGGCTTGACATTACAAATACGAAAGATTCAAATGATAAAGAACGATAGTTAAATTCGAAAGGTAAATCTCTTTGTGTTATATAAGTAGTTGTAAGTGATGTTTGAGTACATACAATGTTGGTTTAGTTTGCTTGGTTGAGTTTTATGGCATGACAACCCTGTTGGGTAACTTTATACAAAGACGTTCTGTTTTATTCATTTTTTTTAAACTCAATTATTTAAACATCTTTTTGTAAACTCATTTTTTATTAATTCAACCCATAGATAGCAGCCTAGCAAGTACTACCATTCCGGGTAAGAACAAAACTGTTGGATTTAGCTAATTGAAAGGAGTCATGGTTGCAACAAGAGAGCTGCCCATTAGAACTATGAAAAGTATTATAAAAGAGGGGCTTGCAGACCTTAAAAACCGTTGGTTGGTTGGTTGGTTGGATTTTACGTCAGATCTACCCCTTGGTTCAATTTATGTCGAAGATATCTTGTTTTATTCATTATCTATGTGTACTCAATTTCGTTTTTAAACTAATTTTTTAAATACATTTTTAAAAACTCATTTTGTTCTATTTAACCCATAGATGAGACCCTAACAGGTACTAACACAGTGTCAGAGTAGACCTGGGAGTAATGGTGATGAACGGATACCCCACATTTCACTGAACTACAGAATTTGGAACCTCACCATGAGATGCTGTTTAACGTCATCATAATCATCATCATGTCGCGCTGTCTGCGCGGATATCCATGACAATCTCCCTCCATCCATCCCTATCGCTCATGATACTCGGGAGGTCCTCTATGCAGCATCCTGCATCCGCACAGGGCTGATCAATGTACGTCTTTGCTGGTCGGCCCACACTGGCGTGCCCATGTGCTGGCTTCCACAGGAGGACGTCGTTTATGAGTTCGTCCTTGCTTCTCCAGCAGTGTCCCGCGTGTCTTGTCCGTCTTACTCGGATGGTTTGGGTGATATGTGGCAGGTGGCCGTACAGCTGTTTTCTCGTAGGGTGTTGTTTCCACATCTTGTTCAGGATCTTGTGCAACTCTCATCTAGTTTATTCTCTAGTCGCTTAGTTAGGGTCCAGGTGGTGCAGTCATACAGCAGCACTGATACGACAACGGCCAGGAAGAACTGTCTCTTGAACTTGTCTGAGGACATAATTGGTAGAATGACCGAAACAAAAATAATTAAATGTTTTGTTAGTGTGTAAATGTATAGATATTAAAACGAGAATAATTATCTTGATCATCAACAATTGTACACGGTTGTTGAGGGTTAATTTACTGATTGATTATTCAATTTCGTTGTTTTCTTTTTGTGGAAAATATTGGCTGAAATAAGTTTCATATGATTACACTATTGTTAAATCGATTTTTTTATTTGATTTTTGGGCGGCAAATTTTTAACGGACTTCTTTTGCTTTTATCCCCTAAAGTCTCTGGTTTTTATTTGCAATATTCTTAGTGAACAATTATTCTTACCCAATTCTGTTTTCTCTGAATGTTTGAGATGAGGCTTGATAATTAGTATTATCTGCGTTATTCGGACTATTGTCCCCGTCTTCATTGTTATTTGTACAACGTTTCGGTCGATATGCCCTCCGGCCTTCTTCAGGTATTTCTTGTCGGACTCGGGAACCTTCTCGGACTCGGGAACCTTCTTTTCGAACTCGGGAACTTTCTTGTCGTAATCGGGAGCCATCACAGAACTTTGAACCTAACCCTTTATTTAGTCCATGGGGGTATTCTGTTTTCATTCCGCTAACTATAGCTGGGGTAGGAGTTGTGTTAATTATTTTTCTATGTTACTGCCTCTACTCAGGATTGAACCTAGAAAAGTTGTAAAAATAACAATGAAGATGGGGACAATTGTCCGAATAACGCTGATGATACTAATCAATTCTGTTTGTTTTTATATAATATTCTTTCTCTGGCAGTTTTCTGCTATTGTTTATATCATTAACTGTCTTCCATATTTTCACAGACTAAATTTTCTCCTTTGCTTTATTGATTTACGTTTTAATATAATTATTTGACAGGCTGACAAATTCTTTTTTTTTCTTGTTAGTCAATACTAAGTATTGTCTTCTGGCTAAGATAAGGTGATCCGTCTTTATCTCAAAGTGCCAGAGAATTATATACTTCTTTCTCAAGAACATATTCTGGTTTATGCATATACCATTTTGTTTATGGTCAAATGTTAGTTTCTTGCGCAATTCCCAGTAGATCATCTTCCCAACCCAGTCACGCCTAGCCTTGTATTTTCGTTGTGCTGGTTCACTTAAAACATGATTGATCGGATGAGGGTTAGTGTAACCCATGTCTCCACACATCTATATTTGCTCTTTTTATTGTGTCTTATCTATTTTTGCTTCGATATAATTTCGTATGGCATTAATTTTTGCTGCAAACGGAATGATTCCGTTTCTCTAGTTAGGTTTTTTTCTTAAGCGTGACCAGGTCTTTTTTTTATATTTCTCCGCAACCCACACAACTGTTTTTCTTCGCATTCCTGTTTTCTTGTTTTGCTGTTTTTCTTCTTGTCCATATATTGCAGCTGCTGTTATCGTAGGCCGTAATTTTCGTTCCTTGCATTTTTTTTTTGTATTTTCTCGAGTCCTTGGATTATGACAACTACACTATCCTCAATGTTGGGTAGACCTCTTTCACCTCCATTTCTTGATACACATACCCTGTCTCTATCATCTCTCGGGTGTAATTCCTTGTGCATTTTCATTAATTTTTTGGTCTATTTGTCGGAGTTTCTCTTATTCATTTTAAGAATGATCCACCATATCTTATAATGGAGACAGCCTAAGTGTTTATTCCTTAGATAAGATTTCTGCTGCAGAATTTGGTTTCTAGACGTTTATTTGTTATTTATTATTTTAAAATACAAAAGTCATTAACACTGAATTTTATCGATTATATTTGGAATTCATTACAGATTAACATCCAAAAATATCGTCACATGGGTTTAGAATTAAAAAATAAAGAGATAAAATACAAACTCTTATATATATATATATATATATATATATTATATATATATATATATATATATATATATATATATCCACTGGTGCTCTAGATTGTTGCTGTTCAAATCCTACAAAATTCTAGGGTTTTTAATGATGATTTTCAGGGACGGAATACTTATTCGAAGATTAGAATATTACAATCTTTCTCTTCTTATTTTTCGCTCGTTCAATGTTACACATTAAAAGATTAAGCTGAGTAAATATTCATTTTTTCATTTTAATTTGAAGTTGTTTTGTTTTTTGTTTTTTGTTTTTGTTTTTTTGTAATTCACTCAGGTTATCAACCTACGACAACGAGGAAACATAATAGAATAAAAATAATAGTGGATAATTAGATTTGCCCTCTCGCTTTTCACTTATATAGAGAACCTTTGGTTAATATACTCTTGATCGTTAGTGCAAATAGCACAAATATTATGAAATAATGTATTCCGTGTCATTTTTAATTTTCAGACTGTTGTCCTTACCCTTTTATAGTGGTATGTAATATCACAACGTTTTACATATCACAGTAAAGATGAAAACAACAATCGGAAAAATCAAAATTATGTACATCAATCCTCATCTAAAAAAAAATCAAACAAATAATAACGTATTTGACGAGACTTCTGGCGAGACTTGAATGTGCATCTTAAATTTTTCATCGTCACCACCATAACCAGTTTTATCATGGAAAGATCGATGATTCACCTTAATCATCGATCTTTCCTTGATTATTATTTATTTTCTAGTTTTATTCCATCTTTTTATTGTTTTATATAAAATGTATTTTTTTTAACAATTGATTACTATTGATTAAGCAGTGAAGCTTGGATGGTAAAATAATTAAAGTTCATACTCTGCTTAATTATTGTGCCACCCAGGATTCTCAGCTTAATCAATTGTAGAGTTGGTTAAAGAAAAGACATTTTGTGTAAAACAATAACAAGATGGAGAAAACTAATAACTAAAATAATTAAGATTGGTTTATCCTGGGTATAAGATGTACGCTAAATTGCCACACCTATTTATGAAATTTCCCAACATCAACAGCACTTCCGGTAAAACTTGGCCAATGGGAAACTTCTACAGAGATCTACAGATACTAAACTCTTTTTTATACCTAGGATTTCAAGGAACACTACAGACTAGGTTTACAAGGATTAATCAACTGAACCCAAACCCAATACCGACTTGGATTTACCAACAGAAGAACTAAATCCTTAAAATGGCGACCAGAATTTGTAAAATAATAATAATAATAATAATAATAATAAGACTTGGACATGGTTAAGAAGAGGACACCTCAAAAGAGAAACTTAATCACTATTAATTGCTGCTCAAAATAATGCCATAAGAACAAATTATATCAAATCAAATATTGATAGGACACACCAAAACAGTAAATGTAGACTATGCGATGACAGAGATGAGACTGCAAACTATATATTAAGTGAATGTAGCAAACTAGCACAACGGGAATACAAAGCTAGGCACGACGGGGTTGGGAAGGGGATCCACTGGGAATTATGGAAAAAATTAAATTTTGACTATACAACAAAATGGTACATGCATAAACCAGAATCTGTTCTTGAGAACGAAACGCATAAAATTCTCTGGGACTTTGAGATAAAGACGGATTACCTTATCCCAACCAGGAGACCAGACCTAGTGTTGATTAACAAAAAAAAAAGAGAACTTGTCAACTGGTTGACTTTGTGGTTCTAGCAGACCACAGGGGGAAGCTGAAGGAAAATGAAAAATGGACAAATACCTGGACCTTGCCAGAGAACTGAAAAAGCTGTGAAACATGAGAGTGAAAGTGATACCGATTGTAGTTGGTGCACTCGGAACAGTCCCAATAAATTTGGAAAAAAGACTGGAGGATCTGGAAATCAGAGGAAGAATTGAGACCATTCACACTACTGCACTCCTGCAGTCGGCTAGAATACTCAGAAGAGTCCTGGAGACCTGAGGAGACTTGTTGTCACTCAGCCTCCAGTGAAATACCATCAGCTAACGTTGATGTAAAAATCTCAACAGGAGTGAACATACAACATGATATGAAAATAAATATTAGTATTCAATGAAACAAACGAGACGTTTACACTGAAAAACAATGAAATTAAATTTTAGTTTATCTCCACCCCACCCACCCACCACCCCCCACCACTCAGTGTTTCATGATTAAAGATTAGGTCTATCAATTTATCAATTTATTTTATTTTCATTAAATCCTTTGAAGTGCTTACTCTCTTCTTCGAGTGTAAAGAAACTTATTTAAGGAAAATATCACGAGATCTTTTGAGTGGGGAGTGGGAGTGGAGGGGTGGTATCGATCAAATATCAAATTCTTCGATGTGAAACACTGACAGAACTGATTTTAAAGAAAAAGAAAAGTGATAGAAACACTTTTGACTCTTGTGGTTCTAAAAATAATCTATTAGAGACGCGGCTAATGAGATATTTATGGTGACTGAAGCGTATCACTTTTGCTCAAAGTCGATCGATCCATTCGTGGCATTCTCTTTAAAGCGAACACAATCACTGTCTATTGGAGAAAAGAAAGAAAGAAAATCTCAACAAGTAAAATTCTGCTTCGGGGAAAAACCGGTGTGGTCGATAAAACTCTAATATGACCCCTGGCGAATTTAATCTCCATCTTGGTTGCATCAGGGAGCGATTTTTATCCATCAAAATCGAAAACATTCGTTTTCTTTTTTTTTCAAATGAATAAATAAATAAATTTCTCTGAATGTTTGAGATGAGGCTTGATGATTAGTATTATCTGCATTATTCGGACTATTGTCCCCACTTTGTTATTTGTACAATGTTTCGGCCGATATGCCCTCCGGCCTTCTTCATGTATTTCTTGTCGGCTCCCGATTACGTATTATGACAAGAAATTCCCCGAGTTCAAAAAGGTTCCCGAGTCCGAAAAGAAGGTTCCCGAGTCCGAGAAGGTACCCGAGTCTGACAAGAAATACCTGAAGAATGCCGGAGGGCATATCGGCCGAAACGTTGTACAAATAACAATGAAGATGAGGACAATAGTCCGAATAATGCAGATAATACTAAATAAATAAAAATCTGCAATGATCCTAAGACATTATTAAACAACATCCACACATCAACATCTACAATGGTTTCCGTTTTTTGTCCCTCCATGTCGTTCATCAGTTGTGGACCCTCTGGTCTATTTCTGGACTTGCAGGTGCGGTCACATACATTGCAAAGGAAATTCCCATTTGAATTTTGCTGTGCATAACGATGAAGACGTCATCGCTCTGCAGCCCTATTAATCTCAATATTAAGCCGCTCAGCTCCTGTGCGACACGTGTCTCACCAACCTTGTCTGTTGGTGGCCAGATCTTCCAGGCTTGAAGGCTAATGGTGCATTTCTTCAGAGTCATCTTCATATGATCTTTGAACCGCTTTGAGGGGGGGCTTCCTGTCCTTCCAGTGCCTTCTTAGCACTCATACACACAAAGAATTCGGCAGTCATTACCAAACAAGCATACAACAGAATGAGCAGATTATAGTGGCAGTTAACCGCCCCCTTCCAGTGCTTCGTGCTTTCAGAAATTTTCTGACGAAGGGACGTTTTCACCCGAAATATTAAGAGAATAAATCAAAGATAAATAAAAAATCATAGTTACCTCGTTTTTCTTTACACTTGCATTGGGATAATCTTTAAAACTAACCACCAAACTAATATAAACACAATGCTTCAATCAAATTATAAAACTCATATGTTTTTGTTTTATATTTAAAGCAAATATTACAGCGAGAATAATTTCGATTGTTTCATTAAAAGGCAAAATGTTCTCATCAAATAGAGATGAAAAAACTCAAGCGAATATTTGGTGCGAGTGATACGAGATTCATATTCATGTTGCCTAATGGTTTCTAAACCAGGATGTTGTGATGATGATGATGATTCTATTGAATGACAAGATCAACATATAAAGAGAACAAATTGGATGCGCAAAAGATCAATTTCAAGCGCTTTTTGAGTCGATTCTCTTTTTATGCCTGGTTAGAAAAGAGTGACGTCAGAGGAAGAATATGATTTGACCGCTTTCACTTTGTACAAGTGTCATTATCACGAGTGCAAAATCAGCAGCCAACACACATTTGCATCGGCCAAGATTAAAGGGTGAATTTATACACGCACTCAGATTCGTTTATTGAAGCAAGAAAAAAGTTAGTTTTTTTTCCCAAAGTGCTAATTGGAATAGATAAAGGTCTGTTATTGTTCACTGGTATTTATGTATAGGTCAATGGGTGTGTGCGTGTCTGTCTGTCTGTCTGTCTGTCTTGGTGATTGTAGCTTGCAGGTTATCGACAATTTGTAATTCTCCGACCCCATTTTTTTTTAGCTACGTGCCAATTATGCAAAAGTAGTCATTTTCTAAGTTTTATCTAGATTCACCGAATTTATTTGTTTGCAATAACAGCAATTTCGAGGCGGTCACTCATCTAAATGCTGAACACACACTTTCCTCTTTAATTTCGTTTCTATGCCGATAACCAATACATTTCATGTAACTTCCCTTTAAGCCAATTATTCACTATGGAGTCGCATGGTGTAATGGTTAAAGTCGTGGGAAATCGACAAGTCAACCCGAGTTCAAATCCTGGACGAGATTGTTTGCATTTCACATAGCGCCGATACTCTTGGGAAAAGTATGCATCCAACTATTCTCCCTCCAGCTATGCGTAAATAGTAAATGGCATAGATTGGTTTATCTTTATTTGCATTTCACATAATGCTAGAACCCTTGGGAAAGGTATGAATCGTAATGAATGGGTAAATAGTAGGTAGACTGGACGCTTTAAGAATGGCTTGGCAACCAGTTTAGGAGAAGGAAAACTCTGAATTCAAAACTGTTAAACTCCGCTTTAGAAATTGACCAAGTGTCATATCTGTTGTGATGTTAGTCCCAACAGTAAAAAGAAGTCAAGTCGAGATGGGGTAAAATAAGACAAGTGTATTTACAATTAATGGTACATGTACGACTAGCTTGTCGTTAACGGGAACAGTCCTCCTTTCCACTCGGTGTCTCACTATTTATAGTGAGAACCGGTACATGTTCTCCACTGTAGGAACGGCCGGTACAACAATATCCAACTCGTGTGGAAGGGTTGGTAAATATATATAAGCCAATTATTGAAATGTGTACGAGTGAATATTCGTTTGTGTATGTGTATACATGTGTGGGTGGGTGGGTTTGTGTGTGTCAAAGAAATAGAGAGGCATAGGGACAAGGATAGGGAGTTTCCTAAAAAAGGAATCGACGAACCGAGTTCTAATAGCGGATAAAGCTATTAATGTTCCCATCACAATAAACTCTTCGAGGAAGGCATGAATTAATTTTTCCCTGAATATCTTGTCACTGACATTCTACAATGACTGACTAAGAAGAGAGGGGGTAAGTAATAAGTAATTTCCCAAAACAAGTTAACACACTCACACAGTGGCAACAAAATGCTTTTACCTCCATAGCCAATCTTTACATGGTCAAATCAATGGCTTTGATGCTGGTTACTTTGGATACATGAATATCATTATATGAATGAATATTGGAGCGGATTTACAATCGGTACGGTGAGCGTGGGATATTGCATATCCATATATATATATATATATATATATATATATATATATATATGTGTGTGTGTGTGTGTGTGTGTGTGTGTGTGTGTGTGTGTGTATGAAGTAGTAGATTCTTAAGAGTGTTTTTACAAACAGTTAATATGATATATATACGTGATCGGAACGTCTTGTCAGACGACTACCACTCCTTCATTCATTGTCCGTTTGGGAGTTCGTTCATGACTTTTCAATCCTGACAAAGTCTTGCGTAACTTACAACATATCTGGCATGCATAACGATCGATGTTGACTGAGTCGACAGGAGTTGTATACGCATAACTGTGAACTTTCATATGAAGCTTGAGCCCACCAGCTGTTCGGCACACTTTTGTGCAGCAGGAACATAAAAAGTCCTCATGTTGGTGATCATTCTGGGAATCAGAGTGTGGCATGGTAGAGACAACAATTGCAGTCGGGTAGCTCTCATATACATATATACATACATACATATATACATACATACATAGATACACATATATACATACATACATATATACATACATACACATATATACATACATATATATGAGGAAAAATGAGTAAAGAAAAGAAAAGTAAATGGATAAAATGAATTTAATCGATATCAGATTAATCGATTAAATTCATTTTATCCATTTACTTTTCTTTTCTTTACTCATTTTTCCTCATATTGTCGGATTCAATTCCTTTTCCATTTTTACATACATATATATACATACATGCATACAAATGATGGACTCTCCCGTCGATCGACGTATGAGTGTTCATACAATGAACATCCACACAGTGATTTGTTTATAGTGGTGAAGGCTTGTGTTGGACTATCCACACTTTTTGGCACAGTCGATAGGAAAGAATTGGTGCATTAAGGGTTGCCACAAATCCAATCAACGACCGACCTCAGGAATTTTGAATTCAGAGTTATCCCTCTCCTAGACTGGTTACCTACCCAAGGCTGAAGGGCCCAGTCTGTACTACTATTTAATCCATAGCTGGAGGGAATTTTGAATTCAGAGTTATCCCTCTCCTAGACTGGTTACCTACCCAAGGCTGAAGGGCCCATTCTGCCCTACTATTTAACCCATAGCTGGAGGGAGAATATATGGATTCATACCTTTTCCCAAGGGTATTAGCACTATGTGAAATGCCAACAGCTTCGTCTAGGAATTGAACTCGAATCGATGAGTCCATTTTCCACGACTCTAACCACTAGCCCACGCGCCTCCATACATACATATATATATATAATTACAACATTAGATAATTTATCTTTCACAAAATCTCATCTTACTATAAAAATACAAAGCCTCATTTTCATGTAAACTTTGTTTATACGAATGACCGATGTTTTTTTTTTTATATCATATATTCTGTCTGTAATTTGGTCACGAAGTTTTCCGTCTAATATATTTTAATCCTGTTAATGTAAATATGTGTAAAATAGAAAAACACGAAGTGTTCCAAAAATATGAATTTATTCTTAATGGTGAAGTCGATGTTATAACGTTTCGGTTTTTAGCAAACCTTCGACAGGATTTGAGGTGGAAGAAATGTTGTATGGTTATAGGTGGATGACTTTCGAAAAATAAGAGAATGGTGGTTGGATGGGAAGAAAGGTTCGTAACCAAGTCCGGCATAGCGTTTGTTCTACTTCGCTGACCTTTTTTTAATCATGATGGTAATTCGTTATTTCAAGATAAAATTGGTACTAAATGTTAGAAAAACTCTCCAAATCAAAGAGTATCGTATTTAAGGTCATATAGGAGTTCAATTTACATATATTATTACAATATAAAGTAAGGATATAAGTAGTGGTAATCTAAAGTATCTTATTGTGATGGAAATTCGATGTCTGTCTGTAACTGAAACTACATCACTCCTTACGTCACAATACCTTCAGGAATTGCGTAAGTTTATCAATGAGTATTTCATAGTAAAAATTATTAATGCATAGAATAATAAATTTTATTCATAAACGATGGGTCTGTGAAAATCTGAGTTAAAAATTGCCTCAAAACATCCCTTGTTATTAATGCGTTTAAAATCCTGCAACGTCTCATATATATCACTAAGAAATAAAGTTTTACATAATATATGGTGTAGTTAATTTGCATATAGGTTTGAACAAAATCAGGTTTAAAAATTAATTATTTGTGTTATTAATTTCTAATATTTTTGTTTTATTCTCCAATGAATTAAAATTAATCCTTGGAATGAATTTATATAGAAACCAATTTAAAATATGATTAGAATAAGTATAAGGTTTTATAAGCGATCTTATTTAATCTCGTTAGTCTTTCTAATTTTAATATATGTTATTGCATTAAAATCTATTCTTGATTTTATGTGTAAAAATGAGTCGATCAAATACGTTAATTTATCATATTATATGGGCAATATTTATGTCCCATTTCTTTGGAAATTTTGGAGAAGAAAAGAAAGAGAAAATGTTATTTTGTCAAGATTAAAGATTGAACAAACTATAGAGTGATTATACTTCCAACAATCTTAAAGGCAATTTATTAAACATAGTAAGTATCTTGTAAAAGTATCTTGTAAAAAGCAACAAGATTTAGACATCGATATTCAGGATCCAACTCGTTGCATTAGTCTCCAAGATCAACTGACCAACTGAAGCCCTAAATTGACACGACTGACCAAATGAAGCCCGATATTGAAACGGCTGACCAACTGAAGCCCTAAATTAAGACGACTGACCAACTGAAGCCCGAAATTGAGACGGTTGACCAAATGAAGCCCGAAATTGGGATGACTGACCAAATGAAGCCCGAAATTGACACGGATGACCAACTGAAGCTCGAAATTGACACGGCTGACCAACTGAAGCCGAAATTGAGACGACTGACCAACTGAAGCCCGAAATTGAGACGGTTGACCAAATGAAGCCCGAAATTGGGATGACTGACCAAATGAAGCCCGAAATTGACACGGCTGACCAACTGAAGCTCGAAATTGACACGGCTGACCAACTGAAGCCGAAATTGAGACGACTGACCAACTGAAGCCGAAATTGATGACTGACCATATGAAGCCCGAAATTGACACGGCTGACCAACTGAAGCTCGAAATTGACACGGCTGACCAACTGAAGCCGAAATTGAGACGACTGACCAACTGAAGCCCGAAATTGAGACGGTTGACCAAATGAAGCCCGAAATTGGGATGACTGACCAAATGAAGCCGAAATTGACACGGCTGACCAACTGAAGCTCGAAATTGACACGGCTGACCAACTGAAGCCCGAAATTGAGACGACTGACCCGAAATTGATGACTGACCAAATGAAGCCCGAAATTGACACACCTTGACTCTGAAGCCCGAAATTGAGACGACTGACCAACTGAAGCCCGAAATTGAGACGGTTGACCAAATGAAGCCCGAAATTGGGATGACTGACCAAATGAAGAAATTGACACGGCTGACCACTGAAGCTCGAAATTGACACGGCTGACCAACTGAAGCCCGAAATTGAGACGACTGACCAACTGAAGCCCGAAATTGAGACGGTTGACCAAATGAAGCCCGAAATTGGGATGACTGACCAAATGAAGCCCGAAATTGACACGGATGACCAACTGAAGCTCGAAATTGACACGGCTGACCAACTGAAGCCCGAAATTGAGACGACTGACCAACTGAAGCCCGAAATTGAGACGGTTGACCAAATGAAGCCCGAAATTGGGATGACTGACCAAATGAAGTCCGAAATTGACACGGATGACCAACTGAAGCTCGAAATTGACACGGCTGACCAACTGAAGCCCGAAATTGAGACGACTGACCAACTGAAGCCCGAAATTGAGACGAAATGAAGCCCGAAACTGACGAAGCCGAAATTGACTGACCACTGAAGCTTTGACTGAAGCCCTAAATTGAGACGACTGACCAACTGAAGCCCGAAATTGAGACGGTTGACCAAATGAAGCCCGAAATTGGGATGACTGACAAAATGAAGCCCGAAATTGACACGGCTGACCAACTGAAGCCGATATTGAAGCTGACCAACTGAAGCCCTAAATTAAGACGACTGACCAACTGAAGCCCGAAATTGAGACGGTTGACCAAATGAAGCCCGAAATTGGGATGACTGACCAAATGAAGCCCGAAATTGACACGGCTGACCAACTGAAGCTCGAAATTGACACGGCTGACTAACTGAAGCCCGAAATTGAGACGACTGACCAACTGAAGCCCGAAATGAGACGGTTGACCAAATGAAGCCCGAAATTGGGATGACTGACCAAATGAAGCCGAAATTGACCGGCTGACCAACTGAAGCTCGAAATTGACACGGCTGACCAACTGAAGCCCGAAATTGAGAGGACTGACCAACTGAAGCCCGAAATTGAGACGGTTGACCAAATGAAGCCCGAAATTGGGATGACTGACCAAATGAAGCCCGAAATTGACACGGCTGACCAACTGAAGCTCGAAATTGACACGGCTGACCAACTGAAGCCCGAAATTGAGACGACTGACCAACTGAAGCCCGAAATTGAGACGGTTGACCAAATGAAGCCGAAATTGGGATGACTGACCAAATGAAGCCCGAAATTGACACGGATGACCAACTGAAGCTCGAAATTGACACGGCTGACCAACTGAAGCCGAAATTGAGACGACTGACCAACTGAAGCCCGAAATTGAGACGGTTGACCAAATGAAGCCCGAAATTGGGATGACTGACCATATGAAGCCCGAAATTGACACGGCTGACCAACTGAAGCTCGAAATTGACAGGGCTGACTAACTGAAGCCCTAAATTGAGACGACTGACCAACTGAAGCCCGAAATTGAGACGGTTGACCAAATGAAGCCCGAAATTGGGATGACTGACCAAATGAAGCCCGAAATTGACACGGCTGACCAACTGAAGCTCGAAATTGACACGGCTGACTAACTGAAGCCCTAAATTGAGACGACTGACCAACTGAAGCCCGAAATTGAGACGTTTGACCAAATGAAGCCCGAAATTGAGACGACTGACCAAATGAAGCCCGAAATTGACACGGCTGACCAACTGAAGCTCTACATACAGACAGTTTCGATTATAAAGTTTCTTTCTAGCATCATAAACATTTTTATTATGTTAATTTGTTTTCATCAATCTTCCATTTGCTCTTCATTTTCCAAGAATCTTTTCACGTCTGCTTTTCTTTCTTTCCCGCTCCATTCTTCATTTTATCCAATTCTTTCATCAACCTGGGTTTTTTTGGATTTTTTGTTTTTTTGTTTTTTTTTTTTTGCGCGTCTTCATTTCTTACATTCATATTAAATTTCACTTCCTATTCTTATTTTATTTTATCTCTTTACAATTTTCCCATTTTCTTTTATTTTTTATTCGCTTTTTTGTTTCCTTTGATTTTATGGTTTCCTTTCAGCTTCAGTTTTTATTTCTTGTTCAGCCTCGCTTAATCAGCGTCTAATGATTCAGCTTACATTAACGATGTTTTTAACTAAAAGATGAAAACGAGGCTACAGGATTTACAAGGCAAAAAAAAGAAGAAAATAAACCATACCATGCACATGGATGATATTAAAATTTTTGCCAAGAATGAAAGAGAACTAAAAAAAAAAAAAAAAGCTTATACAAACTATTAGAATTAACAGCCAAAATATAGGTTGGTTGGTTGGTTGGATGGTTTGTTTGATTTTACGGCGTGTCAAACCATTGGGTCATTTTATGCCGAAGACATTTTTTATTTATTCTTGATGATTAAACACATTTTTAAACTCATTTTCTTCTATTTGACCAATATATGATATCCTAACACGTACTACCACCACGGGTCAGTGTGGACCTGGGAGTAATGGTGATAGTTCCAGAATTGAAAATTCACCATCAGAATGAGCATAACGTCATACTCAGGATATCAAGACCCTCTGCCACTGCCTTCTAGCACATATTTAATAAAAAGGGTTGGATCTTGACATAAGAGTAAAAGGGTTGGGGAAATCATATAGGTGCTAGGGCTTGACGTAATAAGCCGAAGTCTAACCTAAGTAAGGTCCAGGATATAGGAATGAAATTTTGAATGAAAACGCACGTCATATTTATAATGAAAAAATAAATATAGAAACATCTAAAGGAATAGAACTGCCTAACCAGGAAAACATTATTGAAGAAAAAGAGAACTAAAAATATCTGGAAATATTAGAAGTGAATAATATCAAGCGAAGATGAAAGAAAAATTAAGAAAAGTCTATTCTTAAAAGGGACAAGAGTGTAACTCAGTCAGATGGAGCAAAGAAAAAGGAAATTGATGACAATGCAGTAGGCCTTACACTCGAGGGAGGATATAGACACAATGTTTTAAGAAAAGGTGAAAGATAACTCGCCAGCTTTGAGGATTATGTATATGCGGCAATCTAGTGTCTCAAAAAATATATAAAAAGTGCAAAGAGATATTGATTACAACAGCCAGTAACAGCAATATCAACAGAAATAATTAAAATACAAACAGAAAAAAACAATAAGAAGAAAACAACTGTATGTACTTAAGAAACAACCTAAGGAAATTTCACAAGAGATAACTATGACACGACGAGTTCATTTGGTTGGCGTCAACTAATTTTTAACGAAAAAGAAAAGTGTAGAATATACTCTGTGTTAGCGTAGTAGGGTTTGTCAAGGTGCAAAATACAAAAATCAAAATATCATATATATTTGCACAGTGTTTATACATGGAAGAAAAGGTTGCAGTGTTGACCTAAAGTTATGACATGTTTATCTAGCCGTCACAAGCGTGGCCTTGGGTTTTCGGGACTAGGAGCTTTTAGCAATTAATTGACCACAGTCCCGGTGACATATATAGATACAATTCTTTTTATAAAATCCGAGCACTGGATTAAAGACAGACGGTCAGGCACGCAGTGACCGATACAGACAATCAGGCACCCGGATTTGTAGGAGTTCGGATGGCAAAAAAGAATTTATTTTTATATATAATAAGAACTAATTATATCAAAGCAAAGATTGATGATACACAGGAGAATAGCAAATGTAGCCAATGTGGTGACAGAGATGAAACAGTTAATCACATAATGATATGTAGCAAAATACCAGAATAGTCATGATTGGACAAGGAAGTTTTCCCACAGGGAATTGTGCAAGAGACTACAGTTTGACTATACTGACGAATGGTACGTGCACAGTAGACATGAATCGAAGATAAAGATAATCCACTACGAATTGGGCAAGAGAATAAACATTGGCCATGCTGACAAATTGTATTTGCTCAAACCAGAATCTCTCTTTGAATCTGAAACGCATGAAGTTTTCTGGCACTTTGGGATACAAATAATCCATCAATCCCGACTGGAATTTGTTTTAATCAACATCAACAAAAATAAATTCAAACAGTTGACCCGTCCTATTACTTACAGACATACAATACAACTGTGCTTACTTGGAGAGTAAGCTGTAGAGAAAAAAAACTTGACGTGACTGAAGAAAATTGGCTGTAGTTTTAAAATAAGCATACCAAATTTAGTCTAAATAAAACGAAAAATCACATTCAACAGAAGTTATGTCCAAAAGTGTTCCCCAGTGTAATCCATAAATTCCTGACTCCACCTAAGTTTAATCAGTAACATCAAAAAATAAATTGTCATCTAATGGATTTTGATGTTCCAGCTGATTATAGAATGAACATAAAAGAAAGAGAAAATCTGGACAAATACCCGGATCTTGCCAGAGGGCTAAAAAAAGGCTGTGAAACATGAAGATGATACTGATTATAGTTGGTGCCCTAAGAACGGTCTCTAAAAGTCTGGAAAAGAGATTGGATGGATTGGAGATCGAAGGAAGAATAGAGACCATCCATCTCACAACTTAGAAAACACCTGAAAACCGGATGTCTTTTAAACTTCAATAACAAAAAAAGAAATAACATCTCAAAACAGGTAAACATAACATAAATATATAGAAAACATAGAATCACTATCTTCCCTCATCCTAGATTTTTGGCTAAAGATGAAGGATGATATGAAATAGAAAGTAAAGCTGAAAATAATAATGATAAACTAATAAAACGACAAATTAAATTAAATAGGAAAATTATCTCCCTTGCAAATCTATCTTGAGAAATCACCTGTGTAGAAAAAACACCTAATATAAAAAAAAAGGTCATGTAGAGACTTGATTCTTTCTCTCACCTTCTAACGAATAACAAACTACTGTCATGTTTATCGACGATTTCTTATAAAATTCAAAAAGAAATGAACGAATTTATATTAAATTCAACCGGATTCTCGAATTGAAACCATTTTGCAGATTTCTACCTTCATCAAAATAAAAGAATTCTTCATTTTGACCGTTCGACAGCAACGAATATTTCGTACATATAGACAATACTTTCGACTTATCACTCAACAGGACTTTTATTGTTTCAATATTTCTTTTTACTTTTCTTTTTTTTTATTGCTGTCAGTTGATTAATTAACGTAACTTTATCAACCAAGAATCAGACAAGTCTGTGGCATTTTCATTTCTCTTTGATAATCTTTTAGATTTTTTTCTTTTATTCTCATTCTTGAAACTTGGACGTTTTCATGACTTCTTATTCTTCTTCTTGTTTGGTAATTATAATCTTCAATTATTCTTTTTCCACATTCAAAAGCGATATCATTGCTGCTTTTTCGTATATTTTTTACTACTCGAACTTTGTCAGCATATTCAACTCGTACTATAATAATGTTATATAATGAATAGATTAACCTATTCATTTTGTAATGTAGTGTATAATTAAAAGATTTAATGTTTAACTTTGGAGAAGCAGGAACAATACAATAAGAGTGATACAGTATGGCAGACAGGCTTCCCCACTAATTGACTTGTGGTGTGATATTCTCATTAGTTGGAATTAACACGTGACTGCTACAAACGTAGGAAAGTTGAGTTGCGTTGGTGACGGCCTTGGTGTTGGCCGCATAATGGTTTACGCCTTTGAATGTTCTCTACGCGTAATAAAGTATGGGGTCTTGAAAAATAAAGATGGACATCAAAAACAGAAATAAATATTCGTGTTAATAAATAATAGCAAAGATGGACGTGGAGAAAGATACGACCCGAGATACGACCCGAGACGAAAGACCCAGAGAACTCAGCACGAACAGCCAAGAAGGTTAGAAGATAAAAAAAAAAAACAGATAAGAAATTGTAATAAGAAATATTAAGAAGAAGATTATTCAACATATGAAACTATGTTGTTCTAACTAATGACGTCATCGGTAGTATTAATCAAATATTTGTCAATACTTTCAATTATTCTTTCTTACAATCCTGGTAATTGTTGGATTTGTCAAGTGTTCAGCTCTGTTAGAAGCTGGCTACTAAACTGAAACTAGAGTTTGGTAGGTGGCTTATATGGAGCTTTGGAGTGTTCCATTATGAACTCAGGCAAGTCCATTTGCTAGGTTCTGATTGGCTGTTGGTTTCATGGGTGAGTAAGGACATGTACAAGTACCTACTTTTCAGCCATCACTTTGCACTATGCCAGCAACATGCAAGGACTGTATTTAAGTTACAGCTTGCATGTTTGTTCTTGTCTGCTAACTCGACGGTAGTTAGACTTCTACAGTAACCATTTTATAAAGTTTTATTGTGTTCTATATACTCCTTGTCATTTAATCTGTAGTACTCCTTGGTAGAAAGATTGTAGTATCATTTACTCCTTGTAGCCTGTGGCATTGCTTCTGGGAGAGAATCCAGTCGGCAACTGATTTTAAGACAATTTATCAATGACCTTAAATACATTTTTGTCGTTTTTCCATTGGTGAATACAGCTCCTATTACTTGGTAGAGTCTATAAATACAAGATGTGATTTTTCGTACAGCCTATACTCAAATGATAAAAGTATTAATAGAATTGTTAGATACTCAAATGATTATCTAACAAGTCTATCAATAGTTTTATATAGTATCAACCACAAATAGATATGACCGATCAAGTTTCAATCAATCTTATCAATACATTTATATCGAATCGGCCATAAATACATACATTCTACCAAGTTCTTTTTTATATATTTTCTTTGAAACCAAATTTATCATTTCTAGTTGAATAGTATGTAATCAAAACGGATGTTTATTAATATTATCAATTACCAAACTCTAAAACATTTAATCTCTATAACCAAATAAATCAATATGTAACTGTCTCAAAATAAGTAAATCCCTGTAAACATTTCTATTCAATAAGTAAATTTTCAAGCCAAATTTATTTTGGGGGTCTTGGCTTGGAAAAATAAAATCGCTGTAACTTTGATTTTTATTTATAAAATCATTATGTGTGTACTTATTTATTAACGATGCTGTAATGATAGAACGAACATGAAAAACATAAGAACATTCAGTAGATATCACAATTTACAGCACACTAATTTAAATAGTTATAATGAAATTGGTGATTTATATTGTTAACTTTATAAGTCTTTTATAATAAAACCCTTACAAATATTTCCCCAACCATTATTTACCTGTGAGTGGGAACATAAGTATACTATTCAGTCACAGGGAACATCCCACAGGGATGCACAACATCACTAATATTAATAGTACGTATTTATCTAACCACTCCGCAACGAGCAGGATGCGACACAAATACTAACTACTGCAATTCTATCAAGGCTTTTTTTTTACTTATATGTGGTTATTTGTGACATTTAGCTTAGTATATATTTACCCAACCCTCCGCTACGAGCAGGATGTGACACAATGTCAATTTTAAATGAAACGGAATAAGACAGGTTTGGATTCAGAGTGTTTTCTTCTCCTAGGAATTAGCTCAATGTGAAATGTAAACAGCCTAGTCCAGGATATTCCCTACTATATACCCATAGCAGAAGAGATAATAGATTCCAACCTTTACCAATGATGTTAGCACTATGTGAATTACAAATAGTCTCGCTCGAGATTTGAACTCGATTCCTCGTGTCCATTTCCTACGACGATAAAGGGAAAGTCCGAGGAACTAGTCAATATTTTCCCTACCCATATTTACATTTGAGAAGCGCGTGGTGTAATGGTTAAAGCCATGGGAAATGGACTCGTCGCCCTGAGTTCAAATCCTGGATGTGGTAATTACATTTCACTAAGCGCTAATACCCTTGGGGAAGGTATGAATCCTACTCTCCTTCCAGCTATGGATAAATAGTAGGGCAGACTTGACTCTTTAACCTTGGTTAGGCAACCGGTGTAGGAGAAGGAAAACTCTGAATTCAAACCTATTGAACTCGCTTAAGGAACTGACCTTGTGTCACATCCTGCTCGTGCGGAGGGTTGGTATATATATATTAACATTTGAGTGTCTCCTGCAATAAATTTGTCACATCCTGACGACGTTTTTTTTCTGTGGATGTTTTGTCTCTCTGTGAGATAAAGATTGTTTACGTTTGTGACAAATGTTGTTTACACGATTTCTTTAAAGTCTTTATTGGAAAATACAAAACAGATTTATCAGATCAGTTTATTGAATCACGTGACACCAAGCGACCAATTATTTCTCTTTAGAATCTATTTTCTTTTATTTTGCTTTTTCTTTTTTTTTTCACTATCTTTTTATACAAATCTTTGACGATCTCAAAGGAAATTAATTCGCACCTGATTAATTAATCTCTTTAATTCTTTTGAATCGAGATACAATTTTCTCACTCATCTTTTCATTGTTTCCCGAATCTCGGCCACAGAACAACTTCCTTTCACATTAAATATCTTATCTTTCAAAAATGTTATCTTACCATAAAAAATACAAAGCCTCATTCTAATGTAAACAGTGCTTATACAAATGACTGATATCAATTTTCTTTTTTATATATTTTATATTCTTTCTGTTATTTTGTCACGAGTTTTCCAACGAATATATTCTAATTACAATAATTAATATATATATATATATATATATATATATATATATATATATATGTGTGTGTGTGTGTGTGTGTGTGTGTGTGTGTGTGTGTGTGTGTGTGTTGAAAGAATGAATAAAGGAAAGAAAGTATAGAATGGATAATATAGGATATTTTAATCAATATTACTTACACGTGTTTCGGTCAGGAGTTTATCCATGTGTACATTATTCAAAATATTATTATTTTTAAATAATAAAAAAAAAAAATTCTTTTGATTATCAAAAGAAATGAATTAATAATAATTTCTATTGATTATTTAAAAATAATAATAGTTTGAATAATGTACACATGGATAAACTCCTGACCGAAACACGTGTAAGTAATATTGATAAAAATATCCTACATTATCCATTCTATACTTTCTTTCCTTTATTCATTCTTTCAACATACCGTAGGATTCACTTCCAGTTTCATATTACACACACACACACACACACACACACATATATATATATATATATATATATATATATATATATATATATATATATATATATATATATATAGGCGAGAAGTTCGGAGAGAAATTAAGGCGCGAATAAGTTGTTTTTGTTATTAGCTGGTAAATCGATTTACTTGATGTAAAATTTCCATCAAGCCACGTAAAATACTGGATAACATGAGAGATGAATTGGAAGGTCAGTTTCTTCAAATCCATTGTATTTCTAGATTGTCTGGTTGTGTTGTTTTACGGCATATCAATACTTTTCGGGTCATTTAATGCTGAACCAAGTCATTTTCATAAATAAAGGACTCCGATTGCCTACAGTACCTGCTGTTGCTTAAGTGGTCACCGAATTTCTAGGTCACATCTGTATTAGTTGTACAAAGATTTATAAGTGTGTATATGAAACCTTTCACAAACACACCTTGTACATAAAATCCATGTGTGTGTGTGTGTTTGTATTTGTGTTTGTGTGTGAGTGGTATCCATCAGTCCTCCAGTGGGTTTGATAGGGATTCCATCTATAGCCTCTACTTTATGTCTTGACGCTGTAACTCTTGCAGTGTAAGCTAAATACTGGTGTAGCAACGCCGGTTCAAGCAAAATAGGCCTATCTGAAACCAGTAATTTGTAGGGGTGGGGGTATGAACAGGTGACGGTATCCAAAGTTAACCATGACAATACATATGGCTTTGTGATTATGAGCTTGGGTGGAGTCTCTCTTCACGGGCAAAGGTCAGAGCAATAGTACAGATTTGGCTCGAAGGAAATCGCCCTTAAAAGGTCAAATCGGGGCTGTCATGCAATCACAGTTTTTCTTTTGGTTCTTTGCATCTGTATCGCCGCTCGCGATAAAAATGCTGGATCCTTGCTCTTCTTCCGGCTCTGTGGGGTGTGGCAAACCAACATTTCTAAGAGAGGTCTGCACCCAAGGCCCGTGCAACGGACGTTTTCCTCTACTGAATATTAACAGACGACGCCACTTAGAGGCATTAAGCGCGACACTTGATTGCGCAAAATAAAATTCTTTAAGTAACTCACTATCTTTAGTTATTCATTTTTCTATAAATCCGGAGCTACCAGCAACCAGAGCCGCGCCTACAACTTTATTTGCTTAACAGGGTTGCAGCTTGTAAGATATAAATGTAAACACAATTCGACGTCGACAAGAAAGCAACTAGCATGCCTGCACTCTCCGGACCTAAGTATTTAATTTTTAATTTAATGAAATGTATTAGATTAAAAATACAAACGAAATCAAATAAGAACGCAGATAAAAAGATTACACTTAATTTAATTACATTTTAATTGGTTTCTATATACAACTCATTTATAGGATTGGTTTTAATTCGTGTGAGAATAAAGCAATAATATTAGATATCAATAACACAAAGTAATTATTTATTAAACCCGGTTTTGTTAAGACCAGTAGGCTAATTAACACATCATGTAATATGTAAACCTTTATTTCTTAGTGATATATAAGACACATTGCAGGATTTTAAACACACTGATAACACGGGCTGTTTTGAAGCAAATCTGACTCGGATTTTCATAGAGACATCATTAATAAATAAGATTTATTCTGTATCCGATGTTTTTTGTTTTTTCTGTTTTGTATATGTTATATTCTGTTATTTTGTCACGACTTTTCCGTCTGATATATTCTAATCACGATATTATATATATATATATATATATATATATATATATATATATATATATGTGTGTGTGTGTGTGTGTGTGTGTGTGTGTGTGTGTGTGTGTGTGTTTGTGTGTGTGTTTATTTATATAAGGCTTTACCAAAAGTTCGTAGAAACTAAGGCAGCAATAAGTGTTATTATTGCCTTGTAAAGAGATTTTCATGGTGTGAAATTTCTACCAAGACACGAAAAATACTGGATAATATGATAGATAAATTGACTGGTGAGTCTCTTAAAATCCATTGTATTTCTAGATAACATCAATATTAGTTTTACAAATATTTACAGCAGTCATCTTTTATAAAACATTTCACTCACTAAGCTTGTATATAAAATACATCTGTGTATGTGCGTGTGTGTGATCTATCCATTATTACCCACTACAAGCGCCCCCTTCTATAATTCAGTATAAGCTAAAAACAAATGGTGCTAGAAAGATAGCCATACTTTACTCTTCAAAGTAAGAAGGGCCTGATTTGCTTTAAAATTCGCCTTAAAAATCTTGTTATTTGCCGGGCTTGAACACTGACTTCTTTGACCGGTAGCAAATATTCTGCTTTCAAACTTACCAAAAAGACTCTAACGTTAATTACTTACCTAGCATGAAATCAGACAAGTAATAGCATTCATCTTTTATGAAACGTTTCGCACATTCACTTTGCATATAAAATCCGTGTGTGTGTGTGTGTGTGTGTGTGTGTGTGTGTGTGTGTGTTTGGTATATCCGATCGGTTACACACGGCTACCCTCTATGGCCTCTACCTTATATATTGGCGCTGGAACTCTTCCTGCGTAAGTGAAGTAATGGGGTGATGAAGCCAGTCCTATGCAGAATAGGCCTATCCGAAGAGACAGCATTTTCACGTATGCCAATAATTTTATTCTATTAGTGTGCTGCCGTGGTGAATTCTGTGATATGCAGGAGAGTACGAACAGGTGACGGACACCAAAGTTAAACATGACCATTCATTTGGCTTTGTAATTTGGAGTTGGGTGGAGTTCCTTTTCTCTGACAAAGGTCGGGGGCGCCCATACAGACTTAACTCGAAGGAAATCGCCCTTAAAAGGCGACGCTTTCATACAATTACAGTTTTTCTCTCCTGATTCTTTGCATCTGTATCTCTGCTCACTGATGGCCGTATAAAAACTCTTGACCCCTTGCTCCTATTCCTGATCGGTGGGGTGTGGCAAATTCGGATAATCAAGCACCCCAACCCTATAATACAGTTTGCTCCAACTCTCATCTTCATTCAAAACTTAAATATGGTTGTTGACAAAAGTGAAAGTCAACCAGAACTGTTGGTCTTTTGTACGAACTTCCTGGATATAAATGGGTTGTTAATTCGGTTCTAGATTAATGTTTATAGACAATGTGGTCGTTGTCATCATCATCTCCCTCACTGTTTTGCTGATTCCTTCCCCTGGTAATCTTTTCTTTATTTTATGGAAAACACACACACACACACACACACACACACATATAAATATATATATATATATAATATATTTGTGTGTGTGTGTATGTGTGTGTGTATTGGCATGAATGAACTTTATTATATGCTGACACGTGTTTTTACACATACAGTATTCTATTTAAAATCATTCTGAATTCAAAATAAAATAATAATAGGAAAACATTTGTAAAGAGTTTTCTTCAGAGCAGAATATTTTGATTTTAAAAGAAAAATACAGGAGAAATATTCGAAATTGGTTGCGTTGCAAAATGGATTTTTTTCTTTTTTAAGAAAAAAAAAAACTCAAAGCATTTCCTAGTTTGAAAAATATTAAAATATTTTAACTTTTTCTGTTCTGAAAATTTGAAAAGAAAGATTTTCAATGTTTGAACCGGAATTTTTGGTTTGAAATAAATTTTGTCTGTTTACAAATCTAAATGTGTTGTGATAGATTTAGAATTTGTATAATTTTACATAGATTTAATTAAATTAAGTTAAATTAAATTAGTTTAATTTAAATAATACATAAATGTGTAAAAATACATAGGCGTAGTAATTCAATTTTTTGTAGTTAAATAGATGTCTGCGATTATTTGGTAATTTTGAAAAATCAGAAATAATTGATTTTTGTATTAATATTGGATTTTGAAATCCTTTAACATCTCTTTTGCCAAGAAAGGCGATATTCTATGGAAAGTGAGATTTTTTTAATTTGAATACCCCAAAAGAATGAATAAAACAAAATTTATTCGACATGAAATGACCCAAGGGTCGACATGCCGTAAAATCCAAACAACCATAGGTGTAATGCCTAATGAACTAGTCTAGCAAACTATTACTATTGTGAAGTTCTATCTTTATCGGCTCCCCAATATGCGTGGCCTTTTGCCAGTCTATGTAAATACCTATACAATCACATATTGTCTGAGAATAAAAATGACGTCACTAAAACTTGAGGCTTGATATGCCGTAACACAAAACAACGAAGTAAAAGCGTTTCTGAAAAGTTATTAAATGCTGATAGTAAAAAAATGGTTGAAAGATAAAATTTTTAAACGACCAAGAAAATATGAAAATATAAAATTGCAAGTTAAATGACCGGTCAAATAATTATGCGAGAAGATAATGAGAGGAAATACAACGGCAACTAAAAGTGATAATTAGTGAAGTTGAAAAGAAAATTTCCTTT
>CM042143.1:128391813-128466813 GCA_023376005.1 Doryteuthis pealeii | reverse complement strand
GCATATTGATATTATAAATTGGGTTTTCATAAATATGTGCTTGGTATTATTGAATCATGGAAGAATTCGTTTCAAAGTTATTCTATTTTTCGATTACACCCCCCTCTGTTACAAATCCTTTTATCTGCATTCTTATTTTTAGTTTCATTAATGTTTCTGATTTAATACAACATTTTATTACATTAAAACTTAAATACTTGCACCCGGCGGAGGGGGCATATATTTGCTAGTTTATATAATTTACAAAATAACAGAATGAGAAAATAATTGAAATTCTAACTTGGTTCTTAAACCAAATGATTTTTTAGGATTATTATTTGCATTTTTTATATTTCTTTATCCTTTGACTTTTTTTCGACCCTATTTTACAGATTTATTTCAAGGATTATCTATCCTATTGATTTTTTTAAAGGAAAAATCGTCTAAAATTAGGAGCATACAGTCGGCGAATTTAGAATACGCTGACTATCCTCTGCAGATTTGTAAGACCCCCCCCCACTTCAGAAAAAGTGGGGTCCTCGTTATGACACTGCATCTTATGGTGAGGCTACAGTTCTAGAAATCTAGGGAATATGGAGTACCCCTTCATCACCATTAATCCCAGGTCCACTCTGATCTGGAGTGGTAGTACCTATATGGGTCCCATCTATGAGTTAGATAGAAAAATGAGTTTAAAAAAGAAAAATTGAGTACCCATCAAGAATGAGTAAAATAAAATATCTTCAGCATAAGATAACCCAATGGGTTGACATGCCGTAAAATCCAACCAACTAGTTATGGAGATCAAGGGAATGTGTAACTCTTCATTGTCATTACTCCCAGGTTTACTTTGCGGAATTGTGACCCCCCTCCCCTTCAGAAAAAAGAGGGGTGCTGGGCATGACACTAAACTGCATCTTATGGTGAGGGTCGAGTTTTGGGGATCAAGGGAATATGGAGTACCCCTTCATTACTATTACCCCCAGGTTTACTTGCAAGGGTCCCATCAATCGATCTGTTAATAAATTATTTGCAATCTCTCGTTAAATTTTGATCATATCTTCTCTATAATTAATATAATAAGGTGAACAAAATCCAATAAACAACGAAGTGCAAAAGATTTCTCTTTATCTCATCTTCTAAAATAAGATGTGGACATTTTTCTTAAGATTGTCTACCATAGAATGATCATTTTTTCTCTTAGTTTTTTACAAAAAAAAATATGATCAAAAAAGATATTTCTGTAAATCCAGAAACATTGGCTTTTACCTTTGATGTTACTTAAAGATGTAAATAATGTTTTTTCTTAATTTTTAGATATTTTTTATTTGATTATAAAATAAGAATTTTGAAAGAAGAACTTCCTTTATTGTTTCTGTTTCCTATGATCAGAGCAACAAATATTCAGACAATAATCAAATATTTTTGACTTTCCACTTAAAAAATATTTGGTCACTACAGAATGAATATATGAGATTGGAAAAGAAAGTCACTTGTTTTGCCATGATAACTTTTTTAAAAATTGTTATTTGAATTCATAAGGCATATTTATGCATATAACTTAATATTCTGATCTTTCCTCATTTATTTCAGGAATATTTAATGTCAAGTTGAATGATTTTTAAATTGTTGTGATCTATAAAAATAAATGAAAATACTGGAATTTTTCTTTGATGACGAATAACAAGGCTATGTGTCGATTTCTTATTGGTCGATAGGTACGAAGTGGCGATGAGTGGAAGAGAGGTAGTAAGAGGAGATGATAAGAGCACGTTGTGGACAAAGTTATGTAAAGGGACAGATGCAAAATGCATGTCTCTTCCCCAAAGCAATGGGGATAAAATAAATCAGCTCATGAGAAAAAGCAATAACGTCTTGTGTTGTTATTAAAAACAGCAAATCCCAAGTTGTTCCATACTCAAACAGCAAGAATGCCTTCCAGCCCAACAACCGAACAGGAGGTACCAGCAAATCTACTCCAGCCTCAAGAAATAAAACAAAAGAAGAATAGAAGATAAGATAAGTATATTACGATTACTATTAACACGTCCTCACTCCTTTCAAATAGAAGCTACATATATATATATATATATATATATATATATATATATATATATATATATATATTGATCGTTTCATTCTAATAGTTTCGTTATTACATTCAAATTGTATGCCCAATTTCTCAAGATCAGACATTTTGAATTTTGAATTTAAACTCGTTTTAATTCTTATTAAATCTGCTTCGGTTTTTGAAGCAATTAATATATCATCTACCAATAATAATGAAATGGTTGATATTTCAATGTCAATATCTTTAGTATACATAAAACAGTCCACAGGGGATTGTTTGAAATTCTCTTCAATCAAGTAAATATGAAAGGTCTTTTTCCAATAGCGAACACTTCTGTTTTAATCCATACAATGCCTTTCCAAACACAATTTTGACTCTTATCTGAGGTGGGTCAATATAGATTTCAGCGTCTAAGGGGACATTTAAGTATGCGGTTTAATGTCAAACTGGATTATTATTAAATCGCATTAGACAGCGAGTTGTATGAAAATTCAGATTAAGCAAAGGAAACGGCATCAATAGTGTTATTATATATTTACGAAACCTCCAACAGACAGGATGGGACACAAGGTCAATTTTTTAAACAGAGTTTTTACAGATTAGAATTCAGAATTTTCCTTCTCCTAGACTGGTTGCCTAACTACGGTTAAAGATCCCAGTCTGTTCTAATATTTACACATAGCTGAAGGGAGAATATTGGATTCATTCCTATCCCAAGGGTATTAGCACTATGTGAAATGCAACCAGTCTCGTCCACGATTTGAACTCGTCTCGTCGTCTCCATTTGATACAACGTTAACAATTACACCACCACGCCCATTCATCAACAATGAAAGAAACAACTACTTAATCCACTGAGAAGTTCAAAAAGTTTTGCCAATAAGGAATAAAGTCTCTTGAAAATAAACTTATTTTTATGTCGTTCAATAAAGAAAGAAATGAAATTAGCTTTTTTTTCTTTTTATTAGAAACTTTTCTGCATTTAAACTTGGCATTTATTTTAAAAGTTTTCTCTACAAAATTCTCTGAATAGACAAAAACATTGAAAGAAATGCGAAATTCCCAGGCTGAATATTATTGTTTATTGCTTTCTATCAAAGCGAAATTCCTCGACGTTTATTTCTGACAAGATCTATAAAAAGCATCGGAGAGAGAGAGAGAGAGAGAGAGAGAGAGAGAGAGAGAGAGAGAGAGAGAGAGAGATCCAATCGTCTAAATGTACCAATCAGACAAGGAATATAAAATCCTTAGGTAGACGCTGGAACTCATGAAAACCAAAACAAATAAATTATCACCAAAAAGAAAACTAATATTTCGCAGTGTACAACAGAAAAGGGAAAAGAAGAAGAATGTAAACAGAGTGACGATGGTTTTTCGGATAACCTTAAAATAAGGCGCGCAATTTTCGAGCATAAATGGATTCTTTACCACCCAGAAAGGAAGAATAATTTCCTGTAGAGAAGAGACACTATGAAAAATGAGATATGAAGATAGAAAATCACGAGATAAATATATCTCTTTCTTTTCAAACTCATAACACGATAAGTTTATCAGTTTTGGGGGACTTTTATTGACTTTCTTTATGACTAAATCCATTCGGTTATTCAGTCTGTCCACATATTGGTCAGTTTAATAATGGTGCCTCTGCCGTTGGACAATTCTTGTATTGGACATCTTCCATTTTGATGCAATGCGGAAGGTGCTACTGCAGGATCTGTATCCGCCGTTTTTTTGTTTTTGTTTTTGTTTTTTGGGTGTAGGGGGGGATTTTTGTTTTTCTTCATTCTGTCTGAAGACAAGAAGAGAGCTTAAAAAGCCTCGTTTTTTTTATTTGTTTGTTTGGTTGGTTGGTTGGTTGGTGCTTATTTTATTTTCTATTTTTTTTTCTTTTTGTTTTGTTGTATGTTATTCTTTGACTGCATTCTGTCTGAAGATAAGAAGAGGGATTAAGAAGCCGAACAGATGCCACACATTAACCGGGGCTTGAAAACGGATAAACCTTTATTTTCTGCCCAGATTTACCTTTATAAGTGTGTGCGGTGCGCGCGTGCGAGTATGTAGAAGGTGTCTATTTTAGAGTGTCCATATCTTTTTAGCGGGGGGGGGGTGTTGTAGGACAGTTATCAGCTTTCAAAGAACGTCTAAATTGCCCAAGATGAACTGCCAAAATGTAAATTCTGATTATCCCGTGTCGCTTATCCGCCGAATTCTTATTTCATCAATTTTGAAATGAATCGTTCCAAAAACGAGAGAGAGAGAGAGAGAGAGAGAGAGAGAGAGAGAGAGAGAGAGAGAGAGAGTGAGAGTGAGTGAGTGAGTTAAATCAATAATATTTTACTTATTGAACTTATATAGCAATAGCTCTTAAATTATACATATCAAACGTTGTAATAGTTGAAATATCATACTGTGGTATATCCAAAGATGCCGTTGATACGTTTGTAAGTGCATGTAGGTGTGAGGAGTGTGTGTGCATGTAAGCCAAAAAATCCAATCTTTTTTTTTTAGTTTGTTTTAAGTTTTAACTCAATTTTGGGAATTCTCATTTGATTTGTAAATTAATTTTGAAGGCTTATCACAATGTGAAGGTAGAATAGGTAACGAGTATGTTGTTCATTTATCTGTATGTTTTTTCATGTTTCCTTAATATTTCGGGAGTAATATTCCATCTTCAGAGGACCTCGGAGCCCCTAAAGGGATGTTTACGGTTGTCTGTATTAATCTATGGTAGTGTGAAGGTAGTGACTTGTCTATATTTATTTTTAATATTTGAATGTATTAATATTATTAGGTTGTTACAAAAATAATGGCCTATTTCAAATACATACATTTATTGTTGAAACATTAACAGCAGAAATGTTAAAATTAGTCAAAATACGAACCTTGAGCAGCTAAGTGTCTGAGACATCTCTCTGACACTTTGTTGTGGATTTTGCTCAACAACTGCCTGCAATTGTTCATTGTCAAGACTGCATGTCCGTCCTCTACCTTCTTCATCTTCAAGACTCTCATCTCCACTGCGGAATTTCTGGAACCACCTTTGTACTGTCGGATCACATAGATTCATCTCCCCATGCTTTGTTGATATTACCAGCAGTTTTGGAGGCATTGTGCCCAAGCTTGAACTCATGCAACATAAGAAGGCGAAGGTCATGTTTAGGCATGTTCAACTTTGAAGGCCCCTATTTTTCAAAAATATTTTTTATCTGAAAATAAATTAAATTTTATTTTTGAGCACACATTAATTATTATATATGCAAAAATTCACCTGAAATAAACAACACATTCTATGTTAAAATGACATTTCAAAACCGAGCACTTCAATCGGCCATTACTTTTGTAACAACCTAATATAATGCGCAGTAGAATATCGGGTTCTCATCACATATCGTTTGTAAACATGAACTTTCGGTTTCATATATATATATATATATATATATATATATATATATATATATATATATATATAATAGCATGAAAATAATGTATCTTTAGCAAAGAAATGAGATTTATGAACGGACTGTAAAATATCTGCCAATTGTTCATCACGTTCTTCAGGCGATGGTGATCAGTAAGAGGTAAGATTTAGCAACGACCGAGACTCTTAACATTTCTCTTATTCCAATCTTCAAGGAATCCGACAAGCCATTATTTCATATCCGATGCATTCAGGTTTCTGTACAGTTGTATCCAAGTAATTATTACTTAAACTAAATTATCACAATAAATATCTAACGTTAATTCAAGCAATCTAATTAGCCCAATTTGGCTCTGAAAAAGGTTTTTGAATTCTTTTCCTTCGGACCCCCCTCCCAATGGGGGCCACCTGTTGGCCGAAAGTGGCGACCCATAATGTTTAAAGATGGAATCCTGGTGGCTGAGTAATCCATGACATGCAACACTCCACTTTAACTCTCACTTATGCTAGACGGACGGTCGGAGAGACTCCTCTCCGATCAATAGACTGGTCACGTCAAGCCCTAGCACCTATACGATTGTCTGAACCCCATTGTCCTTATGGTAAACTCCCAACCCTTTTTATCATATATATACTAGAAGGCGGTGACTGAGGGTCTTAATGGGTATGACGTTAAACTATCTGATGGTGAAGTTCCAGTTCTGGAGCTTTGGGGAATGTGGAGCACCCTTTTACCACCATTGCTCCCAGGTCCACTCTGACCCGGAGTGGTAGTAACTGGGTATGATTTAAATAGAAAAAATAAGTTTCAAACTGTTTTTAAAAATTGTGTTTTTTTGCTCTTATTTTGCCAGAAGGAATCTTCCATTTCCCAAAGCCACGTACGTCCATGTCACAAAAAAAGAAAAACACATCTTCTTGGCAAACTTTTTGTGAAAGTGGTGGGACTGAATTTCTCAAGACCACATTGAAAATTAGGAAAAAGTGTTTTTACCGGAATCTCTATATTAGTACACTTGTTCCTTAATCTTACGATCGTTATCATCTTGCAACACCCCCTGGTTAAAGTTGAGACTGTCCAAATTGTCCATGATGAAATGCAAAAATATAAATCCTCATTATTGTTGCGTATCCACCGAATTTTTATTTCTTATGAGTGTCGTCACTTCAGCTAAATTATTAACCATTCCTCTTTTATTATAAAGAAGAAAAGGGAAGAAATAGGAAATACTACACAGAAAAATATAGAAAGAAAGAAGAAAGAAAGAATAGGGGGAAATATAGAGAGGGGCAAGCGCGCAGAAATGATAAACCTAATCTTTTTTAATTGAACATAAACATTATTATACCTTTTATATTTTGAACTATTCGCAATAGCTCTTAAGTAAACATACCAAACGTTATAATAATTAAATTATCACACAGTGATATATCCACAAGTTTTACTAGTATAAATGATAGTCAACATGCAGTTCTCCAACAGTATGACTAGCAGTAACTCGACTAAGAATACTACTACGTAACTTGACTACGAATAACCTTGCGTATTCTTATCTTTATGTGTTCTATTGGACGAGTCCAACTATCTTGTGGAGGAAATATCTTCCCTTATAACAGAAATTACGCTTCCAGGGGTTCTTAAGGATTCCTCTATTTTCATCTGAGAACAAGTTATATGGGAATTTGTATGGGTATTTATCAAAAGCGAACCGAACATTCTTTTCTTTTGCTGTGTTTTCTTACAATTTCCTCGCATGAAATTCCAAGGAACTTTTCTATAATTTCTTTTGTTTGTTTCTTTATTAGTTCTTGTTGTCTATTATCCGAACGAAACCTTTTCTCCTATGCCGTCCTTTCTCTCTTGGTATTTTGTTTTTGGTTGTACGTTCCTTCTCTCGTGGCAGGCAACATTTCAGTGTAGAAACGGAAATAGAATCCCCCTCAAGCTATTCCAGAGAATGAAATACAATTCATCGTTAAGAGTATTACATCAGCTGTCAACAATTATTGACGTCCTGATATGAGCTGCTCTGTCGCCAATTACACTTCTTCAGAGGGTTAAGAGCCCTCCCAATGGGGCTACCTGTTGGCTGTGGGTGGCGACCCGTGATGCTTAAGAATGGAACCCTGGTGGCTGAGCAGTTTATGACTTGTGACACACTACTTTTGCCCTTACTTAGGCTAATTTGGTGGGCGGGGTGGCTTCTTCCGATCAATCGGATGGTCACATCAATCTCTAGTACCTATATGAATGACTTGATCCTATGTCCTTATGGCAAGCAATTTATCAGATATGTGCAAGAAGGCAGTGGTTGAGGGTCTTAGTGTCCTGGGTATGACGTTAAACCAATTATGGAGCTGTGCGGAATATGGAGTACCCATTCATCACCATTACTTCCAGGTTCATTTTGATGCGGAGTGGCAGTAGGGTCCCATCTATGGCTTAAATAGAACAAAATGAGTTCTAAAATAATGTGTTTAAAAATCGAGTCAAAAACGAATACCCAGCAAGAATGAATAAAAAAACCGTCTTCAGCATAAAAGGACCCAATGAGTAGACATGCCGTAAAATCCAACCAACCAACACTCCTTCCCTCGTGACGGGCACCATTTCAGTGAAGAAATGGAAATAGATTCCCTCTCAAGCTATTCCATACAATGAAATACAATTCTTCGTCAAGAATATTCCGTCAGCTGTAAATAGGTCTTGGTTAGTTGATACGGGTTACATTCTCTTCTGTACCAAGTACCGTGGGTCGACAAAAGGACCCTTTATGTCCGGAAAATCATCGTTGGTATCCATACAACTATCATAGACGATGGCGTAGTGTCCAGATCAGCGCTTCTCTACCTTTTTACCATTTCGTAGCCCTTACAATAAATTACATGTCTTAAGGAACCCTACGTACAAATAAAATGATATGCCATTTCTTTCTCATTTTATTTCCATCATAGGTCACGTGGTAAATATAATAGAATATATTTTGAATAACTGGTCTAAAGAAAAATTATTACCAGTTGGTTGAATCTTTCGGTAATACTAAATAAAATTCAGAATGTTCGTTTATGATACTTCATCAGGAGTTTTCATTCACACACAAAAAAATTCTAAACTCTAACGTAAAGAATAAACATAAGTAACCACTATCATATACCTATAATATATATGTAATCAGAACGAAAAGAGATAATCAGTTTATTATTTATTTATCCTTTACTGTCAATGATGAAAAGACATAAGACGTAAATCAAGGTAAAATATCCTGTGAACCAATAAATGGGCTTTGTTCTCACGGAACACATGTGGACCTTTTGCGGAACTTTAGGGTCCCGGAGAACGTCGGTTGAAAAATGCTGGTCTAGATGGATTGCCGTCCTAGGCTAAGGAGCCCCATCTACGCCAATCAGAATTTATGTGAGTAGTAAGTACCCGAATCCTACTACTATCGGTATAGATGGCCGTAACAAAAGTTCCCTATAAAACTCAAACATCCCATTAAGTACGATTGACATGCATCGTTCTCTAAAAAAAATAGCGATAGCAGCAGCAGCAGTGTATGTCCGTAGATGATCCAGTGTCATTATCGCATTGTGATATATATATATATATATATATATATATATATATATATATATATATATATATATATATATATATATATATCTAATATCTAGATTCCAACCTTCATTATTACAAAGCGGGTTTGGATTATCCCTTTGGTCAGATTATCAGATATATTTAATTATGCTGTGGCAGCAAAAAGGAAATGCATTCATTATTCATGTACACGTTTCCAATGTGAAAAGAGAATTTATTCAATTTGAATAATAAAAAACCTTTGAAGAAATTTAGCTTGGATTTAAAAATATCGAATTATGGAAATTGTTTCAATCTACATATACACAGAGAGAGAGAGAGACAGAGAGAGACAGAGAGAGAGGGAGAGAGGGGGAGAGAGAATGAAATAGAGAAAGAGACAGAAATCCCAGAGAGAAAGAGAGAGAGAGAGAGAGAGAGAGGGAGAATGGGTATGAAAAAAGAGAGAGAATAAAAATAAAGACAGAAAATCCCACTAATATATCAAAATCTAAACTCGAGTAAATATATTTTTATAAGTGCAGTGAGAGAGTGAGAGAATCAGAGGGAAAGAGAGGCAGAGAGAGAATCTATGTGTTTGTGTGTGTGTGCGTATGTAAAAAGTGCTCAATACACTAAGTAGAGCAAAATTATAAAAAAAATTAAGGATTAATTATCCTGACGAACCGTTAGGTGGAACCTAGATAGGTCCCTATATATATGTGTGTGTGTGCGTGTGTGCGTGTGTCATCATGTGTAATTCCAATTTCTACTAGTCATTGCGTCAAAACGAGAATCAATTCTGCTACTTTACACTTTGTTTTACAACAGAAACTAACATTATATACTCACCTACCAAAAGTAAAATAGATGGGAAGTAAACAGAAATTGTTTCTTACCTACGAGCATTTTTTAGTCAAAAGCCGAAATATATTTTTCGTGCAAATTAGAATTTAGTGTTCCTTCCATAGGAAAGTTTTATAGGTTTGAATTTTTCACACATAAAAGTTATCATATCTGCTCATAAGTTTTCTCTAATATCTTTTATTGTCGATCAAATTACAAATAAGAATTGAATCTCCTTTTGTATAAAGTTTCAAAATATTTTCCTTATTTTACAAACAAAAATTTGGGTGACAGTTTCAATATGAGTCAAATCAAATAACTCAAATTTTTATCTGTTATTTTTCTGAATTTTTTAGATGAGGTTTGATAATTTGTATTTTTTTCGATATTTTTACTATTGTCCTAGTGGGATGAGAGGCAAATATTTTCCCTTACCAATTTTTTCCAAACCATCACCAAGAATCTTTCAAAACTTTGCTGGCATTAAATGACCCAACATGGTTGATTATGCTGTTAAACAAAGAGTGCGTGTATGTGATGCAGTGCCCGTACAGTATTGTCTGAGATACACCTGACTATACAGCGCTGTGTAGCGTCGTCAGTTATGTTATTAACTGGTTCCATTGGGGGTTTCGGGTCTTCCAACATAATACCCCCTCGCAAGTTAGACCCCGTTAGAGATGATCAAACTCTAATTTGGAATCCGTTTGTTCAACGCCAAGAGAAAAATGGCTTTAAATAGAGTATACCAACGCAGACCTCTGCCTATGTACACCTGGTTGGCTTATTCTAAAATCAATCAACATTAAGAGTAGTTGTTAAAATCGGGATTGTGTGGCTCAGACATTTTTTAATTCATTGGCATGGCAAGGACGATACTCTTGGTGTAACATTTAATGTACATATAAGTAAAAGTAATATATACACAAAGTTTCGACTGATATGCCCGCTGGCCTTCTTTAGGCGTATTTTGTTGAACTCTGGAGCTTTCATATCGTAATCAGAATCCTTTACTGAACTTCGAACCGAACCCTTTATTTAATTCATTGGGGATAGATTGTTCTCACTTTCGTTAACCATGGCCTGCTACAAGTGCTGTGTTTAGTATTCCATGTTATTTTCTCCCGTAGTCAGGCTGCAGATTGAACTTGCAGCCTCCAGGTTGTGACGGGTTACTCGTGGAAAAACCTCCTGCCACCTCCTGTTGGTCGGAGTGGTTAGCCCAGCTAAGACCAGTTGGAAAGCATAAAAGTCGATTGACTGATTGACTCTTTTTTTGAGAGAACCCAATGCCCATAGCAGTATTAACAGCAGCGCTCGTGTGGGAAACCAGAAGTTTTTTAAAGAATTGTACCCAATACAGATGATTCACACTTAGAATTATTTTAACTCAACCTTTATATCCGTTGCGGTATAAACCCAATTAGACAAATATTGTGTATATAAAACAATAAAGATGAAAACCATAGTCCAAAGAATCTAAAGAATTCACATCTGTTATTCTAATCATTAAAATTCTTCTTTTCAAAAGTCTCTTCATGAAGAATCGGAATTACCGTTATCAACACATTTTAGCACCGCTGACATTTAGCAAATTGGCACTAATGAGGAATCATTTAAAAAGTGATAAAAGAATTAGAATCACATTTCACGTATAAAAAAAAAACAATTAAATGATGTAAAATCCCGAAGTAGACAGATGCTATGATTTATTTTTATGTAAAAATATGCCCATCATTCAAGTCTCCGTTTCATATAAATCCACCACTCAAAGAAAACAATTAAAAAGGGGGGGGGTTGCAATGAAAATGTATAAACATTTTGGTGTTCTCCTCTTTTTTAAATTTTGTTTCAGCGTCTCAAAGATTTCAAATCCAATGATTCTTATATGTAATCTAATGCTTTTATCATTTGCATTATATTTTGCATTAGTATCCAAATTTTTGAGGGGGTCCGGCTAATTTCCAGTCTTGTGGCACACAATAATATTTTGACACTAGTCGATCCAACCATGTCGCAGTTTTAGTGTTTCGTTTTTTATTTAATGGAGGAGGGGGTAATATGTTCAACCACATAATTCGAAATAGTTGGTGGAATTTTTTATTTTGATACCTTTTGATCCCGGCGAATTCTACTTCCAACTTTGACCTAAGAGGAATTACGGGGGAGTCGTAGGGAGTTCTTCAATCTCCCGGTGGTTGGCATTTATTTCGGATGAAAGAAGACAAACAACACAAATGGAATTAAAACACTTGTATTATAAAGGTACAAAAATTGCTGCAAATTTGTTGGCATTTGCTACAAGACTTACCTTGAGAGGTGAAATTAACAGTTCGTTGGTGAAATGGCGCTAGAAAAGATTTCTACTCGCCGTCGTTTTGGATTGCTGTTGAGACGTCTCTCCAGGTGAAAGTTCTTAGGATAAGTAAAAGTGTTGGGGAGTGCTTTTTTTGAGCGACTCGCCTGGTTAACTGCCATTTGAAGTGGGCGGTGGATGGAGCCCTTGTTAAAGTAACTCCTCAGGTCGACAGCCTTCAGATAAGTGATGGGGTTTGATTTTACCGCCAACATCGTATGTTGGCGATTCCCCCCTAGCGGCAGGGGAAGATAATACTACTATCAGTTTTCCGATAGACCAACAAAATCTGGAATCTCTTTTTAAGAGAATTAACCAAAATTTAAGTTTGAAAAAAAAAAGAATCGAAACTGATTTTGTACTTTCAAATAAATTATAATCTCGATTCGAAATTGTAGAACTGAAAGGCATGTATGATAATTCCGAAAAAAAGAAAAAAAGAAAAGATTAATTGCTGTAGAAAAGATCAATGATAGACAATTTTATACTAGATATCGTCCATATTCTTTCACAACAGAGATTAAAATCCAAGAGATTATCTCATTGAAATATTGAGAAAATCATGGACAAATGAAAAAGGGGAAAAAAAGGATGTTGCGTTGTAGTTTTGTTTTAGGAAATTTAATGTCAAATCCAGTTATTTTGATATTCAATTTTTTACAGTACCTTCATTTGCTTAAATGGTCACCCATCTAAGTATTGAACAGGGTTATAACTGCTAAACTTTGGTGATCTAGTGGGAATCGGTGCTCTTAACAGCGGAACAAGTATTTTTATGTGAGTACTAACCCAATGTCTGCAATAAAAATACCGTATGTTCCTTTTATCGTATCACCCCACGGTAAGGTCACGCGTCTCTGTGACACTATTAAGAGCATTATCTGCTATCAGTGTCATCCAGCGTTTTTAGTTACTCATACTAAAAAATTGCGGTACTTTTCAAAAGCAGAAAAAAAATGGCCGCAGGAACCGAAGCAATTATTCTAAAATCATTCCACGTGACAATCTGACTCAGAATAGTGTCAACTTGTGACACCTAGCGGCTCAATGTGCAACTAAACATTCGAAACATATTCACACAAACTCACAGACTTATATACTTGTTTGTATTTGAGAGCGTGTGCATACGTGTCTATGTGTAGATGTATCGCCATCTTTATATACATAGAACAAGTAGCCACAAAATGTAGGCAATGGCTGACACTGAAGTTTTCATTTAAAAATGTAAATTATCGTCAATTAACGTCTCCAAACTTTAAGAAGATTCCAACGAGATTTTTTAATGTTTTTGTTTTTGTTTTTTTGTTTTTTTTTCTAAAGATATTGCAATTTCAACTTCCCATGGAAGCCGTTAGATTAGAATTCTCATCCACATAAAACCGAGTCTCAAAATTGAAAAAAAAATTTGGCTCGAAGGAAAATTTATTTTGTCAATTTTTTGCTTAATGTTGCAAAAACGTACTTTCTGTTGAAATGGAAACTTTCTTTTCAATTCGTTTCAATTTTATTGAATTGAAATTCTTTCAGGAATTGATAAGTTTATACTTTAAACCAACAGCAACTGATAAAAAAAATTATCTGATTGATGGATCTTTTACAGATAGAACTAAAACATTTGAATTAACAGACATCGAGTTGAAAGTTTTCAACCACAATATCTAGAAATTGGCGAGAGTTCAACAGGTACAGATGGTATAAGAAGTTATTGGCACAGAGAATGAAATCGGTGATTCAAATTCAAATTTCATCGGTTGCCTTAGTGGGCAGCCAGTCTATGAGAGAGATAATTCTGATTTTAAAGTTAACTGCGTCAAGTTTGTCAGGTTCGTAGTGAATAACAATTTCTCGAGAAAACAAAAGGAATGTTTAGCAACACATATGTGGATGTATTTGTGTATTTGCATGGGTATAAGGATATATGTGTACAGGGATCTTCTATCATTGCGTGTTTATAAGAATATTATAATTCTATACAAAATCTGTAAAGATTTCATCAATTCTGAATCTGCTTCCGAAAATTCTTCACTTTCGAAACGAATCTTCATTCCAAAAGAATGTCTGACCGAATTCCTTTCATCTTACTCAAATTATCTCATTGTTCGGGGTTTTTTCAAACTCTTGGGAGTACCGGTGGCATAATGGTTATGTTTTCGGAAAATAGAAACGCAAGCCGAGTTCAAATTCTATCCAAGGTTGTTTGACTTCACTTTTTATTGCCCTAAGAAATTTGGCTGTTATACTCTCCGTCATTCTTCATGTGTTCCTTGTAAGGTAATATTATTTCTTAAATTCTCCCACAGAGAAAAGAAACACGCAATGGTACATTGTGTGTTATCTATATAAAACTTATATACTTGTATTGGTGTTCTTCATTTGGGATACTTGAATATTCTGGTGTGGATGTATGGTAATGTGGAAAATTAATTTGATAATTTGTTGTCTGTGGTATCACCTTCAGATTTGGTGAAAGTGGCATTCCTTAAAGTTGTTGGATTATTTGCGGAGTTAGATTGGTAAGTTGAGTGTAATATTGAAACTTCTCTCCAGATCTGTAATCCATTGGGGTAGACTGTTCTCACTTCACTACAAGTTTCAAGATTTTGTCAATCTGAGCATAGCAATGATTGAACTTTGGAAATCATTTTGAATAGTTTGACTGTTGTTCAAACAAAGCTTTGGAGAATTTATGATGATCTCATTTAAATTGCACAATTGTTTGCACAACATTGAATCATCGCTAAGCTTAGATCAATAAAGTGGATTGACATTTGTAGCGAAGTGAGAATAGTCTACCCAAATAGATTACAAGACCTGATGAAGGCCGAAATGTACAACAGCTGAATCATTTCTTTTTCTGTCAGAAAAAAATTCCTGAATTATTGTTCTGATTTCTGGGATTAAGGATTCCTGAACAAAAGATTATTTCAATTTGAAAAGATTCCAATCGGTGGAATAAGCTGAAAATTATAATGAGACAAATAAGAGAGAATGTTACACTTGAAGCAGATTCCGGCGGATGATTTCTCCCATAGTGACAATGGCCATTATATACACTAGCAAGAATATACACCCTCCGCCGGGCGTAAGTATTTAGGTTTTAATGTAATGAAATATATCAGATTAGAAGGACTAACGAAATTAGATAAGAACATTTTAAACATATTACACTTATTTTAATTGGTTTCTATAAAAAATCATTCATAGAATTGATTTTAATACGTTGGAGAATAAAAAAATAATATTAGAGATCAATAACACTAAGTAATTATTTATTAAATCTGATTTTGTTAAAACCAGTATGCAAATGAACTACACCATATTCTATACTAAAATTTGAGGTACGAGTGAGCTTCAGATACACTTATAGTGATAAGTTTACTAAAACGGTTTAAGTTTCAAAATCTATTACGCTGAAAAATCATATATAAAAAAAAATCAAAAATATTACAGAACCCAATTCCTTTTATTTTATATTATATTTTTATGAGGGGGGCATAACTACCAGACGATAAATTTATTAAGTGATTAAAAATACATTTTTTCGTAATATTTAGTTTCGATATGTAATAGACAAGCGTATGGTTGCAAAATAAACGAACGAGAGTATTGGATTTAATTTTGTTTATTGTAAATAAACAGAAGTTTATATTTAGAAAAGATATAGACTTTCTTCTTCTTCTCTGTATGAGTTGATGCGGTGTAGGTCGATAGGCTGTCGGCGGTCTTTGATCTTGTCCGAGATGTGACACGTGAGAGTCTTCTGGTACCTGTCTTGGGTCAACTGTTTTTTGTGCTTGGTTGACCGTTTTAGAAACCGTGTTTTAGGACCGAAATCGACTCTTTGGGAGGGTGGGGAATTTATGATTGGTTGAACAAAGAACTTTTTTAATTGTCTGTAAATCTTGAACTGCGGGGAGCCTACATGCGCAAAGACATGTTTTATTTATTGTGTTTGTAGCTAGTGTCGGGACAGCAACCGGTTGATGTTAAATTACTTCAACTAAATATATGTTATTAGATTCTCTTCCTGAGTGTTTTATTTTGATTTGCTACTGAATAGAAGTACTGAGTTATTGAATTTGCGAATCTAGAGAAATATTTATTTTTGTTTTATAACGGACATTTCAATAAATTATGGATTTTTATTTATCTTAAGTTAATTTTTTTCTTATTTCTTTGAAAATAAATAGCAGATGTTTTTAGATAATATTTCAAAGGAACTTCATTAATTTGAATTGTTGTGAATTGTAGTTATTTCATTTATTTAAAGTTTCTTAGAAAACGAACAAACAATGATATAACAAATATTCGTAAATGATCCTGACATTTCTACCAATCTATATATCAATAAACCTGGATGTGGTAATTGCATTTTACTTTGCGCTAATATCCTTGGGAAAGGTATGAATCCTACTCTCCTTCCAGCTATGGATAAATAGTAGGGCAGACTGGGCTCTTTAACCTTGGTTAGGCAACCGGTCTAGGAGAAGGAAAACTCTGATTTCAAACCTGTTGAACTCCGCTTTAGAAATTGACCTTGTGTCACATCCTGCTCGTACGGAGGGGTTGGTAAATATATATATATATATATATATATATATATATATATATTTGTGCGACTTAAAAGTATGACCGTTATCATCTTACTATCTGGTTAAAAGTGTGACTCTCCAAATCATCCAATATGAAATGCATAAATGTAAATGTGGCTGCCACTGTAGGTTTGCTTGTAGTAGTAGTAGTAGTATTTTGTCTTGTCATGGTCATCAGGCCTGATTTCCACTTCCCCTTCCACTTCCCCCTTCCCCTGAAAGGTACCCTGTGGGACAGACATTTACAGTAAATCCTGATTATATGATTGCTGTAATCAATCTTTTTTTGGGGGGTGGGGTCCTGTTTATATTATTGCGTATTCTTCAAAAACCTTAGTTACGCTATCGTAAATGCTTGTGAGTCCTCCTCTACCTTTTCCTGTGGGTCTATCTATGTCAGATCTCGGGTAGAAGACCTTATACAGCAACATCAACTTTCTCGTTCAATGATCCTTGCTTTTTGTTTCTCCATTGTGCATTTTAAGAAGTGTCTAGAATATATTACAAGGGAGACTACCCAGTGAGATATTCCTTTGATTAAATTTCTACAGCAGTTTTTGGTCTAAAGAAATTTTCTTGATCATTTGAGGTACTCCTTATTGATATTTCTTTCATCTCCGTTTGTTTGACGCAGAGATTTGTAATTTTATTTTCCCCTCAAGAATTTTGAGGCTTTTTAGATTGGTTACTTCTCCAGTTTGTTATTTTTTTTCTTTTTTCATATCAAATTCCATTCCTATATTTTGACTGTAGATTCTAATGATTTATACTAGCAGAACCTGTAGGTATACCACAGTATGATAATCTCATCATTACAATATCTGATGTGTCTGATTAAGAGCTATTGATTAATAGTTCAACATGTAAAACGTATAGTAATCTTGATTTAACTATCACATTTTTCTTTCCTTCTTTTTATTACGTTCGATTGAAACAGATTAACGTTATCGCCACCTCTCTCTGTCTTTGCTCTACTCTCTTTCTTATATTTTTTCTGTGTAGCATGTCATTTTTCTCGCCTTTCTTTCTTTATAATAAAAACGGAATGGTCCATTATTTTGCTGAGGTGACGACATTCATAAGAAATAAGAATTTGACGAATTTACATTCTTGCATTTCATCTTAGACGATTTGGACGGTGTCATTTTTAACCAGAGGGTGTTGCAAGATGATAACGGTCATACAATTGAGTATTAATATATAGATAATCAGGTGGCGGATATTTCCCTGTGAATTGGCCGATCTATAACCTTTTTTGCATTTTAATATATCATTTAGAGACATCATTGCTATAACAAGTTTTGGAGATAATGATCTCCCCCCTCGAAGATATCATTTGAATCGTTAACTCTACTCGGATTGGTTATCCAGCTCCTAGTTCTACTCTCCAGTTTTCCATAGCTCTACTGGTTAAATTTACAACTTACTTTGATACGTTTAATATTTCCAGTCTATTATCCACGATTTAGAGATCATATTTACCTTTTTGTAGTCTATCCCTGCCATGGCTAAATATTTCTGTTTTGATTTTACCTCTTTTAAATTGGACATTTCTATGGATAATTAATGTTATATTCCTCGTGTTCCCTTGCAATATCCTTCTGGTCCTCTGCAAAATAGTCAATAAGTCATTACTTACTGATTAAATCTATCTATCTATCTCTTTTTCTATCTATCTATCTCTCTTTTTCTATCTATCTCTCTTTTTCTTTCTATCTATCTCTCTTTTTCTATCTATCTATTTATATCTATCTACCTATCTATCTTTTTCTATCTATCTATCTCTTTTTCTATTTATCTATCTATCTATATATCTATCTATCTTTTTCTATCTATCGATCTCTCCTTTTCTATCTTTCTATCTTTTTCTGTCTATCTATCTATATTTTCCTATCTATCTATCTATATTTTTCTATCTATCTGTCTATCTATATTTTTCTATCTATCTGTCTATCTATATTTTTTCTGTCTATCTATTATTACTGGTAAGTAATAGATCTCTTATTTACATGATAGGTAAATACCTTATCGTTCTGTATTTGCTTTATATGATTCCTTTTTGGAAATATTTCTGGACAGAAAATATATTTCAGGGGTCGGTTTAACTTAGTTGTAGAGCATTCGCCAAGGAATCGTGAGGTTTCGGGTTCGATCCCCGCTGACTCAATGCATAAGTAGCACAGCTTGGGTAATTTGATCTGTGCGGTAAAGCATCTGTGAGCTGACGTAGTTTGACTCCTCGCCTCAACAAAAAATTATTTCTACTCGAGAACAAGCAAAAAGGGGATAGATTTCCTCGCTGTTCGGCTGATACCAACAATAGGCCTCTCCACAGATTTTACGTTACTTTTATATATATATATATCATCTATCCAAACACACATTTCATTAAAGGAGACCCTGCTCAAAATATCAGACAGGGTAATTTACTATTGCTTAGATTTGGTTTCTTCGTTTAATGGCATATCAACCTTTGTGGGTTATTTGATACCAAAGCTATCCTTGTAGAAAAACAGTAGTGGTACTATTTAACCCAAAGCTGGGGACATAAGGAGTTCCATACCTTTCCCAAGGGTATTAGTTCAAAAGCAAACATAATAGCATAACTGGAATTCGAATTCGTTTACTACAATATTGCAACCCAGCCCGTTACCCGTTATACCACGGGAATTCTACCTGATTACTTAATACCTGATGGTTAGCTAAATAACCCCAAGATTTTCTTTCCGCAAACTTAGTCAAGTTTTTCTTAGTATCAAATATTAAATGAGTTTCATCATCTTATTCTTCCGCTAACCCACTCAGTGGGACTTAGAATATTCTGACTTTAGCCCCTACAGAGGATTAAGGACCTTACTTTGATGAATGATCATTTAAAAGCCCGGCACTTCTCAAGTGCTTGTGGGTTTCAGTTGGTTGGTTGTTTGGGTTTTATGGCATGTCAACATGGGTTATTTTATGCCAAGCATGCTTTTGCTTTATTTATTCTTGATGGGTATTCAATTTCTCAAACATAATTTTTCTACTTAACCCATACATGGTACCCTAACAGGTACTACCACTCCGGATCAGAGTGAACTTGGGATTAATGGTGATGAACATTCCCCAGAGCTCCAAAATTGAAACTTCAAAATCAGAGTTTAACGTCATACACAGGACATGAAAACCCTCAGCCACCGCCTTCTAGCATCTATATGATAAAAACGGTTAGGGTTTGAAATAAGGGCAGTAGGGTTGGGACCATCATATAGGTGCTAGGGCTTGATGTTACTAGCCGATTGATCGGATGGGGTCTCTCCGACTGCCGGTATAGCCTAAGTGAGGACCAAAGTGGAGCATGTCATGAACTGCTCAGCCACCTATGTTCCATCCTTAAGCGTCATGGGTCACCACCCACGGCCAACATGTGGACTCATTGGAGGAGTCTTACCTTACTCCTCTGCAGAGGTGCAGTCGGTGTATTCTAGTCTCAGCCGACAGGAATGGTGGGTTTTGAAATTCAAAATATAACGTATTTATTTGCTGTTGATTTTGTAGATAATAAATTAAACTGCCATTATTCATTATCTAGAGGATAAATACGATGGTTAATCAAATCTGATTCGTAAAATTGTCAATTCAAATCCATTGACGGAGATGATGCAGAAATATCTACACTAGTTCAGTGGATCATACAGATTTGTCTCATAAAAAAAAAACAGGTGATGGTTATTATTTCTGAATTTCTCATCAACAGAAATTGGATATGACAGGTAAATGAATTAGGACATCATCCAACATGAATGAAATTATGCATTCAATTTAAAATTTGACAGATGCCTGATGAAGGCCAGATGAAACTGAAACTGAAATATGGGGAGAAGTATAAGATGAGAAAAAAGATTCAAAACAAACATTGAATTCCAGAAAATTAATTTAAAAAAGAAACTGTCCTGATTTAAAATCACTATTCTCAAAGAATCTGGGATCCTTGACATGAATGGTAGATGAAATATGTTGAAACTCGATTTGAATCTTATTTGAAATCGTACAGAAATAAACAAGAAAATTTGTTCGCAACTGCTGGAAACTAAGGCAGACTTCTCTAGTGCGATGATTTGAAATATAGTCTCAAAGACCCAGTATGAGTGTTTGCATGGAGATTATATATATATATATATATATATATATATATAGAGAGAGAGAGAGAGAGATGGGGGGGAGAGAGAAAGAGAGAAATGTTTATCACTATTATCTTGTTACTACTTTCATCTTCTAGTGAGTAAATGTGAATATGTTTATCCGTGCCAGTCAATACATATGGTGCATATAAAGTAGGCAGAGATAAAAAAAAAATATTTGTGTGGAGGTATGCACATGTGTAATTACGCATATATATATATATATATATATATATATATATATATATGTGTGTGTGTGTGTGTGTGTGTGTGTGAGTGAGTGAGTGAGTGTGAGTGTGTGTGTGTGTGTACATACACTTGATTTGGAGAAACCTTAAGTAACCGCAGGTAATATAAGCAAGCCGAGTGCTTTGTTATCAAAATAACTTGATTCAGCATTAAATGATTCGAAAGATGGTTGATACACCGTAAAACAAAACAACCAACCAACTTTGGTGTAGTGAGTTCCGTTCTCATAGATCTATTGTACTATTCCTCTGAATGTTTAAATGAAGCTTGATAAAGGGGGTTCCCGAGTTCGAGAAGGTTTCTCAGTCCAACAAGAAATACCTGAAGAAGATTAGAGGACACATTGGCCGAAATGTTGTGCAGATAACAATAAAGATGAGGACAATAGGCCGAATAATACAAGATCTATCATAGTTGTTAACTCATGTTCGAATTTAGCTAATACTGTAATTATCCGAAAATAAGACCGGGGGGGGGCTTATATTAATTTTCACTCCGAAATATAACACTAGGGCTTATTTTTTGGGAGATGTCGAGTGTTTGCGTAGCTTGACGTAATTGTGAAGAATACTTATTTCTTTCGTCTGCCTGCCACTCTCAACTAGGGCTCATTTTGAGGGGAGGGCATATATTAAAATCATTCTGAAAATAACGATAGATCTTATTTTGCTGGTAGGTCTTATTTATCGGGAAAATACGTTGGCTCTTACTAGGTAATTATTTCAGTCCTTAATATGTGTACCCCTCATGGCCTTTTGCCCTGCTAAACTAAGAATTATAAATATCCGTTACGGATTAACTGGGTCAATCGAAACTGATCGCTCCTCCAAAATGTTGACCTTCAGAGCCAAATTTTATGAACACCAATAGAGAAATGTAGAAGAAAAGCAATTCATTTATACCTCACAGTTTTAGGCAATTTTTGATAAGACGGTTTTAACTCGAGAAACGTTTCAATCAATTATCATGTGTAGTCGATTTTTATTAAACTATGTCTCTAGAGAAAGAACTAAAATACAAAGAAGAAATATTCAGCCAGTCACCAACATTGAAACGTTATGAGAGGCATACTACCAAGCTCCATTATATCCCTTTCAAAATGGTGAATTTTATTTGAATAATAATGACAAAGAAAAGCCTATAGAATACATATTTACCACCCACTCCACACGTACAGGATGCGAGACAAGTTCAATTTCTTAAGCGGACTTACACAGGTTTTCCATCTCCTAGACTAGTTGCCTAACCAAAGTTAAAGAGCTCAATCTGCCGTACTATTTACCCGTAGCTGTAGGGGTAGTTGGTGGATGCATACCTTTCCCAAGGGTATTAGTGCTATGTGAAATACAAACAACCTCGTCCAGGATTTGAACTCGAGTCGACGATTCCATTTCTTACGATTCTAACCATTACACCACGCGCCAATAGAAAAAATCATAATAAAAAGTCTACTCAATTCATTAATATTTAGATGGAAACTAAATTTGTTTTTATTCATTACTCAGCCATAATTCAACGGAGATTTATTGATTTTCTTTGCTTATTAGTTGCGATATTTACAACTAGCAAGTATTTAAGTTTTAATCTAATGAAATATATTAATTTAGAAAGACTAGCAAAATTTAATAAGAACGCATGTACAAAGATTACACTTATTTTAATTATATTTTAATTTATTTCTATATAAAATCATTCATAGGGCTGATTTTAATACATTGGAGAATAAAAATGTTTATTAAAGCTCAATAACACCAAATAATTATTTATTAAACCTGGTTTTGTTAAAACCAGAATGTAAATTACCCACAACATCTATTATGTAAAACTTTATTTCTTATTGATATATAAGACACATTGCAGGATTTCAAACGCATTGATAACATGAGCTGTTTTGAGACAAGTCACATTTTCATAGAGACATCATTAACAAATAAGATTTATTTTATATATTAAAGACTTTGAATTCAATACTCAGTGATAAGCTTACGCAATTCCTGGGGTATTGTGACGTAAACAGTGACGTATTTTCGGTTACAGACATCAAATCTCCATTATAATAAATATATGCTAGTCTAAAAAAAACGGCCATGATCATGAAGCTTCTAATGAAGAGGTGTCCCTTCTGTGATTGGTGTCGTAGGAAATAAACGTTGTTATTCGGTTTCAAATCCTTGACAAGATTCTTTTCATTTCATATAGTACTAATATCCGTGGGAAAGGTATGAATCAAACTATTCTCCAAGTATAGATAAATACTAGTGCAGACAGTTCTTTAATCTTTTTATGGTAAAACGCTCTAGGAAAAGGAAAACTTTGAATTCAAACCAGACCTGAAGAAAGATGGGCTCTGTCTTGCTAATCATTTCAAAGACACCTCACTTGAGTAGCTCCCTCACAACATAACCACGGGATTAGTCATTTTAATGAGGACCGAGCTAATTGATTTGCATAAAGATCTTGGGAACAACAATTTCTATCATATATAAGATTGTCTGATACGAGGCTTCAATGGCGAGGCATTTATCGAAGATAAAAATCCTTACACGACTAAAATAGTCTTTTTAATGAACTTTTAAACCGTTGCTCTAAGATTAACCCTATTTCCACCAAACTTAGGAAAACTGGGTAAGAATGTATAGCTCAAATCTTCTAAGTAGAAAGAGTTGATCAATTTAAAGAAAAATCAGCATTCGAATTTCTGGCTTCTGGTTTTGCTTTGGATGCAAGACACTTTCAATTTACTAAAACCACTAAGCAGGTCGAATATTTCCAAAGATTTAGTTTCTTCGATATAACACCAGGATGACGGCAATACAGTTTCTTTTCGCGGGGAGGAGCTAATATTGTGGGAAGTGAGAAGAGGGCCTGTGAGTTTGCCAATTAGTATTGAAAATCCTCGATTGTATAAGCCAATAACGCACATCAATATCAATCCCGAAACAATAATATTCAATGTTGATATCTTTAGTTGTTAATAGAAGCGGCTATCCGGCGTAGTCTGGGTAGATGAAAGAAAATAATAAAATAAACGTGTTGTAATGGTTAGCAAGCTAGTATTGCAGATCCATAACTACAGAATAGTAAGTTCGATCCTCACAGGATACCCCATAAAAAAAACCTAGTAAAAAAGACCTGTTAATCCAACCGGCTGAGGGGGGATTTTTTGTTTTCGTCAGGGTAGAGGAAATGACATCACATATAACGATTATGACGGTGAACGAGAAAAAGAGCAAGATTGTCTTGCCTGCCGGGATCGAACCCGCGTCATCCCGCATGCGAAAACAAATGCGATTTAGGCACTGGACGGCCACGAGGTTCGACTGATGTGCCAAGATTTTGGGGTAATATGCCGATAAAATAACCAAAGCGAGCGTGGCAAGCAGAGAAGCATTCGGCTTACGTGAGACAGCAGTCAGAAGGATTGTTTCGACGACGGATTTTTAGCTGCTGGTCGAAGACGAATACTGTGTAGACCAAAAGAAAGTTTGGCATGCGAGAGGACGGTGAACTCGCTTTTTTGCATCCCCCCCCCATCAGCAGAAACTTGTTGACTCGGATATCCATTCCCCCCCCCTCTATTTTATAACGATATAATCAGAAATCTTAATTTAATAATTAATAACATTTTTTAAATAAGATATAAATGAGGCGATTTTTTAAATCATCAGAGATGATCGAATGTCAAAATAATTGTATATTATTTTTTTTAAATTAAAAAGTGGAGACATTTAAACGACTGTGAAAGAAAATTAATATCTCCTATTTAGAATATTAAATGCAAAAAGTATCGCAATTCATTTTATTAAAGAGAATTTTTACTTTTCGATCGAACATCTTTAAGTAGAATTTATTCTACTAAGATATTTCTAAGTGAAAAATCGTTACATATATATATATATATATATATATATATATATATATAGGAGTAAATATGGAAAATAAATCCGACAATATAAAGAAAATTTGAAAAAACAAGTGTTCCGAAAATAGGATGAATTTAATTATCGATGTTTAAACATTTCGGTTTCATTAAACCTTCATCAGGGTGTATCTTGGGGTGAAGAAAATGATGGATGTTTTTATAGATGACAGATGAAAATCTTTTTAGTTGTGTAACTTGGTAAATCATTGAGTGTTTTATCAATCGTGTCAGATTAGATAAAGGAAATGGATTGTTTCGCATGGCTTTTATCTTTTTGTATGCTCTCATTGTTGCAGCTGCATTTTTCTTTATTCTTATAATACAATTTTACTAGCTCCAGTCTAGTTTCCAAATCAAGTGGCATGATGTAAATAATGACCTGTAAAGTATAAAAAACATTAATTATACAAACGCCATGCATATATTATAACATATATAAAAGTAATGTTAACTAATATATGATTGGTGGAATAATTTTGAACAATATAAATTTGCGTGCATTTTGACTCACCCTGTATATAAAAGTAATGTTAACTAATATATGATTGGTGGAATAATTTTGAACATATAAATTTGCGTACATTTTGACTCACCCTGTATATACATATATATTAGGTATACCCAATTTGTCGAAAAATCCGTGTTTTACAAAACAAATTTACCCCACCACCGTCACCACGTTTGAGAAAAAATTACCAAAAAATCAGGGAATTATCCGATAACACACATTGTTTGATTTGCCAAGTTTGGTGAGTTCAAATCTGTAAGGATTTAAAAAAGATTAGATAATCAGAGAGGTTTCATCTTATTCGAATTGCAGGTGAGGCGTAACGGTTATCGGTTTAGTAAATGGAATCGATGAATAGAGATTGCATTTACTTCGCACTAATGTTCTTAATAAATGCACGAATTGCCATCTCTCTGTAAACTTTCATATCAAATCTCAAGCCTTGGTGGGCAACCATTCTAAGATAAATACAATCTTGAATTTAGAACTACGACAGATATACCTGGGCGATAATGGGTATCAACTGTTTGAGAAAACAAAAGATTTTAAAAAATACCAAACGGATGACTCCATCTTTTGCCCATAGAAGTGTCATCTTGTCATAAATATTGATGAAATGCAAAATTCTTTTCATCAAAAAAGGCCAAAACATTTGCTAAATTGTTAATTCTAAAACAAAAATGATATATGTGACAGAGATTAAAGGTTTTTAAAATACACACAGAACAAATATTAATATTGACAATGTTTAAACTTCGAAGCGTGTTTTGTGGTTGGCATCAAAGAGTTTATGTAAATATCAAAGAAAATATTCAACAAATTCATCGAAAAGCCATCCATCAAAAGAAAGGGTTTTTTTAGGTGCTTCAGTAAAAATAAGGAGACGTCACTTACCTAATTTGCGGGGGCGGGGAGTGGCGCCGATAAAGGAGACATTTTCTATATCGAGAACAGACCGGAAATGAAAAGCATTGTGGGTACGGAGAAATCCAATATTTTTAACATTCAACTAATCGATCAGACGTAGGACACACCAGGACTCCCTAGCCCAACAAATTTTATGTTCACACCCCTTAAACCCTTAGAATTTTGTTCCTGGAGAGTCAACACTATTTGATTAAATCCACCCCAATACCCCCACATCATCATCCCCTCATTTCTTCCCCTTGACCATATTAAGGACACCCACTCCCTGCTTAGGGGAACTAATCGGCTTGCTTTCGGTCTCTCGGAAGACAGTCGGCGATCCCAGTACAATAGACGAGAGACGGGGGGTAACCAAAATGGCCTCAGTTTTATTTTGTTTCTTGTTTTTCGTTGGGGACTTTTTGTTTTTTACCCCCTCCAATACCACCTTTAATCATTATAGAATTTTAAATAAAATTTTAAATAGCTTTTTATTTTTACCATATGGGTCTAAAATAGGGCATCACACACAGAGTGACAGCGGATTTTTCGGTGAAAGCCGAAAGTGTAAGGCAATGGATGACTGTACTTACTTGTATGGATTGGTCGGCAAATGAGACTAGCTAAGTGAGAACTAAAAAATATAAAAGCATGACTAGTTTTGTACCCGGTTCCCACCCAAAATAAAATAAAACTTCGGGCCTTGTGCCCAGGTGTGTGTCCAGATGCATTTTCTGTACCAACTTCATGTGAATAAAACGTATTTATTGTGTGGAGTTGGATGCAGAGATGCAACCGGCACACATCAAATACATTCAACTAATTGATCAAAAACCGATCCATTAAAAGAAACGTTTGGGGGGGGGGTAGAAGAAGAATTTTTGAGTTAAGATCACGCTCTCATGTAATTATGCAAATTTTGTATTTCATTTTAATAGATAAATACTTTTTTCTTCATTATTAGATTAGTACAGTGGAATTATTTATTTTAGAATGCCTAAACTTACAAATTTTTCAAGTTACGAGTTGTCACTCGGTTATTTTTTATTTTATTTTTTTGAGGGGGGTTGAGAACTGAAATTTGAAGTACGACTGATCTTGAAATATGTTAATACGTTCACTATAAACATCTAAGTTTACAAATTTATTATGCCGAAGAAAAATGTCATTTTTTGCTTTGTGTTTTACTTTGTGTTGAGAACTAAAATTTGAAGTACGACTCATCTTGAGATATGTTAATAAGTTCGCTAAAAACATTTAAGTTACAAATTTATTACACCAAAGAAAAATATAACTTCAAAAAATTAACATTAAAAGATATTACAGCACATAATCCATTTAATTTTATTTTATTATGTCTTAATACAATACAATGATATTTTTCTTGTTTAAATAAAGCATAACAAAAGAATAGGGTGTCCTTTTCAGGGAGGGGATGGAACGTATTAATGACATTTCAATGGGAAACTTGATTTAATATAGGAAAAATTGGATTACGGGCAGAACTAATTAAAGTCGTAAGACAAGGTAGCACTATATATGAATGCTGAAAAGTAATCGGCCCAACCAGTGTTAATTAGTTGGCTGGTTGTTTGCATTCACACAATGTTAACATTTGGATTATGTTGAGGTCATTGTTTTTCACAGACTTAATATTGTTGCGGCTTATCTTCAGTTATTTAACGGGAACCAATGCTTTCAGGAACCAATTGGAAGTATTTATTAAACTTTTAAAAATAACAAATAATACAAGTGTTATATTGCTGCTTCAATTTCGTGACCGGTTTAGCTTAGACCGTAGAGCATCTGCCGAGGAATCACAGGGTTCTAGGCTCGATACCAAACATTCTCCAATTCACTTCATCTTGGATCTGATACTGACTATAGGTTACTCTGCCCAATTTATTTTTAATACTAGTTATAATATTAGCACATTTATTATTCATCCTGTTAACATGATCGATTTTTTTAAACTTTAACATGATCGATTTTTTAAAACTTTAACATGATCGATTTTTTTTAACTTTAACATGATCGATTTTTTAAAACTTTAACATGATCGATTTTTTAAAACTTTAACATAGTCGATTTTTTGCTTTGTGTTGAAAGCAAAAATTTTAGGTACGAGTGATCTTGAGATATTTTTATAAATTCACTAAAGAGATTTTAGTTTACAAATTTATTATGCTAAAGAAAAATATAATTTTTAAAGAATAAATATCAAAACATATTACAGCAAATGATCCTTCATTTTTTATTCTATTATGATTTTGTACAATACAGTAATATTTTGCTTTTTTTTATGTAAAACGTAAGAAAAATTAATGTTCTTTTTTCAGTGGGCCTGGAATGTATTAATAGTATTTCTGTTTATTATATCATCGTTGGAATCAATCAATAAATCTTTCAGTTTCTATCGAAACAGCATATCTTTTTAATAATCGTAATTCTAGACACAGGGTGGCTTTACATGATCCCGAGGAAAAGGGGAGTAAACTACGAAAAGCAAATTCGGAGCCGGAATCCCTAAGGTGGAGTAACGCTGAATTTCAGTTCTATACACCAACTCCTGCGACACTGCCGTTGCCAAACTGCATTGGTTTCTTATCACTGCGGTAGTGTGGAGGGGGGAGATCTGATGCATAGGTAGCAGCACATCCTCCATATCAATCAGCCCAGGCTACGTAGTTAAAGAATTGGACACTATGCCATCGTCTTTCGTAGACGGAAGGATGCCAGCCAACCAATTCTCTACCAATGAAGCCAGAAAACGTTTTATAAGATTGAATTGAAACCTTCATCAAATGAATCGTTTGGGGGGGGGGATCATTTCTCTTTCATAGAAGAGGGGCTGACGAACACCGTTGACGATGTTTTTACTTCGTTTTATTCTTTATTTACAACCTGATAGCATTGATTCTGGAGAATATGGAAAGAAAAGTTAGTTGAATCGTATGTTTACATCTTTAGACGGTTTGTTGCGTGGATTTCCATAGGCTGTCAGCTGGAAGTGTTTGAGTCTTTTCAAATACATTTCAGAGGTTAAGAACTGAATAAAGCCTCATGTTATAAGCTTCTTACAGATTCACAAAAAAACGGACAAAAGATAAAATTGCTCTTAAGTTGCCGTTGAAAGAAGATATTTACCTTTTGCACTCGAGGAATATTAACTACTTTCTCTGAAAATTCTTAAATGATTCTTCGCAAGAGAAACATTATCGACTCAAAATTATTTTACGAAAGATTTTCATTTGAGTTTTGGTTACATACACATTTCGTTTCAAATGTTATTTTCATTTTAAGAAAAACATATTAAATACAACAATATTTATTCCTTCATTTGGTTTGGTTTGGTTGGTTGGGTTTTACGACATGTCAACCCCTTGGGTTATTTTATGCCGAATACTTCTATTGGTAAAAAAAATGTTTAATGCTGAAAAAGTTTTGAAATAATTTCATTTTAAATGGATAATACAATTTTGTTTATAAACTCATGTTTTCTATTTAACCCATAGATGGGACCCTAACAGGTACTACCACTCCGAGTCAGAGTGGACCAGGGAGCAATGGTGATGAAGGGGTGCTCCACATTCCCCAAACCTCCAAAACTGGAACCTCACCATCAGATAGAGTTTAGCATAATTCCCAGGACATGTAGACTCGCACCCATCTAGCACCCATATGATAAAAAGGATTGGGGATTGCCATAAGGGCAATAGGGTTGGGGCAATCATATAGGTGCTAGGGCTTGACGTGACCAGCCGTCTAGCCCAAGATAGGGCCAAAGTGGAGTATTGCACGTCATTAACTGCTCATCCACCTGGGTTCTATTCTTAGCATCACAGGTCGCCACCCACGGCCAACAGGTGGACCCATTGGGGGAGTCTTATCCCTCTGCAGAGGTGCAGTCAGTGAATTCTAACGCCCCAGCCGACAGGGCGGTCCTTCATTTGGTTATTTATATTTGTATTTGTTTCAGAAATCATAAAGACATAAATATACAAAAAATAAAAATGAAAAACAAAATCGACTGAATAAAAATGAGATTTCACCTTATAAAATGAATCTTATGATTCTGTAATTACTTCAGATTTCTTTATCAAACACAAATTTTGTTCAGCACCTCCGACTCTGATTTTTCTACCCCAAGTCGATCAGGCTGACCAATGAAACCCAACAAATACTACAAATGGTTTACTAGTACCAGGACCTGTTGATGTACCACAGTATGATAATTTCATTATTACAACGTTTGGTATGTTTACTTAAGAGCTATTGTTAAATAGTTCAATATGTAAAAAGTATAATAATCTTGATTTAACTCTCACTCTTTTTTCTTTCTTTCTTTCCTTTCATCTTTTCATTATTTCCGATTAAAACAGATTAGAGTTATCGCTTCCGTGTGCTCACCACCCCTCTTTATCTTTCCCCTGCTGACTTTCTTTCTTATTATATTTGTTTCTAACACGCAATTTCTCCCAGGTCCACTCTGACCCAAAGTGGTAGTACCTGTTAGGGTTCCATCTATGGGTTGAATAGAACTTTTTTTTTTCATTTTTTTAAATGAGTTTAAATTTTTTTTCTTCCAAACTATCTTTTGCCAGCATTAAATGACCCACTGAGATTGATAAACTCTAAAACAAACAAACAAACAAAATTAAATTTTGGATCTTGTATGAAAGGACCTCTTGTTGGAGTTTTTTTTTAATTTTATATAAAAAAGAAACTTTATTTCTTCTAAAACTTTAATAAAACAGTCATTTTTAGAAGGATCCGTGAATAAAAATAATTATCTTTTAAGCACACTGGTGTAATATACTGTTACAATTTATATGGAAGCATAAATTGTTGACAGACCCTGTAGCAAGAATTCAAGGGGGCAAGTGGAAAAATACCATGACTGTTGGTAACCCTGACCCTGAAATCTACAATTATTTAACACGTGATATATGGCGTTTTCAATCCTAACGATAAGACGATGGAGTTTAAACGAAAGTTAATATCATGCTAACACAGGCACATGGCAATTTTATATAAAAATAGCTGTTAAAAAGCGTGTATTATACAAAAGTTTAATGCGAGTATATAACTTATTATAATGGAGATTCGATGACTGTCTATAACCGAAACTACTTCACTGCTTACGTTACAATACCCTTAGGAATTACATAACTTTATCAATGGGTATTTAATTTATAATAAAAATCTTTACTATATAGAATAAAGATCAGCCCTGTATTATATATATACTCAGAAATTAAGTATGCAACATAAACGGTCCACATTATGTGTTAAAACAAGTTTTGATAAATACATGCTCGTTACAAAAAATATACTTATTCCCTCGTAACGGCAATTTCATCAATCAGGCGCTCCTCTTCTGCTTCTTTTTTTCAGATTCAATGACACAGGGTTAAAAAAAATAAAATAAAAAGATGTTCTGTAGTTAAATTTAATATTTGGCAATGAAATTATTTATTAATATTAATAAGATTATAATATAATCTTATTGATCTTAATTAATAATTTGTATTTTATTAAACGTTTTGTTTCGTTATAGTCTGTGGCAAATTGAATATTTGAATTAATTTGAATTTAACTGTTAAAAACTTGTTTTAATTAGATGGAAAACATTTATTTGAATTTTGACTGCAAAAGTATTTTTTGTCTATCATTAAGAAAATATAAGATTTCAAAGATCTGTTTACATTTTTTACCAAAGAGCGTAGCAAAAAAATATTTTTATATTCCGAAAAACTTTTTTTTCGCTAGTATATATATATATATATATATATATATATATATATATATATATATATATATGGGGACGTGTTTTAAATTCCTAATGAAACTGAATGTATAAAGTTTTCCTTTGTTTTCTTTATGTAAAAACTGGAATTCTGGAATTCTGGAATGCAGAAGTTAACAATGTTGATTCGGAATTTGGTATTTAATCAGTAAATAGAATGAACCTCTGTATTCTAACCTAACTGGCGTTTTTTAAATAGAATGTTTTGGCTGATCAGTATCATATTAGCATTTGCAGTCTCGGAAGACTCCTCTAAATCCTCGAGTATAATCCGCTCTTTTTTTCCCAAAATTTAAAGGTCAAAATCCCTAGTGCGTACTATATACAAGGTTGAAAATGAAAAATATTTTCTAAGCTAATATGTCCGAATCTCTATTTGTTGTCCGGCAATGTTTATTCAGACGCATCCCCTGCGTAGTATACTCAAGGGCTGACTATACTCGAGAATTTACGGTATATATTTCTCGTGCCCCTGAAGTAATAGTGATTTCTCTGGCCAATGACCGAAAAACAGATCCGACCACAGATGATAAGGAATTACATTGATCTCTCATCTAATTGATATCACATCAAAAGTGATTTTTGTAAACTAACAAAGGTTACTAAATGAGAAATCACCAAACGCACGCTGGAAATGAAATGGAATCTTTATAACATTAACAAAATACAATACTCGGTCAGCATAATACTCCCGTATTTATGAGAATTGGAACATACTCATTAATGTTCATAGGTAGGGTATATAACAGTGGTGCGGCTATAATCAAGAAAAAATACTGTAAATCAAAAGAGAATTAAAATTAAAATTAAAATTTTTTTTTAAGAATTAGATGGTCCTGAACAAAAAAATCCATGCTTAGAGAGAGAGCCAAATCTGGAATAGTAATCAAAAACTGAACAGGCACACACACACACAAGAGCGCACAAACACACACATAACCCCCCCCCCACACACACACACACACAGATATTGGAAGCCATGAGACAGAACAAATGGACAGCCACTAGCAACAACTTCAGTTCTGGAGAAATTCTCTAGAAGGGATTTTTATCCCGAAATATTAAGAATAAAGTGACAGGTTAACAAACAACATCATAGTTACCTTCTTTTTTCTTTACACTTGCATTGTGAGAGCCTTCAAAATCAACCAACAAAAATAGAATTGTTTCTGACATGATCTGTCTGTCCAGTGTTAACCCCTTGAAGTAAGCAAGAATCTTGCCGTGTCATCTCATACCAAAATAACAGAAGCCAACTTTCATACATTGACTGAACGCTTACAAATGTTTTCATTTTGTTTTGTTCGTGATTCCGAATATTTTTTTATCGATATTCTGTCAATTCTTTTTCTGCCTCTTAACAAACAGCAATATGTCTTCAAACATCAATATTTGCTGAATGATTATTCTACACACATATATATATATATATATATATATACCTGACTCCTTTGCCACGGGTCCCGATGCGACCCAAGGTTAAGTTTTCAGTTGGTTTGAATAAAGAGATTTTTTTCTTCTTTTCATAGACTAGTTGCCATGCCAAGATTAAAGACTCCCGTCTGTATACTATCGTGTTTCTCGAAAATAAGACCTACTTGCAAAATACGATCTAACGTGATTTTTCCGGATGATTTTAATACAAGCCCCTCTTAAATATGCACCCCCTTAAAATAAGCCATGGTTGAGAGCAATAACATCCAGTTTTTGAATGAATTGTCGTTAATAAGCTTTTGAATAAATGAATATTCAATGGTAAATGAATGTAGATCGTTTTTTATAATTTCTGTTTATTTAGAAATTTCGTAATTTTCTACTTAATGTTGTTTTTCAATATATGAGGAATAAGACTGTAGAAGTTATCCCCCAGATTACATAGAAATAATATAATACTCACCGTCACAGTGGGATTCTAACTACCGTCGAGTTAGCAGACAAGAACAACATGCAAGCTGTAACTTAAATACAGTCCTTGCATACTGCTAACACATTTCAGCAGTTCCTGCCGCTTTGACTTCCCACTTCCTGAAGAAGCGGCGATTCCTGAGAGTGATTCTTCCTGATCCATCGACCCTGATTTGGTATTGACGATCTGGAAGGACAATAACGATTCTGCCAGTAGTGTTCCACCGGCGATTAAGTGGAATTTGGATGGCTACTATATCACCAGTTTGTAGTGGACAAAGGGATGGGTATGTTATTATACCTTTTTATCATCTTAATAATCCCTAGTGCTATATTTTGGATTGAAAATTGATATAATCCCTGTCTTATTTTCGGGGAAATACAGTATTTACTATAGCTACAAGCGCGCGTGTGTGCGCGCGCGCGCGTGTGTGTGTGTGTGTGTTTATGTGCATCTAGAGATGTATTCATGTATTGAGGTCAGTTAGCCTACTGTTAGTTTTAATAACATCAGCTAAGTAGAACTAAAGCAGTGTCCAATACAGCTGGTATAAATAGGAATGAAGAATGATCCATTCATGAATCAAGGTGATTTGGGTCATTTCATTCCTTGAGTTCTGATTGGCTGCCTGACTGGTTGATTTGCATGACACTGTGGAGTCTTATATATACTTGGTCACTTGGCAGTGGACTTTGTGTCATTTCGAGTTTGTTCGACGGTAATTGGAGACACATGGGACCGACGGTAATTGGAACTTATTCTACACCCCAAAGACATTAGAGTGAAGTGAAACACAGAACGCCTCGTCCTGGATTTAATCTCTGGTCACCGAGTCCATTTTCAAAGACGATAACCAATACACCACGCTCCTCTAATTGTTTGTTGCGTCGTCTTGGATAAGTAGATGAATGAATGTTGCAACATTAAGTTTAATTGTAAAGTGGAAAATTATATTAATGGCGCCGTGTCGATGAGGCTTAGAATATGTAGATAGGTTAAACATTTGCAGATTATTTACAAAACATTATGTAAATAATTTTGATATTTCCGACAGACATCCTCATCTTTATTGTGGTAGGTATAAACACAACATTTCTGCTGCTGTATCCCCGACCTTCTTCGGGTATTTCCTGTCTATCCGATTATAGTAATGATACAACCTGGAAAATCATTCTTAATAGTTTGACAGTTGGAATTGAATTTGATACGTTGTAGAATAAAGCAATAATATTAGAAATCAATAACACCAAGTAATTATTTATTAAACTCGATTTTGCTAAAACCAATATGCAAATTAACCACATCATATATCATATAAACCTCTATTTCTTAGTGATATATACTCGGATACACAAGAAACACCTGAGGAAGTCCGGAGAGTACAGCAGGCGAAACGTTGTGTTTATACATACCACAATAAAGATAAGGGCAACAGTTCGAAAAATTTCAAATTCATTCACATCAAGCCTCATCTCAAAAATACAGAAAAAACATTATGTATCTAAAAATGTCCTGCAATGTTTGAAGTTTGTCAGTGGGACGTTTTGACTTTTATTTGACACAATAGAATTCAAATAAGAAAACTTTGTCTCTTTTTATTCTTTTCCTTTTGAACTCTTTTTTTCTATTTGTCCAAATGAAGGAAGTGTACAACATAACGACATTATCAAATGCATCATCCCAAAAGATAAGGATACTGATCTTTGTCAAGGGTGATTATAGATATAACAGATTTTTTATTGGTACTGCTACTTTATTGGTACTGCTGGTTCGTGCGTTCGTTGGATATTACGGCACGTCAACCTTGTTTGGTTATTCTATGCTGATGAAGTTTTGTTTTATTCATTGTTTTATTGTGTTGGGTACTCATTTTTTCTTTTTAAACTCAATCTTTTAAACATATTTTTTTACATTCATTTTTCTCTATTAAATAGTAGATTAGACCCTAACAGGTACTACCACTTCGAGTCAGGGTGGACCTAGGTGTAAGGGCAATAATGGAATACTCCGCACTCCCCAGAGCTCTAGAAATGGAACTTCAGCACTAGATACAGTTTAAATTTATAGCCAGGATACTAAGACCATCAACCACCGCCTTGTAGCACATATATGATAAACCGGGTCGAGGCTTGCCATAAGGGCAATAGGAATGGACCAATCAAGGCTTGACGTGATCAGCTGATTGATAGGGGGCCTCTCCGACCGCTCGTCTAGCCTGAGTGTTGCATATCATGGACTGCTCAACCACCAGGGTTCCGTCCTTAAGCATTACAGAATTATATCGTAATTGAATGCTGTTTTTTTTCTCGTCTTTTTCGTTTATTTCTATTTTTGTTGAATCCTGCTTAGCTGTGATATCAATATGGTTATCTTTGATCTACACATGTCAGATGTGCACATTGACAGATACATACACACACACACACACACACACACACACACACATAGAGAAATGCACATACTCACAGATACACAGACTTTAACAAAAAAACAAAAAAAGAAACGTGATATTTGCTAGCAAATCTATTTTGTTTTGATGAGTTTTTCTGCGTCTAACATGAACATATGTTTGTATATTCTAAGCAGGAGAAGTCTATATATGAAAAAACAAAACAATAACAACAATAGTAGAGCTATGCAATTTTAGCGTAATTAGCGGCCACCAGAAAAAATCCAGAGAGCTCAACTAACAAGGGGTGGGAAGCATATGTATTGTCATTCACATACAGTCCTGTTTCGACGTATCAGATCTCATCAGTGCGACTATACATGCGGGCCATTTCAGGCCGGGATCGAAACTTGGCTGACTTTTTCGTCAGTTAGATTCTGGAAAACCATTCTTCATTTTGTTTTTTTTTCATATTTTTAATTCATGAATTTATGTTTATGAAGTGTTACATAAAGGCGTCAGTTTCATAAAGGTAGCAACTCTTATGCATATAAGGTAAATATTTTGGCACGTAAATTGTATACCTCATTTGTACCCACGTTGAAATCAGTGAACTCAAAGACAACACTATTTAACAGTTGAACTGATGAGTCATGTGTTAGCCTCCTTTGAGCATCCTTTTTTGTGTCATATCAGTTTTGTCATTTTTCAAGAAAAAACGTGTATTCAGCTAGTTAACTTGATTCGCGTAAAAAGTTTTTTTTTTTTTTCTTTTGAAAAGTTTATTTTCCAAATTATTTTCCAAAATTACACTCGAAATAGAAGACCAAGATTGAAAAGATGATTTTAAACATAACTGAAGGCTAATATTAAAATTGAGATTTTAAAAGAATTGAAGGTTAACTCTAAAATGGATATTTTGAAAGAATTGAAGGATAAGACTAAAAGAGTGATTCTAAAAGAATTGATAGATTAGAATAAAAGAGAGGATTTAAAATAATTGAAGTTTAACATTTAAAGGATATTTTGGAAAGAATTGAAGGCTAACACTGAAAGGAATTCTTTTAAAAAATTGAAGGTTAATAGTGAAATTATCTGCATTAACTTATTGGCATGTAAGTCGAGGTTTTTTATTATTGCAAAAAGGTAAGCGTCTTTTAATTACTATGTTTGGTACGGTAAGTTAGTAAGAATCGAATTTACACCAGTCGTAATGGTCGACAAGAGAATGTTAACCATTATGACGAGTTATTCATGAATGTAAAATTACCCAGCCACTAGGATACTGGAAAGGGTTAACCATTGGCAATCGATTTCATAACATTAACAAGTTGATCTCTTTCTCTCTCTCTCTCTCTCTCTCTATATATATATATATATATATATATATATATATATAGAGAGAGAGAGAGAGGGAGAGAGAGAGAGAGAGAGATCAACATCTCCTCACGAGCAGGAAGGGACACAAGGTTAACTTACTAAGTGGAGTGTAACAGGTTTGAATTCAGAGTTTTCCTTCTCCTAAACTGGTTACCTAGCCAATGTTAAACAGTCCAGTCTACCCTATTATTTATCCATAGCTGTAGGGGTGTGGTTAGATGCATACTTTACCAAGGGTACTAGCGCTGTGATATGCAAACAAGTTTGTCCAGGATTTGAACTCGTCCCCGTGTCCATTTCCTACAACTCTAACCTCCAATTGCTCCCTTAACTTTACAATTTAGATGCATCATGCTGTTTTGAAAGAATAGAAATGAAAAAAGACTTTTACATTATTAATCATACAGATAACCGCTGTTTTGTGAAAGACAGAAAAAACGAGAATAAGGAAAATACACCTGACTATATAATAGATTTATATAAAAGACAATAAAATAAAATAAAAAAAAAAACAGTAATAAGAGAGTACACGAGGCAATGTAAGAATCATGTTCGAAAATGAATATACTGCCATCATAATACAATAACTGCAGACAAATGGTATTAAAACGTGCACAGAAGATAATTTCATAAACATGTACAAGAAATAACTTAATAAATGTATAGACAAGTAATTACTAATAAATAACATTTATGAGCATTGGTTAGGAAAGGGATTTGGTTGGTTGGGTTTTAGGGCATGCCAACCCTTGTTGGGTCATTTTAATCTGAAGATTTTTTTTGTTTTATTCATTCTTGATAGGTACTCGATTTTTTTCAAACTCAATCCTTCCAAACACATTTCTTTTAAACTAATTTCTTTCATTTAAATAGAAATGCCATAACTAGACTACTTCAGTTCAGTGAACTTTTGAAAAAGAGATTTTATCTCGAAAATTCAAGAATAAAATACAGGTTAACACACAACACCATTGTTACCTTATTATTATTTTTTCTTTACACCTGCATTGTGATAGCCTTTTAAATCAACCTCCTAACTAATTTCTTTCCATTTAACCCCTAACAGGTACTACCACTTCGGGTCAGCGTGTATTTGGGATTAATAGTGACGAAGGGGTACTCCAAAATCCCCAGAGCTCCAAAATTAGAACTTCACCATCAGATAATTTAACGTTATACCCAGGACAATAAAACCCTCAGCCACCACATACTGGCACATAAATGATAAAAAGTGTTGGGGATTGCCATAAGGGCAATAGGGTTGGGACAATTATATAGGTGCTAGGGATTGGCGTGATCAGCCGATTAATCGGAAGGGGTCTCTCCGACCGCCCGTCTAGCCGAAGTAAGGGCCAAAGTGAGGTACTGCATGTCATAAACTGCTCAGCTACCATGGTTTCATCCTTAAGTATCACTGGTCGCTACCTACGGCTACAGGTGTCCCCAATGGGGGTCTTATCCCTCTGCAGAGGTACAGTCGGTGTATTCTAAAGCCCCAGTCGACAGGGCTGGAAAGTGATTAGGTAACTGGAGTACGAAATTCAACTATGGTTTTTGAATATATATCACATCGAAAATATTTTGCTGGCTCAATTTTGAGGATGCACAATGTTTCACTCAATCAATTTTACTTAAAAGATATTGTATAATAATCTATACGTGTCATAATATGAATATTATTATATAAAGCGTCGGAATTAGAAGATATGATAAAAGATTCGGAAATATTTTATTGCCCAACAACCGAATAACTTTTTTTCTTTAATAATACAACCAGAGAATTTATTCTTGAACAATAGAAGCCAAAGCAAAAGACACGAGCCTTTTATATTCATTCCATGTCAGCGTGTTTTCTATCAGCTTAAGGGTAAGACAATTTATAAAAGAATTTCTTAAAAAGTAAATTGAATTTTTTTTAATGCCGCTAATGTAATACTGTCTCTTCAATGAAATTTTGTTTTGTTTTTCCTGTAAATGAACGAACTATTGCAAGACGTGACGTTTAAAGAGACAATAGAATATTTATTCAAATAAAGGATCAAGCAAGAAGACGATTTACTTCATGGCCTAATTTTTTAAGTATTGTTAAGTTTACTAGCAAGAATATGCACCATCCATATATGTGATGTGATCATATTAGAAAGACTGGTTTCTATATAAAATCATTCATGGAATTGAATTTGATACGTTGTAGAATAAAACAATAATATTAGAAATCAATAACACGAAGTAATTATTTATTAAACTCGATTTTGTTAAAACCAATATGCAAATTAACCACATCATATATCATATAAACATTTATTTCTTAGTGATATATGACACACTGCAAGATTTCAAACGCACTAATAACATGGGCAGTTTTTAGGTAAATCTAACTCAGATTTTCATTGAGACCTCAGTTAATAAATAAGATCCATTGTATGTATTAATGATTTTGACAAATTATTTACACACACTGAATTTCCATTATAATAAGATCTTCTGATTTTATCTAAAGATTGGTCGAGCCCAACAATGCTGATCCCATCGATTGGGTGGATGTAAAATGTCCGTTCAACACTTTCTACGTTTATTCTTGTCCATTCAACATCTGGTTGGACAATATTAATATCAATGGAAAAGACATCATCAACACGAGTGAATGCTTCAAAGTAAATCTGAAATAAGAATGAGACAAAACAAAAAGGAGAAAAGTAAAGAAAAAAGAGAGAAAATAAAAGAGATTTGGGCAAGAAAGAAATAAAAGCCGTATAACTTTCTGTTACTCCCAAATGATTAGACAAAACCTTTTTTTGTTTTTGGTCTGAGTCACAAGAAGACTTTGCATTGATTTCAACTTTCTTTGGTGACTTCCACTTTTAACATAAGTGTTTTTATCATTTTTATTATTATTTGATTAATAGTATCTTTGATGCATTGTGTGTATGTGTAATATAAAGATTTTTGAAGGCAATTTACAATGCAATATGTGTTGATAATTATATTTATTTCACTTTTTTTTTTTTTTTAATTCTAAATATTTGATTCTAAATATTTTCGGAAAAAAATCCATCATCAGAGTTATAACTCTGATGATGGAATTTTATTTTCCGAAAATATTTAGAATTAAAAAAAAAAGAAAAATTAATTAAATATAATTATCGACACATATTGCATTGTAAATTGCCTTCAAAAATCTTTATATTACACATACACACAATGCTTCAAAGATACTATTAAAAAACCTGTATTTCACTATGCCTGAGCGAGGCTAAATTTATAGTAAAAATTAAAAGAATTTCGAACAATCTCCACGAGCGCAGGAGCAGCCGAACCGAATTAACATCACGGAAATAGCCGATTTAACATCACGGAAGTAACCGAAAAAGAAAAAAAAATTAAATATACGGCGTTCTTCATCTTCTTAAAACAACAGATGATTACAGCATCGGCGTGGGATAAGTACTATACAAAAACACCTAGTACTTTCAATAACTTTTATAACGAAAATATTTAGAATCAAAAAAAAAAAAGAAAAGTTAAATAAATATAATTATCAACACATATTGCATTGTAAATTGCCTTCAAAAATCTTCATATTATTTGATTAATTGTTCTTGTTTTATGTATGAGTAACTACGTCATTTAAACAATAAACAATTATTTCAGTTTACATGTAACATAATAGAGTGGGAAAAAACAGGAATCCTAAAAATTACTTGTATTTAATAGTAGAAAGATTTCAGGTGTCGATTTTTGATTGGTCGATAGATATCACCTGGCAAAGAGGAGAGTTAGTGGAGAGAATGAGAGGTCAGTTAGAACCTAGCGATTTAAGGGGACAGACGCAAAATGCGTGGCTGTTCTCCAAAACATTTTTACTTGGTGATATAAGAAATGAACTCATGAGATCAAAAGCAAGAAAGCCTTGTTTTGTTATTTTAAAAGAATCTATGAACGGTACAAGGGAAGATATCCTCAAGCAAATCCCAAGTGGTTCCAGACCCAAAAGAGCAAGTATTCCAGTCAGCACAACCAAATTCCATCAGCTTGTGAAGTAAAACAGAACAAGATATCTATTTCACGATTATTATTGATACATCATCACTCCTTTCAAATACATCCGCTACGTGTCCTTTTTTATTATCTCAATTCATTCGGGTTGTTATTTCTTGACAGCGAGGGACAGCGGGATTTGAAAATAAGAATAAATTCCTGGAAATGTTTTATCTCACGTCCATTTCTGCCTCAGGAAAAAATGTCTCTTGGAAACAGCTGCAAAAGAAAAACAACTAAAAGAGCAGAAAAGTCTAATTAACACTTATAAAGCCACTCAATATCCCGGTCTCCAATTCGTCGCCATACTTGTTGGTACTATTTGAGTACTATACACACACACACACACACACACACACACACACATATATATATATATATATATATTTGTCATCTACAGACAGCGTGTTTCGACATATCACATCTACTCAGTGTGACTATAATTAGCAGGCTACCGTGATAGAAACCCGACCGATTTTTCATCAGTCTGGGTTCTTAACCACAGCTACCTGCAAGGGTAGAATTTAAATGATAAATATATACATATGTATATATATGATACAATCGCTAGAGAGCTCACATCCGTTTTATAGGAGAGCCTCCGGCAAGGGGTTGGGAGCATATATTTTTATGTCATCCACAGATACAGTGTTTTGACGTATCACATCTCAGTGTGGCTAGACTTAGCAGATGATAATGATAATACTAACAATAATAATAAGAAAAACGAAAGCAGTAATCAATATTTTATGAGTAGAGCAGTAAATACAGTTAGTAAAGTTGAATATATAAAGATATATATATATATATATATATATATGTGTGTGTGTGTGTTGTGTGTGTGTGTGTGTGTGTGTGAAGAGATGGAATTGAATCCGACGGTATGTAATATATTAAGAAAATTGAAAAAACACAGGTTTAAATAAGTTGAGTGGTACGTTTATTGGCCGATGCTGCAGTGTTTCGATCTATTAATTAGATGATCTTCAAGGCATTTGTTGGTATATGGAAGGTGATAAAAACATTTTTATCACAGAATGACGAGAAAGGTAAGTGATAGTCCTTGTTTATCAGTCTGTTCAAAATTTGAAATCTGAAGAAAGGACACTGAAAAAAGTGGACGGTTTGAAATATGACGTCAAATATTCTCTTTACGGTGTGAGTATGAGAGTGTGTGAGTGTGTGTATCGAAAAAAGGCATTGTGCATTTTTAGGTGTTTTGTGTGTGTGGTTCGCGTGTGTGTATAAATCTTTTGCGATAAAGGACATCGAAACAAACCTCAAGCTTGTGTGTGTATGCGTGTGTGTGTGTGTGTGTGTGTGTGTGTGTGTGTGTGTGTGTGTGTGTGTGTGCGAGTGTGAATGTATGTTCATTAAGAAAACATGTCTGTTTCAAGTAAGTGACGTGAAAATGTTTGTTTCAAGTAAGTGGCGAGAAAATATTCTTTTAACTTTTGAGTTGCTGTGTGTGTTTATTATGTAAGGGGGTATATATATATATATATATATATATATATATATATATATACCCTTACATAATAAACACACACAAACGTCTGTTATTATCCACTCAGCGACTCACTTGCCTCATATGGCAGTAGTCCCCTCAGTATCAATGACAAGGTTAATTTCGCATGAGTTTCTCGGTGCTGTATCATGGCTGAAACAGTATAGTGTTTAACTATCCTGCTAGAGGTCACGGTTTCGATTCCTGTCGTTAGTATATATCGCTGATGAGACTTAATAAAGTTGAAACAGTCTGTACGATATTCTACACACCGAGTGATTCTTTGCGGGATTCACTTGTCATTATTATTATCTTCTATAATTATCGAATTTATGCGATATTCGCATTGTAGTTGCCTTCAAGCAAAAATATATATATATATATATATATATATATATATATATATATATACGCGAGGGTGTCAAAAAGTAATGCCATTTTGTTTAGGTCAGGTATAATTACCAACACAGGAACATGTATAATACATCAAAATGAAGTTGGTCCTCTGTGGACCACATCCCTACTTCTTCACGCAGTCACCATTTCTCTTCATAGCAATGTTCCGCCTTCGAATGAGAGTATGTACCCTTACCGCGTAAAATTCTGTTGACTGTTTTTTGAGCCACTTCTTAACTACATATTTCACTCCCTCATCACTGTAATAATGTTTGCCTCTCAAACCCCCTTTAAGGGGGCTGAAGAGATGATAGAATAAGATTGTGAATGAAATAAAAAAAAATGTTCAGAAGACTTTAGCCTGATTAAAAGAATTGTGTATGTGCGTTTATATATATATATATATATATATATAATATATATATATATATATATATATATTAAACAAAAGACACATCTCCTGTTTAACAATTTTATTTTTGATCTTTTCGAGTTTTCTGGCCAACTTTTTAATATTTGGGTGGATTTGTGGATATGTCCACCAAAGTTCGGTGATATTTCAACTAATACCCCTCCCCTACTGTGCTCACCCATGGGAGTTGGGAGCATATATATATATATATATATATATATATATATATATATATATATATACATATATATATTATTGTGTTTCGAAAACTGCTGTTAATAGCGTAATAAAAAATAATATTTTTGGCTTTAAACAGAGTTATTTGTTTAACTCTCGTTTATTTTTGCTAATCTGAAGAATTTTAACGTTATTATCAGTGAAATAACAAAATATTTGCAAAATATTTTTTAGTCCCAGCTCCTCGTCCTTCGGGACGGGTGGTCCAGTGAGCTTCGGCCTCTGGACCGATGGGATGCTAAATTAATAGCGTCGATCCCACCCTGCCTCATTGCACTTAAAGAGGCAAGGCTGGGATTGACGCAATGTTTCTTCCTACCACCCCATGTGTCTCGGCTTGTGGGTGGTGCCCACACAAAGCGGCCTTGTGCCATATCGTGTGTAAGTGGGACACATGTAAATACCAGTAGTCCCAGCTACTCGTCCTTCGGGACGGGTGGTCCAGTGAGCTTCGGCCTCTGGAACGATGGGATGCTTAAATTAATAGATTTATTAATCGTTTTAAAATGTTTGTATATGTTCTACTTGTGTATTTTTCTATTCCCACAAGAAACAATTTTTGGGTTTTACATCTTTATATCAGGTCGATAATATTATGATATTTATCATTTTATCATTTTATATTTCATTTCTTATGTCTATTCTAAAATGTTTATTTTATTTCTTATTTTTGCTTATGCTTTCTACGATTTCTGTTCACTGGGATTTATTGAGTGTGACTGGAAGTCTCAGACAAGACACGCATGACGTTTTAGGATATACATCATGTTTTCTTACTGATTTCTTTTTCTAATTTCAATTGAGTATCTGTCTAGCACGATACCAGCTATTTGGCCCATTGTGATTATACAGACATCGTATTAAGGATTACTAGCGGGACCTGTGGATATACTACAGTATGATAATTTAATTATTACATCGTTTGTTATGTTTACTTAAGAGCTACTGCTAAAATAGTTCAATATGTAAAAAGTTTAATAATCTTATTTAACTCTCTCTCTCTCTCTCTCTCTCTCTCTCTCTCTCTCTCTCTCTCTCTCTCTCTCTCTCTCTCTCTCTCTCTCTCTCATTATGTTTGATCGAAACAGATTAGTGATATCACTTTCGCGCTTACCTCATCTCTTTATCTTCCTCCTACTCTCTTTCTTTCTTTCTTTCTTTCTTATATTTTTCTATGTAGCTTGTCCTTTCTCTTACCTTTCTTTATTATAAAAACGGAATAGCCCATTATTTAGCCGAAGTGACGACACTCATTTTAACAAGAGGGTGTTGCAAGATGATATAACGGTAGGAAAATTAAGGAACAAGTGTATTAGTATATTGATTATTCACGATGGTCTGGTGTAGATATGATCCGAACGTCATATGAGGTTGAATGAACACAATGTTTTTTTTTATCGGGGAGAGCCACGCACAAACCAAAGATCATGCAACGAAAAATGTCTGGTCTGGTCGGCATTCCCCTCGAGGTGAGCCTCAAACACCGTGTAATAAACCCGACCCTCACACTCTTTTATGCGGGGTATTTGTGTGACCTTTGTTGATAGCCCCCCCCCCTGGACCAAGCGATTTATTTTACCTCACTCATCTGATCAGAAGCCGAGGGTCCCTGTGCTGTGACTGTGGCCAGATATTTTGTACTTTCTGATTTTTTTTGTATTTACTGGTGAATACTACTGACATAATCACTGGGAAATGTTTCTTTATTGGGTGTCATTTATTTCATCCCTTTTTTTTCGTGTTTCGGTCACTATATTAGTTTTTTTGCTCGATGTTGTAAACGGAAGATGATCTCTTTTCATGTTGTATAAAGGATTGGAATCCTATTTGAGATAATGCCTAGGGAATATGTTTATGGTATATGGGTGTTGTGTTCTTTTAAACCACAATACTGACAACCTATCACTCAAGATTTTATTATATTAAATATAATCATTACTGAAAACTTTATAACCCATGTAATATATATATATATATATATATATATATATATTAAGAAATTTTTAAAAAACAAGTGTTCCAAAAATAAGATGAATTTATTTATCGATGCTTAAACGTTTCGGTTTCTTTAACCTTCATCAGGATGTATTATGGGTGAAGAAATTGATGGATGTTTTATAGATGACAGGAGATAAAAAAATATTTTTATCTTCTGTCATCTATAAAACATTCATCAATTTCTTCACCCCATAACACATCCTGATGAAGGTTTAAAGAAACCGAAACGTTTAAGCATCGATAAATAAATTCATCTTATTTTTGGAACACTTGTCTTTTCAAATTCTTAATATTGTCGGATTTATTTCCATATTTACTCCCATATATATATATATAATATATATATATATATATATATATATATATATAATATATATATATATATATATATATATATATATAATAAAGAGCCTTGATAATGGTTCGGGAAAGTACCTAAAGTACTCACTTTATCAATAATAACTTTCGAAATCGAATGAAACATACTACCTAAATATACCTATTTCATTTTAACTAGAAGCGACTACCCAACGCCGCCTGGGTATATGGGGTAAAAACCCGGGTGTATTGATTTGTTTACATTTGAGATTTACAAATGTTGGACATTTTTAAGTAGAATTTTAATGTTATATCTATGTATATTTTTATTTTAAAATATCTTCGAATATAAATCAAATTTTCATAATTTTTGCACAAAACCTGGTGATATATATATATATATATATATATATATATATATATATATATATATATATATATATATATATATACTATGTCGTTGATTATTTTATTTTCGTATTTTTAGGTGGACATACATACATACACACTAAGTGCTTTTATATATGTATAAATAGGTTTACATAGTAATCGTATCAGGCACTTTTATTTAATCTATAATCTATACTGAAACAACAGAGTATATAAACTGTACTAATTTTGTTCTTTTTGTTGTTGTTTTATTTGTTTCCTGTTGTTTTGTATTTTCAATCAGAATATATCGAGATGAAATTGTTTTCTACATTTCCCCTTCAGCCATTGACTTCTAATCTCAGTGGAACGTGCTGAAGCTAAACACATATTTTCATAACACATTTTTTCATTTTCTATTGATCTCTATAGTGATTTCGGCTCTTTAGAATCAATACACAAAATAACTTGTTGTTTTTCAAGCTGTTATTGTATTCTACATTTTACTCCAAATATTTTTTTACATTCATGGTTTCTGGAATAGAAATTTCTGAGAAAGAAGTTTGTTTTTACTGGGGAAAAGAATAATTGATGCTGACAAGAATAGAACTGCTTAGGTTTTAATATTTCTTTATATTTAGTAACACACAAGGCCAAGTGAGATAAGGAAGATGGGTTTTTTTTAACCATATTCATTATTAATATTTACTTAGCTTAATTTTATTGTGGCACTAGAATATTGGAAGAAGGAATATTAGTTTTCACCATTTCTATTAGACACAAGGTGTAATGGAGGAATATATTTTATGTTCGAACTTTTTTCAACCATAAGAAATGTTAATGTGCTTCGCCTATTGTTTAAAATAATTACAGATTTCTCATTCATGACAGATTAATGACAAAAGCAAATTACTACAATTAATAAGATGAAGTATTGTTAATTATTAATATATATTTGAAAATTTTCATTAAAATGATTTTCTGAAAGTTGAAATAATCGAAAGAAATATTTGTCTAAACGTTACAGATGAGGCTTGATGATTTTTATTATTTAGATTTTTCGAACAGTTGTCCTAATCTTTATTGTTATATACACAACGTTTTGACCGATGTATCCTCCGGTCTTCTTCAGATGTTTCTTGTCGAACTCGGAAACTTTCTTGTCGATTCCAGGAGCATTCATGAAACTTCAAACCGAACACTTTATTCAATCCATTGGGATAGATTGTTCTTATTCAGTTAACCAGGACCAGGTACAAGTGTTAAGCTATGTTAAGTATTTCATATTATCTTCGCCTGTAGATCAGTTAGAACTGTACTAACTCAACACCTATACTTGTTACAATATGTAGTTTACTGAAGAAAGCCGGATGGTACATCGGCCGAAACGTGGTGCATATAGAAATAAAGATGACAACAGCCTAAAAAATCTAAAATGAAATAAATACTAATTTTTTTTTTAAATAATTTTGAAACCGTGATAAAAAACCTTTTTTCATACAGACAATTGTTCTTCAATGTTTTCTCTAAGGTGTTCAAATGTTTCAGTTTGTGGGTTGATCATTTCCTTTATGAAAAAGATAAACGTTTTTGATTAATTTTGACGATCGGCTGATGTAAGGTTGAAGAAAATTAAAAAAGACTTTGCTTTTCAATTGACACTAATGTTTTTGAGAATTCTCTCTTCATCTCCTCCTATTTACGGGTAAATAACAAGGCAAACCAGTCTCTCTAACCCCGTTTGGGCAACTGATATAGGAGAAGGAAAACCTAAAGCCTAACAGGTCAACTTGACGTAGGGTAGTGTTAAAACTAGGAGGTAAATTTTCTAGGACAGAAAAAGGTTATGTTCAATCATATTCTGTCAACTCCTGTGGAGACAATAATGCCAATACTTATATTTGTGTGTATTTATCAGATGAAACTGGCTTTGAATAATTATATTTCGGACTGTTATCTTCATCTTTATTGTGTATAAACACAACGCTCAGGCCATAGTAACCTCGGACTCTGATTCAGATGTTTTTATTTTGATTACCCTAAAATAAGTCATCTTCAGAATTCAAACGTGGTTTCGGAGCCAAAATAATTACCATTATTTCAATGGGTCCCGAAACTATATTTTAAATTCATGGGTAATCGTCTGAAGATGACTTATTTTAAGGTATAGGGATTGGCCCCTATATTTTTACGGCATGTGGAATTGACCAAATTAAAATAATTAAGTTTTCTTAAATAACTAGTTTTACAATGGTATGTCATGAGTTTAGAATTAGGTAAACAAAAGAGAATCAAATAAATACTAGTTTAGAAATATTTTAACAACAATAGAAACAATAGTTTAAATTCATCCGATAATTTATGTCACCAGAATTCCACAGATATCAAAATCATTCGATATTGCATCATTGCAAATCACCTGATATTTGATGAATATTTTAGCTTAATGATCACGTAGACAATTACAAAAGAGAATTATAAAAATACCCTTTTAGCTGAAAGACCAGACAGTGGGAGCTTACGCGACTCCACAGAGTTGGGGCGAATGCCCTCTAACTAACAGTAGGAGCGAAAGTTCTCCCCCAACACCGACACAATGGGGAGAAGTTGCTACCCAAAGACACAAAATGATATATCAGGTTGGTCTCGTATTTTCGTTTCCAATTTTATCTCTCTTTCGCTCAACAAGAACAAATTTCAATCACAAGTTTCAATCACAGACAAACCTGCTACAATGTTGACACAACCAATTTCACAAATAATAAACAATATATGTCACACTTGTCACACACAACTATGTGCAGACACATACAGTCGGCAACATGGCTAAAAGAACAATTGAATATACCAATTGTAAATTAATGTATATAAAGTTTGTTTCCTTAATCAATTTTGTCTTCTTCTTTTGTTACCTATGGAAACTTCATTTCCGTTGTCGTATACATTTAAATTGTGCGGACCCATAACTCGGATCTTCTTCAACTCCTCAACTAAACACACACCAAACAAACCACGGTCCCTACAAAGGTAATTAAAGTAAAAACATCTAAATAAGATCCCGATGTTACTGTAGCCTGAGCGTTGTTTATACACAATAAAGATGAGAACAACAGTCCGAAATATCATAATTATTCACTAATGGCAAGTTGTATAACATTTTCCTCTTTCTTTGGACATCATTGTTGTCTGAAGGGACAGAACCTCACTGCATAAGAAATTACTGACCTTTTGTGTTTCATGAAACTTTTCTGAGTCCTGTGCCCACATGGGTATCGGGAGACAAGATCGGTGCTATAGAATAACAAAAGAACTGTTAACTCATAATTAATCAGTTTTTTTCTATCGACTTGCCTATGAAAACATTTTTTTTCTTCTTTAGCCCCAATCGATGATTTTCCTCTTAAGAAATTGCATATTTCAAGTGTTGATACTTCACAGCTGTAAACTCAGAATAGAAAAGTCCTTAGTATTTTATCGTCCCAAAAGTTAATAAAATATTTAAATTTAATTATCAGAAATCAATTTTCGCGAGACACCAGATGCACTGACAAATTCCCGGGGCTTTTACGACTCGATTAAAGTATTTATTATTTCAGTACCATTTCTGAGAAAATACAGTTCGCTAGACAATATTTTGAAGAAACAAAAATACTGAAGAAAATTTTCAGCTGCCGACAACTTTTGTTGTGATAGTTCGTTAACATTTTGGTTTCATTTATTTTATTTTTTTAATTTTATTTTCATTTGCTTTTTTTTTTTTAGCAGAGATTGAAGAATTTCATGTTTTGTTTGTGTAAAGATTATCGCTGTCATATGTAAATGTAAATGTATACAACAGTCTGATGTAGCGTAAATATTAGGATATGAATATTTTTCTTATCTTTTTAATAAAACAAATAAAGAACAATGTAGAGAAAGGTAATCATTTGTTTTGTTCCACTAAAGAATTAAAGATATTTCTGCCTTTAGAATCTGATAGATTGCCATGAAGTTATCGAATTTTACAGTGGAATAAAGACTGAGAAGAAGAAGAAGAAGAAGAAGAAGAAGAAGAAGAAGAAGAAAAGAAGAAGAAGAAGAAGAAGAAGAATAAAAAAGGGAGAAGAAGAAATGAAAGGAAGAAGAAGAAGAAGAAGAAGAAGAAGAAGAAGAAGAAAGAAGAAAAGAAGAAGAAGAAGAAGAAATAAAAAAGGGAGAAGAAGAAATGAAAGGAAGAAGAAGAAGAAGAAGAAGAAGAAGAAGAAGAAGAAGAAGAAGAAGAAGAAGAAGAAGAAGAAGAAGAAGAAGAAGAAGAAGAAGAAGAAAGAAGAAGAAGAAGGAAGAAGAAGGAAGAAGAAGAAGAAGAAGAAGAAGAAGAAGAAGAAGAAGAAGAAGAAGATAAAAAAGGGAGAAGAAGAAAAAAAAAGGGAGAAGAAGAAATGAAAGGAAGAAGAAGAAGAAGAAGAAGAAGAAGAAGAAGAAGAAGAAGAAGAAGAAGAAGAAGAAGAAGAAGAAAAGGAAGAAGAGTCGATGTAGAAGAAGAAGAGAATGAAATATATCAGTTTGAAAGAGAAAGATGAAAAGAACAGTTAAGAGACTTTTAACATAAAAATCAACTTGGAAATAAAGAAGAAATTTTCATTATCAAATGAAAACACGAAAAGGCATTAAAAGACGACGAGCAAACAGTGTTGATTTCAAAAATATTATTTACGATCTTGAGAATGGTCTTTACCAATTTGTGGCTTGAGTAGCTGAAATGATGAGAGTAAAGCTGGTAAAAGAAATGGAAAATAATATTATTCTTCAATGAAATAACAACAGAATTCATGTTACCAAAACATTTAAGAAAAGTATAGTAAGGGAAGATATTTCCCTTACAAGAAAGTTAGACTCGTCCAACGAAACTACACGAAGGAGTGGTGGAATAATAACTAGTATTGCTACAGAGATTTAATTACTGTTGTTAAAGAGCTGCGCGCTGGACTCTGATTTATATATTTTGTAGCAAAGGGTATTAAACTTGTGTTAACGTTTCTTTCTGATTTTCAATGTTGTTATTTAATAACTCAAACATAACCGCAAATAAGTGAGATTTAAATTTATTAGAGTGCTTATTATGGGAGTTGTGTGCAGAACTTGTTTATGACGGACTGGAAATAACACGAGGTGAGTTAGACGTTAATACAAAGAATAAACTTATGAATTTTTTTTTTAGGTCCAGTTAAACTTAAAACTGATTGCCATCAAGTGTCAAGTTAATAAAGATGACTCAATCCAGTTCAGTATTAAATCAAGAACGAACGAAGCTACGAATAGGCAAATCTAAATTGTAAATTCAATATCAGATTGTCATTCCTTAAAGGAAACGTTACATTAAATTACCTATACGAGCCAGGCGTTTTTGTAGCAATTAAAAGATTCGGACCATATGACCTTAAGGCACCCCTTTCGCGATCTCAAATCGTGGGGACACTTTTCTCATTTACACCGTAAACATCCGGTTGTTTGTTAGGGGTTAGGGGTTAGGGTTAGGGGTTATGGTTAGGGTTAGGGGTTAGGGGTTAGTTTTATAATTTAAAAAAGAAAACTCTAAAAATTGTTTGTAAACAATTAACTGCATTTTGACGGTGTAAATGGAAAAAATGTCCCCTTGAATCGAAATAAAAAAGGGGTGCCTTAAGGTCATATGGTCCGAAGATTCATTTTCCACCGCATGCAAAGTCAATGACTATTTATTTCGGACACAAAGTCATTTATAACTTATACCAAAGATTATCTAACATTTCAGCTAAGTTGAATGTATGTCAAATTAAATAAAAATACAAACGTAGAAATATATCATCAACGTATTGTATCGATAGAAATTCCATTGTATTGAATGCATAATGATAATTGCACAAATAGAGATTATAAATAACATTATGAGATAAATTATTGGAATTTTATTAAGTTACTCTCTTCGGTCTTCACCGGTACTAGCCCTTAGGGGACAGGCGTCGTGTTTCTCCGACACACATCAGCAGCAGCCTGCCCTAACCTTTTGGTCACGTGAGGTTCTTTATAAAAGATCCTCACAGTGGCTACTACGACCTCTTCTAACAGCTTCCCTAAGGGGACCACTCCTCTTCTGATAGCATCCCTTCAGGGTATCACTTCCTTTTCTACCTGCATCTCCTCGGGGGCCGACGGCTGGCTAACACCGGCAGTCCCATATGGTCAGCTATAAGGTAAGTGCGTTTAAGCACTCATTCTGTGAGTTGGGACAACGGACAGAATATTAACCCTTGAAGGATTCTGACACGTTCCCGGCTTCTAGACTTTAGAGTTTACTATCTTTACCCTTGAAGGCCGATGGTAACAACCTTCATTCTGCCCAGGACGAAACAGATGAGTCCTCGATAAGATGCAACCTTCGGATAAGCTTCCCCCCATTGATACCATCAGTCATAGACTGTAGCAGGATTTATTCTTGCAAACCTAACCAAATAACTAAACTAATTACGGCTATACCATATCTCTCTTTGGTGCTGTTTAACTTGTTGAACTGAACTTAACTAAACTACTTGGTCGCTTGTCCGACCTAAACTATGAACATTCACCATAACACTATCTGTTGTACCCACTTTAATGTGCTTTTATTATTAAACCTGTTGCATTCATTTATCGTTGTATTGCGTATTCATTGACTTCATGTTCCTATGTTGTCTCTCTGCACTTTATTTTTTATAAAATCATTGTTGATATGTATGTCTTTTATAACAAAATATTTACTTAATAAAAAATAAATTTAATATAACGTTGCAATAACAAAAAAGAACTGGAAGATTCGGTTTTGAGAAGTATCACAGTTCTCAATCAAATATATTTATTTTCTTAGAAAAAAATAGTTATGGGTTAGGGAAATGGTTAGATTTACAATGAGATTGAAGTTTACGACTCGTAAGGTGACGAATATTGATAAGAATCTTATTGCAGCAGGGCTATCAACAAAACAATCGTTTATTTAAAAAGAAGAAATATTTATTAAAAAGAACAGCCCAAAAAACGCCCTCAGGGTGGAATAAAAATATATTTTTGACATGCTCTTTCATAAAAGAATGTAAACAGATATTTGAAATCTTATATCTTTTTTCAATAATAGACATAAAAATAGTTTTGATGTCAAAATTCAAATAAATATGTTTTCTTTCTAATAAAACCAAGTTTCTAAAAGTTAAATTCAAATTAATTCAAATATTTAAGTTTTCTTTTCTTTTTTGTGTGTGGGGGATAGGTTTGTCAAATAAAAAAATGATTTTGTTTTACGACTGGTGATAATAAAACCAGAACTTTTTTCGCTGTATAATAAAATATAAATAACTAATCGATATTAATGTGGACCGTTTATGTTACATATTTAATTTCTGAATATATATAATACAGGACTGTTCTTTATTCTTTGTATTAATGATTTTGATAATGAATTAGATACTTATTGATAAACTTACGCAACTCCCGAGGATATTGTGACGTAGGCAAACAGACACAGAATTTCCATTATAATAATATAAAATGGTAAGGGAATAATAAAACATAGTTGTTAATTTTCAGTTCCATTTTAAAGCAAAATATACAAACCAGCTGAATCCATAAAAAATCTGTACCTTTGTCAAGTTATATAGAGGGCTTCCCAGAAATTTGATTGGGTTTACCATCGGGGTGTAGTGGTTAACAAACTAGTCTTGCGGATCCATTACTACTGAATAGCTAGTTTGTGGCACACTGTCCAAAACTGTATTAAGAATATAAAAATTCGATTTTGGTTTGTTTTTATTTTGTTTTGTTTGTTTTACGAAATATCAACCCTGTTCGGGTCATTTAATGCCGAAACAAGTCATTTTGATAAAAGTTTCTATGTTTCCAGTTTTTAATATCTTCAAATTGGTATGAATAATTTTAATTAACTTCATTTGGTTTGGTTCGATTTGTTGAATTGTATAATAATCCTGTGGGTTATTTAATGCCAAAAACTCTTAAAGTGTGAGATAAAAGTTGGAATTTAAGCTCCCTACACTGGTGTAATTTTTATACATGAATTTCATGGACGTATTTTATATCTGATTCATAATTTTGAATATTTTTTTTTATTTCTCTCAAGAAGGATGAAATGTCATCCATGTTAGTTTTTTTCAAACAGATCCGTCATTTATTTTTGCTTTGAAATATTTCTTTCTGATTTGCGCGAAAACTTCGCACTCCATGAGGAATGTTTGACGATGTAAGGCGTTTGGCATATTTTTTGCGTTGAAATATTTATTTTTGATTTTCTTTCGATTCTTATAGAATTTTCAAAATATAGAATTTTCTTTAATTCAAATTGATGGAATATATTCCATACGTTTATCGTACTAAAGCTATGAGAGGAAACTCGCATAGATTATCAATGATTTTTGTCCAGAATATATACAAATTTTGATCAGTCGGTGTCTTTTGTTCAAAATAACGTTTCTCTTTATCATAGAAACATTATTCTTTTCGCTATCACCATGTTTATGGTAATTTCACATTTCCCTCTGGCGTCAGTCAATATTATTCACAACGTGGTTAGTCTCTCTCTCTCTCCTTTTTTGTTTTTTCATTTTTTGCTTTTCTGTATATTTTTTTTATCTCCCGTCCATGAATTTTGTCCTAAGACAAAAACACAACTGAGTTAAATCAAAAGGAAAGATACAACATTATAAATCGAGCTTAAAAGCCCAATGCGTTGTCTTGGGGTGGAGGGCATCCAGTAGATAGGAGAAAAAAACTTTCGCAGATTCATAGGTCCCTCTGTAAATGCACTAAATGCAGATTTATGCATGTTTTATGCATGTTCGCTATTCACCCTTTAAACAATTTCCTTATGGATTTCTGTGCATCACACTCTTCTCCTATTGTCCACTATTTTAGAGTAGCAGATATTTTTCTTTGGATATCGCATGTGCATGCGGTCAGTACCAGATATCTCCAAAAAAAGCCCTACCTGCAAAATAAGACCTAGTATGATTTTTCAGTATGATTTTAATATTAGCTCTCCCCTTAAAATAAGCCCTAGTTGAGAGCGGCAGACAGACGAAAGAAATGAGCATTCTTCCCAATCACATGCACCGCAAACACTAGACCCCCCCCCTAGTATTATATTTTGAAATAAAAATTAATATAAGCCATGTCTTATTTTCAGGGAAACATGTTTCCTATGGCTGTTACACGAAATATTGTCTATTGGATTATTCTCCTATGTATAAGTTATACGAACAACCACCAGTAATATTTATCGACTATTTCAAGTAGCTGGAACTGGATTGACCAAATGAAAAAACGCAAAACATGTATTCAACATCGTTCATACATTGTTCTAAGATTACTTATTTGATAGACTGCTTCACGCAAAGGACCAACAGATCAACAGACAATGATTAAAACTGATACTACATCTTTCTACTTCAAGGATCAAATGATCAACAGACAATGATTAAAACTGATACATCCTTCTACTTCAAGGAATAAATCAAACTTTATACGACAAGTAATACCCACTGTGAAATATGAGCTCAATACAACAGTGGAATTAAAATGGCGACCAGAATCATAACACCCTCCCCCCTTAGACACATCTATTGTTTTGGATTCACAGATTTCAAAATATTTTACTTCCAGTCAAGTTATGCTTATTAGTATCTTACTTTTCGGACAATCACGTATTTGACAAAAGTCAGAGTTGCCACTCTCTCTCTCTCTCTCTCTCTCTCTCTCTCTCTCTCTCTCTCTCTCTCACACACACACACACACACACACACGTGTGTGTGTGTGTGTATGTATTTACCAACCCCGCTGCACGAGCAGGATGCGACACAAGATCAATTTCTTAATCAGAGTTTAACAGGTTTCAGAGTTTTCCTTCTCCAATACTAGTTACCTAACCAAAGTTAAAGAGCCCAGTCTGACCTACTATTTTCTCATAACTGGAGGAGGAATTGCAGGATTCATATCTTTTCTTAATATTATTAGTGCTATGGGAAATGCAAACATCTTGTTTCCTACAACGGTAACCATTACACCACGTGACTATATATATGGCAATTCTGACTTTTTTCAAATACGAAAATGTTTCAAAATTAAGAAGATAATAATCCGAAATCTACCGGACGTAAAAGTAACAAGAGATATGCAATATTTCTTGTAACCACCAGAGAATCTTTATTATAAAGTAGAAGAAAAACATCCAGCAACTGCAAATAAACGTTTCACGCAGTATAAACTGCAACCATTCATTTTTATACGAAATGAGTTAATTCTTAGAGATTATAACTTAAGTTTTTTTTTAAATACTTAATTCGAATCCTTTAGAAATTTTATAAATGAACCGACACAAATGCAAATATTTTCAGAAACATCTACTTTAAGAAAAGACTTGCAAGACTTATATCTTTATATCTTTCTTTCTTTCCTTCTTTTTATGTTCGATGGAAACAGATTCGCGTTATCGCTTCCGAGAACACCCGCTCTCTCTATCTTTCCCCACTCACTTTCTTTCTTTCTTTCATATCATATTTAGTCTTTGTAACATATCCTTTTTCTTCTCTTTTTTTTCTTTATAATAAAAACGGAGTGCTCCTTTATTTAGCTGAGGTTATGAGACTTATAAGAATTCAGTGATTAGCAACGCCTGATGAGCATAGTTACGTTTTTGAATTTCATCTTGGCCAATTTGGACGGTCCGATTTTTAATCAGAGGGTGTTGCAAGATTATAACGGTCGTACTTTTAAGGAACAGGAGTATTGATATCCAATAAATACACAATGCCAATTTCTGTTTGCACGTCTGTCTTTATAATCAAAAACGTGTGGATCAAATTTCGGTGGTCAATCTTCTAAAATAATCTTATATTCACAAGCAAAATAAAAAAACGCCCTCTGGGCAACGTAAAATAAATATTGCCTGAGGGGATGGCAGTTGAAAATTTAATATCAGAGAGTTTGTATCATAACTAAAGTAAAATCATCAAATTTATTAAAGGAGTAAAAAATAAAATAAATTTATTAAAGGAGTAAAAAATAAAAATATTGAAATGGAAACTTAGTTCTGATAACTTTAAATATATATTAAAATAAAATAAAAACTATATATAGATAGATAATACCAGGTATATATTTATTAAAACTTGTTTAAAAAAACCAATGAGGACTGTCTAACATTGCATGCTCAAATTTTGAGTGTATTCTATTTATGACTATTTTAGGCAGTGTGATGTAAGCAGTGACGTGGTTTTTGTTACAGACAAAAACCGGAAGCGACTCCCCATTATTAACAGATATCAGCAACATATGTACATTTTAGGGCGTAATACCTCCCTCTCCCAACTAAAAGATATTGATAATAGCTTTTTGCGGGGAGGGGGGCAGATTTTTAATGCAATCTATTTTACAAGTGTTTGTTTTTTTTTTCACTTAGAAATAACTTAAAAGACACAAAACAGAGAAACGTATATTTGATTAACAAAACATCCAATTGACACAGAATAAATTCTTATTACTTTTCATGTTAATATAAGTTTCTTGACATTCTTTAAATCTCGTCAATTTTTCATTCATTGGTTTTATTCATTTTTCTATCGTTTTGTGTCGATCATTACTTGTAAAAGTTTTTATTGCTTTTATATCATTTTTCAGTCTCGGAATTATGTGGTCCTTTAAGGGCGTGTTGAGTTGCGGGCCAATTATGCGTGGATGAACCGGCTCGTTCGGACTTTCTGTGCATAAGTTGTTTTGTTTGACCCACAGGAAAGTTGAAGAAGAGCTGCTTCGAGATTTCTCGGTTCGGGCTGGGTCTGAAGATGACCAAATTCACCAATGCTGTCAACGGGTCAACAATCACAATAACTACGAAACGCTTATTAACAATTGTATACAACAATACCTTTATTAATCATACAGTGACCAAAATCATGTACAACAACAAAGGGGTGTCGATGTCGAAGTCGGAGTTTGTGAGTTGACTGGCGATATAGAGCTAATTACTTCTGGTTAAAATGGTTAAGTTCAGAACTTTGAGTGGCAAGGTAGCGGGAAGCAGTGGCGGTAAGGGCTCTGAGTCTCAGAGCTATGGAGCCAGATTTCGATCTGATCTGTTCCCTCTTCGGGGTCTCCTTTTATTGGGTCAAGACCCCTGAACATACGGCTTTGATGAGCCAATGGTCTTACAGCGTAAACATCGGGGAGGAGTAGAAATGCCTCCCTCCCAGGTCACGTTTGATTGGACGGCTAATTAATATCGAGGCCCTGGGTTGTATATCTCGGGGAGATTAAAAAAAAACTCCACCCCACTTTTCTTTGATTGGTGATAATATTTTATAATTGTGTAAATGTCCTTGTGCCAGACTTTGTTGGAATTTTCCTTGGTATTCTTCCGTAAGAGTTAGCACTGACTTGACCTGACAATCCAAATTAAGTTATTGTTTTATTTATCTAAATCAAAATGTTTAATTGACCTTTACAAATGTCGTTGTTTTGTAATTTCGTTCTACGTTAACGCTAACTTTTGATTCGACCTTTGAAGGAACTCAGTATAGCAATTGTGGATCACCAGGTGTGATTTTTTAATATCATCATTATTATTTGGGTTTTTCTTGATATACACTTCTTTACAAAGGATTATAACTCGAACTTTTAATAAATCATCCTAATTATTCTTAAGTATTTAATTTAATATTGCCAGTCAACTTTATAACATTATTATAGTGTTATAATTGTCTTGGCGGTATATAGTCTTCAGATTAAAGTTCCTTGGTTGTCATCAATACTGTTAACAAAAACCTCTTGTCCAAGAGTTTACAATTATTATCTTCATTTATCTTGATCACCATCATTAAATTTGATGAGACCAAAAATTTCCGATACTTACTCCCTGTTGTCATCTCTAAGTCATCTTTTTTACTCTCTCTCTCTCTCTCTCTCTCTCTCTCTCTCTCTCTCTCTCTCTCTCTCTCTCTCTCTCTCTCTCTCTCTCTCTCAGTAAATCAGTAAAAACCTCTTTACTTTAACCTCTTCGCATTGTTTACATGTTTTTGTCTTTTACTTCAAGATGATTACTTTGTTGCTTCAATAAGTAACGTTGCACATTTCGACCAAATCTGTTTACTTTGCTGATGCAGCTTCTTTGGTTATCGCTTGTGGATGGACACAGAATCAAATATATAAAACACTTTTTTGAAAAAAGGTCTCCAACGACAAATAGTAGTAGATATAGATTTATTTTCATCAACATCGGTGTTCCAAGTGAGCACTGACTTGGGATAGAGAAAGGGTGGTGAAATTGTCAAGAACAGTGACCCTGGTTAGTCTGTACACTTTGGCTGGCTGTCCGAATCAGTCTCCAGCCGAAAATACCATCTCTTTAAAGTAGATAATTTTATTTGTCCTGTTAGAATCATTCAGAACTAATCGATGTTAAATAGATTCCGCTTGACTGGGGTCGCTTGAGCGATGTCAACCAGTTTCAATCACGCCTTTCATATTGCTTATTTTTTCAGTATGTTGTATATTGAATATATTTAAAAGAAGGTGAAAACGGAAATAGGGTCTTCCGGTTGGATCGAGGCAGGGAGAAGACTAAAAGAGTAACAAAGGACTTTTTCCAGGTAAAGCGAACAAAGAAGGATGGGTAACAATAAGTTCGGAAATAGATTTTTCCGCTGATAAAGATAACAAAAGAAAACGCGTAGGCGTTTGATATATATAAAAGGAAGTCAGGGATCCCAGGTAGTTGGAGAGTCAGATAGAGTCAGGCAGTCAGACAGGAGACAGCGGACGGAGAACAAGTGAGCGACGGACGCTCACGGTCCATTGCAGCCAACGGCTGTGGGACCCACCAACCACTCTCCACCTCACCAACGCTAGTCATCCCAGCAGCAGTAGTAGTCATTGTCAACCCTCGGTCATTTCATTGTCGCCGCCCACCACGTACAAGCGATGAGAGAAATAAAGTCAAAACTCCTACTATACCCATGTGTTGTAGCTTTCATTAAACGACAACTACATATATTGTCTAGGGTTAGTGACGATACCCGCTACGTATGCAGATACACGATTTAGCAGCGTGAGTTTGAAGAAGCCAGTATACAACATATAGAATTTGATGCCAGTACGCAACAAGCATATGTTCTAAATATTTTAGATCTTTTAACTCTGTCTGCATTTGCAATAGCAGTTTCTTTAAATATATTATTGATAGTCAAACAACTTTTTTTCATTTTTGGCTTATTTCTCTTTTTCTTAAAAAAAAAGACTGTTTTTATGACATTGTTAACGCAAGTCTTTTTCTCGCCTATGTTTTTAAATTTTTCAATTGTTGCCTCTAATCAGATATTTTTTTCAATTTCCTACGCTGTGTTTCCCTTACACAATAATGAGGTTTTATATATTTACACAGAGCTAGGTCTAAGCAGCATCTAAACATTCTTGAAGCTATTTACAATTTATTCCTTCGTCCCACGTTGTGCAGACAAAAAAGCCAAACACTCCCTTTACTTGTTGGGAGATATTTCATATCCTGGTGTGACCTGAGTTTATATATATATTCCCCCCTTTTTTGTTCCCCTCTGGCTCACCTCCATTCGTTCTTAAAGAATATTTCTTATACAATCTGACTTTTATTCGTCGCCGGTGTTTATACTTGAAAAATAACCGGTCGAAAAGGCCTTCGTATTTTTCATACCCCCATATTTTTATATTTTATTTTCGTAATAAAATATTACCATCTCGTAACTTGTATGGTCTCCCAACATTCCTCTACTTTTAGTACTCTATAAGTTTTCCTGTACCAAAAATTTGTTCATATATATATATATATATATATATATATATATATATATATATATATATATATATATTTCTATACTCTGCCAGAGTGAAAAAAAACCCAGATAACTCAGTTTTTCAAAATAAAAGAATTTTTCAAACTGACATCTGGGAAAAAATTTTACAAAAGAAAAGACCATCACATCTGTACTTTCTGAAAATAATCATCAGTATCATTTTTAGTGACAACAAAAAAAACACCGAAGGAGTTTACTAAGTTATAAATGTAAAAAGTGCTCAATACGCTAAGTAGAGCATACTTATAATGACCTACATGAGTTAAACACTATCTACATAGGTTTCACCCGAATGGTTGTTCAGGATAATTCTGACTCAAATTGGTCGGAAAATTAAAACATATTACAGGGTGACCCAGAAAAACAGAACCCAAATTATTTATTTATTTTCCCATTAAACTAACCCCAACACTAGCCCCCCCCCCAAGTTAAAATTAACAGTTTTATTACAAAATTTGTGGGTTCTGCCTTTTCTTTTTTAAAAGCAGAACCCAAATTATTTATTTATTTTCCCATTAAATTAACCCAAACCCTCCTAGTTAAAATTAACAGTTTTATTACAAAATTTGTGGGTTCTGGTTTTTCTGGGTCACCTTAATTTTCCGACCGATTTGCAAGATTAGTCAATATTTCCCCTAACATATCTTAAGAAAAAAAAACTATTTCAAACATATTTTCATTTTTTCATAGAATTTGTTAAAAAAACAGATAATCATAACTTGTTTTTGGTTACTTTAAATTTCAGTTGATTTAACAGTACAAAACATTGTTTTCGTTCATAATTTTATATTATTTCCGTAAGCTGAATTAAAAAAAAAATCATCAGGAGTTTTTTTTTAATGTGTCTTCTTTTGAATGGTCCAAAAATTTTGAAGATAATGATAAACTTTGTTCAAGTTTCATTGTTGTAAATATAATATTGTTGTCTACGAAAAGTTTCACTGAAAATCCAGTTTGAAAATAAGTATTTGGGAACAATTTTAAATTCAGTTTTTAATTTCTTTCTTTCAATTTTTTGTATTGACAACAATTCAAATCCAGTTCTTAACGATAAAAAGAATCTGAGAATCGAAAATTTAAATTTTTCGTATTGCAATATCCATTTTTGCTTAAACTCAAGATACTATTTTAAAAACGTCGTTTTAAAATGTTTTCATTAGTTCTCTAAAAAAACTTTTTTTGCCGTTTATTAATTACTAAACAACTCGTTTTATCATTTTTTAAATTTACATTTAATATATATATATATATATATATATATATATATATATATATATATATATATATATATATACAACCCTATACTGGTGAATATTTTAAAACATTTTCATGATATTTTTATTTACATTTAAAATTTTATTTAAAAAAATGTAACCGTAAAGTTGTGTTTTGAAACAATTTTAATTTTTCTACAATTTTCTGTGCATGACAACAATTTAATTTAAGTGAGTGTATAATTTAAGAATATGGACAAAGATTTATTTTTAAAGATTGGACAAAAAAAAACAACAAAAACGAATTTTATCTAAAGTTTTGTCATAGTTGTTGCGGGCATTTTGAATGGCTGGCAGCTGATATTCTTTCTTTCTTCTTTTTCTTCGGGGAGCTGAAAAAAATCAGCAGGCAAGATTCTGCTGATACACCAAGCAGCAGGGGCAGCTTACGATACTTTTCGAAAATCATTTAATTTTTGTTTAACTAATTAAATATATCTTAATTAGTAAAAAATCAATAAAATCAAATCGTGTTTCTTAGTTAGAAGGATATCAAGGTGTATGCAAGATTTCGAATCTGTGTGGCCTCCCGTTTTGGAGTTATACGTCGACACACACATACCAAACTTCCTTATATATATATATATATATATATATATATATATATATATATATATATATATATATATATATATATATATATATATATATGGACCGGTTTAGCTAAGTCGGTAGAGCAACTGCCTAGAAATCGCACGGTTCCTGGTTCGATACCGATTCCCGCCAACTCGGCGTATGAATAGCACAGCTCGGGTAATCTGATATGTGTAATAGTGCGAAGCTGACTGTAGGTGTGACGCTCCACCTCAGAAAAAAATATGTTCCCGGTCTAGCGCTAGCGAAAAGGAGATAGACTCCCTCGCTCTCCGCTTGATACCGACAATAGGCCACTCCACCAACAACTTTATCTATAGTAATATCGACATCCCTAAATAATCTGTTAATATCTCTTTAAAAATAGATTAAATACGCCGAAATCCACTCAGTATGTTACACATCTAAATACAAGTATACTCTGAAGATTTTAATAACATCACTTGGTTAATACTAATTTTATTTTAGATCCATTGGCATAAAATCTGAGACGGTTTATTCTTTTAACAAAATGTTTAATTTTTCGAAATGATCATTTATCAGTGATTATCCGCTTTCATATCGATTAATCTTATAAATAGCAAATTGCTTTTGACAAGTGATTAATAGAGATACATAATTAAGATACGAAACCTTTCAGTTTTTTAACAGATCTTTCATTGAAAGTGAGGAAATCGATCTACAGTAGTGACTGTTTACGAACAAAGTTGCTTTTAATAATAAAATATAATTACTTTATCTTCGGCAAAACTTTCAATTCATATTTTGTCTATTGAGACTGATAAATTAAAATCAGAAATCGAATTAAATTTGGCAAATATATCAATAAAGATTAATACTGAAATGTTTTTCTTCACTTCAGGATGACGAGATCAGACAACATTGTAACTTAATATTATGATAACAATTAAATATTTCCTAACTATTAATGGATATGATAACAATTTCAATTTGATTCGGTTTAGTATGATGTGTTATTAGGTATTGATTAATTTTTATCGAATAATTATTACAGTGACAAATGAAAGTATCGAAAACAGGATTTAAAAAAAGATAATCAATTTATTATTTTACTCTTGTTCCTTAATCTTTCGACCATTATCACCTTGCAACACCATCTGGTTAAAAATCAGATCGTCCAAGAGGAAATACAAAAATGTAAATCCTGATTATCTGGTGTTGCTTATCCGCCGAATTATTATTATTTCTCATGAGTGTCGTCAACTAAATAACTAAACATTCCGTTTTCATTATAAAGAAAGGGAAGAAAAGGGGCATGTTACATAGAAAAATATAATAAGAAAGAAAGAGTAGAGGAAAGACAGAGAGAAGGGATGAACCCGCTGAAGCGATAACGCTAATCTGTTTCAATTGAACATAATGAACAGATGAAAAGAAGGAAATAATTTTTTTTTTAAACATAGAGAGTTAAGTCAAGATTATCAAACATTTTACATATTGAACTATTTAGCAATAGCTCTTAAGTATACATATGAAACTTTGCAATAATTAAATTATCATGTGGTATATCCACAGGTCCTACTAGTAAAAATTAATACGGAGTTAAGTTTTGTGACTTAATGTTCTGCTAACCGTTGAAAGTTTCGTAACTATCAATGGATATGACAGCCCTTTTAATGTGTTTATGCATAGTATATTGTGTTATCAGATATTTGACTGAATTCTTATTAAAAAATTATGAATGTATTGAACTCCTACACATAAACATACCAGTATTAGCCGACCAGCAAAAAATTACATTCATCAGCTCTGTGCAGACACTTGATACCGTAAAGAAGACTTACCGGGAATGGTGGCCGAAAAGAACGGACGATGGGAGAGTGTTCAGAGAATCAGTGCCGTCGGTACAACCTGATGGTGATGAGGGGGAGGAGAAGGAGGAGGAAGAGATCAGGGGGAGGAGGTGGTGGGATAATTAATAATGTTTGGTGGGATTGTTGTTTTTGGTTGAATGTTTCATAACTATCATGTGTTATTAGTGAAATATAATGAAATATATTCAAAAATGAGTGCCATAACATAACAAATGTTGACACGTCATCTCTCCATTCCAAAAAGGAGAGCGTAACGTAACAAGTTTACCACTTGGCTTAAAATAATCCTGGACGTATTGACATACCGTTAAAAATCAATTAATCAATCAATCAAAGATTTCGATCTAGTTTCAATTACTCTAATCCTCTCCCGAGTGGCGTAGCTGGGGGTGGGGTACGGATGAGGGCCTCCCGGGGCAACATTTCTAAGTCTTTGCTAGGCTATAAGCCAGTATATGTATGTTTGTAGGGGCCGAGGTGGGGGTAAAACACTAGCAGCACACACTCGAGCTACACCACAGCCTCCCCCTATTTCTTAGTTACAACCTGTAGAAACTTTTGATATCTTCATTTTTATCAAGCCAGATTACTTTCTTTTCATTTTTGTTCGTTCCTATCCCCCCCCCCAAAAAAAAAAGGCTGATTGTTTCATAAGTATCATGTGTTATCAGTATAAACATAAGAAAGACGTGATGATTGTCTCTTATAAATGTCCAGAATGTAATGTGAATGGCTACCAAGTTGGTTAATTTAGTATCGTGGGTTATCAGGAACTTATCTGTTTTTATAGAAAATTATTACAGTGACAAATGAAAGTATTGAACAGATGATTTTTAAAAAGATAATTTCTTTTATTGCTAATAATATAAAACATCGGTAGAATAGATTGCATATTACGATATATTATGTCTAAGAAGAAATAAAGATGTATTCTTGATTAAAAATTCTCGTTTTCCTAAATTAAATTAATCTACGTACTTGGCGCACTTAAAGACGTGATCTCAATTTCAATAAGAAATACTAATTTATCTATCATTTCACTATTTGCAAGTTTTTCTCACCAGTTTTAATTAGTGATCTTTCACTGTAGACTGAGTGACAGCAAGTCTCCTCAGGTATCAAGGGCTCTTCTTAATATTCAAGCCGATCTTAACAATGCTGTGTTGTTTATATTATTATTGTTATTAAGATTTTTACGCCTCTTGCTTTTTATAACTCATGGAACAACATGGAGACATATTCTCGTGTGTATACACAACTTTATTCGTCTAAATAACTTTTCAAACGATGTTGATCCTCAGGTTGTATAGAAATCTTCAGGGTTATAAATAAATCACTTGTGTTGTCATTTACCGCTTTTAGTTCCGATGCCTCAACATGAGGATGAATGGTGGACATTGTTGCCGCTGAAGGATGGACATGAAGTTTTTTCTCTACTACAAATATTTTACGGCTATTGGGTTTCTTGGAGATAGGTGAGATACTTGGTCGAGTCCACACTCAACAAGGAGCAATATTAGCTTTAGTATATTTATTATATACTAACACTGAACACAACGGAAAGAAAAACAAATTCATTTACATATACAAATATGTAGTAAAGATTAGAGGGAGAAATGTGGACAAAGGAACAAAACTCAGACAAGTGTATGTAGGAGATATATTTCTCCGTACATTGAGCGCGGCTTCATCAGTCGTTTATTTGTACGGCGAAATATATCTCCTACATCCACTTGTCTGAGTTTTGTTCCTTTGTCCACATTTCTTCCCTCTAATATTTACTACATTCTGACGGATTTACTTCAATCTTCCTATCCTCATATACAAATCGTGCTGTATGCGCGACATGATGATGATGATGATACATACAAGTGATATTGAAATGAATAGACAAACGTATCTCCAATGTAATTGTCTCGTGTAGAATTTGAAAAGTAAATTAGAAACCAAATGGGTGTGAGTAACAGGTGATGAACCCAGAGCCAATTTAATAATTTAACCGGCATTTGATAATCTCAGTCATGCAAGCAAAATGTTCTAGACGCTAGAAAACATAGATTATTCAAATCATTTGAGAAATCTTTGCAATTCATAATGGATAAATACAAAAATGAGTTAATCTTAATATGATACAAGATCAATTCTTTAATGTATAATTCTTATGTTATTGTGACCTTATACCAGATTAAGGAATTAAACAAAGGATTTTATACCACCATTTATATCAATAATCACATTGTTTAGGTAATTAATATAACCTGCTTCATCCTCATTGGCTTATATCTATTATTATTGTTCTAGCGAATGCCTGTTTTTAATCGAATAACAGAAACAGAATTGCCAAACGTAAATGAAATTTAACTCATTCTAAACTTTAGAGAAGAGAATTCTTTTATTAAACATTATGCTAAACATCAAACGTGACGGGGTTTAATGTGATCTTTAACATGAAAGCAACTGCATAGCATTGATTTAATTCTATAAACGAATAGAAAATTCATTCAGTTATTCAAAGTCCAAAAGCCGATGGAATCGAAAAGGTTTGTCAAGTACAGAGTGTTCTTTATTTTGTTACAAGAGTTGTATGTGTAGAGACACAATTGAAAGTCTGTGATGAATTCCAAGAAAATGTTAAAACCCCAAAAGCAAAAATATGTCTAATGTATGACAAGAATATGAGACAATGTGAAGAAAATATTCAAAATGTCGTGTAATAACAATAGGTAGTCGTCGTCATTACAGTGGAAGAATCTTCTGTGTCAATAACCTATGAGAATAAAAGTTTAATATCACCGGATAATAATATATAAAATTTATCAAACAGGTCTTAAACAGCAAGAGGTGTAACATAATCGGTGGGGGGGATAGAGTCATGACGTGTAAATTAGCACGGAAAAGTTTTTAGCAAGAATTACGTGTTAGATAAAAATGGAAAAAAGTTTAAGGATGAATTATCATAAGGCCACGTGGATTGTTTCTATTGGACAAACCGTGAGACGTGGCGAAGTGCAAAAGAGAAGGCGAGGTGAGAATGATAGAGTCTGGCACGCTGAAAGAGCTAGACGTGCTCTCCATTGTGACTTGGGGGGGGGGATAAAAATCTCATGGAAAAAGAAGTGGCCTTGTGTTATTACTAAAAACTCTAAGTAGTACAGCGCAAGATTTCTCCCAGCATCCAAGTTGGTTTCCACACTCCAAACATCCAGGAATTGTCAGACAACTCCAGCATCGACTCAGCAACCAAGACTCGAGCCTCTCCGATGAAGTACCGGTCTAGAGATAAACACACAATTAATGTTTCTATATCAACACCTTATCAGTGGAAGTGAGAGCCATAATGTAACAAACGTTGACACGTCATCATCTCCATTCCGACATCAGACCAATAACATGACAGAGGCATCGATCTCTACGCGAACTCACAGAAAATGACTTCTACGGCTTTAATCAAGAGGGTACAATTTTATTAAATCCCAAGACTCTGAAATTAGTAGATCAATTCATATACCTCAGTAGCAATATCTCATCAACTGAAAGCGATGCCAACATATTTATAGGAAGTTCGCGGTTAGTCGTAGGAAATGGGCTCGTCGACTCGCGTTCAAATCCTAGACGAAGCTGTTTGTATCTCACATAGCGAAAATTCCCTTAAAAAACGAATGCGTCCAACTAATCTCTATCTAGATATGGGTAAATAGTAGGGCGGACTGAGCTCTTTAATCTTGGTTAGGTAACCAGTATACGAGAAGGAAAACTGAATTCAAACCTGTTAAACTACGCTTAAGAAATTTAGCATTTTGTCACAGCCTGCTTGTGCACTCGGGTTGGTAAATGTATATGCCTATAGGTAATGTATGGACTGCTATTAACAGATTAGGGACCATAGGAAAATCTGATCTCTGATGAAATACAACGGGAATTCTCCCAAGATGTAGCTGTGTTAGTACTGCTGCATGGTGTACTTGAACTTTAAAAAAATGTCGAGATGAAAACTACACAATACTTCGTGTTGTTTTTAAGCACTCCTGCAAACAGAACAAACAAAAGAGCACCTTACCTCCCATGTTACAAACAATCCATATAACGGTGCAAGATATGCTGGGACACTACTAAAGAACGAACTCATAAGCGACGTTTGCCTATGGACCGCAACACATGAACATACCAGTGTTTGCCGACCAGCAAAAATTGTATTCATCAACTCTGTGCAGACACTTGATACCGTAGAGAAGACTTACCCAGAGTGATGTCCGATGGGAACGGATGGCGGGAGAGAGTCGATGGAATCAGTGCTGTCGTGCGCCCGGATGAGGATGATGATGATTGGGAGGAGGTGGGGGGATAATTACCAATGTTTGGTGGGGGCTGTTGTTTTATTTTAAATCGTCATTATGTTTTTTTCTGCAAGACAAGGGCAAACAATGTAGAAAAACTGATGTTCCATTGATCTTTCAAATGAGGAAAACCTGATTTGTGTGGAAAACAAAAGTTGGTGCCACTAAAAAACCTGACAGTTATTTATAAAATGAAGAGTTTTTAACTTTGTCCAGACAGAGGGATAATTCCGAGGATCGATCTCACTAATTCGCTAGTCTGTGAGACGTGCTCTTTAATAATAAAAATCTTTTTAAGCGTTTATTACTGCACTGTAAGTTCAAAGAAGTCAAGGATTAAACGAGAACTGGCATCTCTAAAATAATAGGGTTTTATGAGATTAATTTGTCAAACAGCTGCACAGCAAGAAGTCTCAATTATGGATTAAGCTAAAGAGGGACGTGAAAATACAGTGCTAGTCTATCATAGCTGGCTCGATTAAAAGAAATGATCTTGTAGGTAAATATCTATATGTGTCATTGCGGAACCCATTTGGAAATGTGTGTATGGTAAGTTTAGAGGAGGAGTGTAAATTATAATATTCGTCATATACCTATCTTATACTGTTCTACTTATCTCTGGAATGGATCTGGTTGGATATCTGCTATTCTGGATCGGAATAGCTGGGCCTGTCTGTGTCTGTTGGTGTTTTTGAGTGGTCTGTAATTATGAGTCGTCTTGTGGATGTTTCGTCTTGTGTCGTTGCTTAGTTTTTAATAAAGAACACAAGACATTCTTTTTTTTTTTTTTTCTTTTTTTTTTTTTTTTTTTTTTTTTTTTTAGAGGTCTCATTTAATTTTACCTCCAAGTAAAAATGCCTTGGAAAACAGACATTCATCTGGAGTCCGTTCTCTTCAAACATTCACCCCAGACTGCAAAACTGTTCACCCTCTCTTTATTTCACACATATTCTCACCTTGGGCTGACAAATCAAAAAACCGACAGGTAGCGTTTCTCACGTCATCCCAAAATTCTGTTAGCAATCTTCGACCAATCAGAAACCAACGGCTCACCTTTCACTCATCATTCCAAAATCTGACTAACATTCCATTATTACATAAGGTATAAGTAAAATTTTGCGTCTTTCTATGTCTCATTATTTTACACTAGGGCACACAGTTAGAATCGAATTCACTACACAAGCAAATTTGTGTGCATAGTTTTTTTTCACAAAAATAGGATCTTTCTGCTTTTTTGTTGCATTTGTTTGTGCCTTCACAAATAATAATTTTATTAATCCCTCAAATAATAATAATAATAATAATAATAATAATAATTATTATTATTATTATTATTATTATTATTATTATTATTATTATTATTATTTGTTTTCCATGCCTCCTTGGGCATGTTCGCTTTTTACTATCTTTTCACTTCAACCTTCAAAAAATGAAAACAACAATTCTTCACACAGAACATATCTATCATTAATACAATTTCTATATAATCATCAAATTCTGTTAGATAATTCATCTGATAATTCTCAAAAATGCCTTTTTTTTTCTTTACATTATTTCTCAGTTGATCAAATAGGAATTAATCTTAAAACCTTTAAATGTAGCAATTTTAAATTAAATTAATACTCTAAAACAGGTTGTTAGGGGAATTTCTTTCACGCGCAATCTAATTGTAGGTCAGACATAGAATTTTGTTTCAACTTCTACTAAAGATTGCTAGATATTTACTTTTTCGTATGTTTTCAGGAAATTATTTCATAAAGTGATGTTTATGTCTGATATATAAATTGTTGTTGGTGGTGGGGCTGTTGTTGTTGTTGTTGTTATTATTATTATTATTATTATTATTATTATTATTATTATTATTATTATTATTTCTGTGCCAAAAAGACGGGAATCAAAACTGGAAAGGCAATCATTTTTGGTTCGAAACAGAAAAGGCATTTATGTGTCAAGATATCAAGATTCTGAAGATTCTGAATAATAATAATAATAATAATAATAATAATAATAATAATAATAAGAAGAAGAAGAAGAAGAAGAAGAAGAGCAATAGAAGAAGAGGAAGAAGAAAAAGAAGATAAAGAAGAAGAGAAGAAGAGAAGAAGAAAAGAAGAAGAAGAAGAAGAGCAAGAAGAAGAAAAGAAGAAAAGAAGAAGAAGAAGAAGAAGAAGAAGAAGAAGAAGAAGAAGAAGAAGAGAAGAAGAAGAAAAGAAGAAGAAGAAGAAGAAGAAGAAGAAGAAGAAGAAGAAGAAGAAGAAGAAGAAGAAGAAGAAGAAGAAGAAGAAGAAGAAGAAGAAGAAGAAGAAGAAGAAGAAGAAGAAGAAGAAGAAGAAAACAACAACAACAACAAGAGGAGCGTCACGTTACAGAAGGAATGAGGTTAAAAGCCAAAAATATCTTCTCCATTGTTTGATGGTTGAGTTCTCCTCAATATGTCTACAGCAGCCTAAACTCGGAAATCGCTATTGGAAAAATGAGAAGATTCGATATTGTGGCACCAAGAAATCGACTGAAGACTTGACAGGTCTTTGTTGGCCAGGAAGGTAAGTCAGCCTCCCCAAAAATACATGAACCTCTTAAATCTTTCAAATATCTCGTCAACCAGAAGAATCAAGATGAACAATATTTCAAAAGCAATTGAAGTATTTCCTCGAACAAAACTTACAGTCAAGTCACGTTGAAAATATTGGTTCCCGATAGATTACCAAAGTTAAGGTTATGAATAAGCCTAATCAGTAATTAGATGGGTGAAAGTTTAAAAACAATAAGTCCTGTAAGACAAGCATATCAAACTGAGTAGTATCCTAGAGCCGCATAGATTATATATGTATGTCATGAGGGTCGCGTAAAAGCCAATGAATACACATAAAGAAAGGAAAGAATGATATACTGACCAAATTCAAATAATAAAACATACAAGTGTCATTGTCACTTTCTAGCCATGTGTTGGTTGAAACCAAGAGAAGACAAGAGGAAAGACTCACTCCCTTTTATTGACTGAGTTAGCCTACTCCTTCCTCAACTCAAAGGAAAGAAAGACAGTGCCTTGATAGCAGACTATTATTGTCCTTACTTTTATTGTTAAGCGTTTCGGCCAGTGTGCCCTCCGACCTTCTTCGAGTGTTTCTTGTCAAACTCCGAAACCTTCTTGTCGATCTCGAAGCTTTCTTGTAATCGGGAGCATACACGGAAATTTGGTCCGCGGTGGACTGTTCTCAATCCCTTAACCATGACCGGATAAAAGTGTTTAGCTATGTAAGGTATTCTATATTATTATCGTCATTGGACAGGATTGAACCTGCAACCTACAGATGATTATCACTTAGAACTGTATAACCCTTATATCCGTTGCGCCACGTGTCCAACAAGATTAGGACAACAGTCCAAAAAATACAAATAATACAAATAATCAAGCTTCATCTCCAGAATTGTGACAAAGAGTGACATTAAGTGTTGAATAAAGAAACTATGATTTAACAGCGAATTAACAAAACACATAGAATTCTCTTGAATTCTCTTGAATTCCCTTGAATAGACAACATAAATATTCTTGGTACTAACACAGATAAATATATTAACAAGACAAAAAATAACTCTTAGGATTATTTGTTTCATAGACTTTTACGTATTATCACCATCATTATTACTCTCGTCCCCCAGCTATAGGGAGATAGTAGGGCATACTAAGCTCCTTAACCCTTTGCCTACTTTAGACCTGTCATAGCGGCTCTCCTGTTTCTACACATACCACACTCAAGCAAAATACAAAAAGTTAGGGTTAGTTCATTATAGTTGAATATGACTCATATTACAAAAGTAATGGGATTTTATTTGAATGGAATGAGTTGTGAGGTGAATAAATAGGGAACTTTGTAATATCTCATTATACAGGTAAAAAAATTACCGAGAAAATTAGGTACATCAGTTGTGGAAATTTGGTAGACAAAAATGGATTAGTTGCAAATATCATAATGATATTGGTAATTGATCGATTGAAGCAATTACCGTGATTGAATAAACTAATCAGCTACTTAACTACATGTTAACCAATACTGAAACAGAAAGGTGTATGTTGAACACCAAAACAAAGTAAGGGTAGATAACCATGTTTACTATTTAGATGCCATCAATTTGGATGTCAACCTAACAAAGACTTTGCCAAGGAAAACTACAGTCATCTCAGCAGGACCATACTGTATGTATGAACAGGTTCAAAATTCAGAGGTAGACGTCAGAATATTTAGAAGATCAGATAACTTCATTGCATTTATCCACATAGACTGAAATCTCCGATGAAATTTGACATGATCTCATTGGATGTTTTATGAAAATCATTTTTTTTCTGGCTCTTGAAAAAAGGAATACATTTTAATCAGCTTGAGGCCATTATTGAATGTGCATAAGAGGAGACTTACTGATTCGCACATTCGAAATAGTGCAACTAAAAAAAAAAAAAATATCAAATAATTTTAATAAAATCATTTCAACTTGACTGAAAAATGAAGATATTGATCTTCTTTAAATGAAATTATTATCAGTTTTATCTTCGATCCGTATGAATCTATCATTCCAACTTTACCAAATATGCAAAGTAAAAAAAAAATCTGTACTCACCGATATACAAGAAATTTTTCTTTAGAAAAAGACACAGACCGATAAAGATAACCATTTCCTTTACCTGAAGCGAAACGCAGAAGGAAGGAAATAAGAAAAGAAACTCTTAAAAGTTCAAGGAAATAGACGAAAA
>CM042143.1:128169313-128386813 GCA_023376005.1 Doryteuthis pealeii | reverse complement strand
GAAGCATTTCCTCATTTAGTCTTATACTGAATCCATCTTATATTATGTTGCGAGATCATTTAAGGAGTTTTGATTTTAAAAGTCATTAGCAATCAAATTGTTTATGTGACGTGATGTCTTATTGAATTACTCTCTAATTATTATACTTATCTGAATCTGCGGTATCTGCTATTCTTCATATCTGCTATTCTGGATCGGAGTAGCTGGGTAGCTTGTCTGTTGTTGGGCTGGCTTCTCTTCGTTCTTCGAGGGGTCTGGAAACTACTAAGGATTCTCTTCGGATATATTGCCTTGTACTGTTGATAGTTTTTAATAACGAACACAAGACTTTTTATTTTTAGAGCTCATTTATTTTATCCCAAGTAAAATGCCTCGAACGGATACCCTGCCATTGCGATTCGTCTCCTCCAAACCCTCAGCTAGCCTCCCCCATCCGTCCACTTCGAAAACTTCGAACCGACTCTCAACTCTCACTATCTTCTTTTCACCCTTTGCCCTGTTGGAACTTTTTGACTAATCAGAAGCTAACAGGTCAGTGTTTCACACGTCATCCAAATTCCAGTTAGATTCCACTATTGTCTCCACGTATAAGTAAATTTTGGATTTTTCCACAATTCCACATCTCATTATTTTACACTAAGTGAATATAATCAAAACAAGAAAGAAGAAAAGAAGAAAGGGACAGATCAGCAAACCGTAAAATCGTCTTCGAAGCGGTAAAATATACGATCGATGCTGAAATATTGTGGCATTATGCCAAACTAACTTTTATGAATATCCACAATGGTCAGACAAAAGTGATCACCACACAAAACTGTAACATTATTTTTTTAGGATAAAAAATATATTCTAAGATGAAAAAAAATATTCTAAGATGAAATTCAAAAAATGTAAATCCTGATTATCTGGTGTTGTTTATCTGCCAAATTCTTATTTCTTATGAATGTTGTCACCTCAGCTAAATATTGGACGACGCTTTTATAAGAAAGGAAGAAAACTGGAGATGATGCAATCAGATAACTCTCTAAAGAAGATCACATTAATGATTCTATGAATCTACCTCAACGGAATGGAGGTGTGTGTTGTGATGGTTACCATCGTAGGAAATGAACACGGCGAGACGAGTTCAAATCATGGACGAAGCTATTTGCATTTCACATAGCGTTAATACCGTTGGAAAAGAAACGAATCCAATTACCCTCCGTCCATAGCACAAGACAAAATATCCCAAATGATTCTCAAATATTTTCTAGACTTGAAGAACCGAAAGAATTCTAACTTAATAACCAATCAAAAAAGAATTATAATAATATTTTTGGATAGAATGATCATAACCCTACAAATTACTTACTTACTGAAATTGAACAATCCAAAGAGAAGTTATTGGCTTTAAGATTTCACCTCCAATCCAATCAAGATTTTCTTTGTTTTCATTTAGGTCCATTGGGAATGCATTTACTGCTGGTAAAATTATATTTTTGGTACCACCGTACTTAAAGCTTCAATAAAATACCAATGAAGTTTAAATTTAGGTTAAATTCTAGCTCATAATCTAATCGGAAGAGTTGTTTGTTCTGACAGATAGCAAAACACGTGGTTCACTTTTTTTTTCTTACTTTTCCGACTTATTTCTACATTCAGCCAAAAAAATACTACATCAAAAACTACTTACAGTTAAAAGAAAATTTCGTTCTTTCACAGGATATCAGTTTCTTTCTTCTCTTCGTTACCAATACAATATCTTTAAAAAGAATTATGAAGGATTTGGATTTAGATCGTCTTTATTTGATGTATACCACCAGAACGTGCGCGCCAATTTCGTTCCTTTGTTCATTGTTTTAAGGACCGGTGTCCTGATTGACTTGTCCCCTACTGACTGGTGTACCTACATGGGGGACCGAAGTCATTCTATTCTGTTTTCACATTTTCAATGAGAAATGTCACAATACTCACTAACACAGAGACTAAATCATATAACTGGCTATTCTAATGTAACTAAAACTTTTGATAGACAAGTAACGGTACTCTTCGCGGAGAACAGTTCCGTTCTCCTGCCTCGAAAACCGCAAGCCGGTTATTGCTGAAAAAAAGAACAGGAGAGCCCAACAACTAGATCTTGTCAAGAAAATAACTGAAGAGTAAAAAGATTTAAGTAAAATTATTACTATTACAACGTCATCTGGGCCGGGTTAACTATGGGCCGGGTAAGCTCGGCTAGAAACCACAAGGTTTCTAGTTCGATACCGGTCCTCGCCAACTCAGCGTATGAGTAGCATAGGGATCTGTGCGGTAAAGTAAGGAGCTGATGGTAGGTATGGCGCTCCACCTCAGACGCGAAAATAATCTCCTTGGTCTAGCGCAAGTGAAAAAGGGGATAGACTCCCTCGCTGATTGGCTGATACCGACTTTAGGCCAATGAATAAATTAAAATAATTAAGTTTTCTGAAACAAGTAATTTTACAATTGTAGAAGTTAAGTTTAGAATTATGTAAACAAAAGATAATCGAATAAATATTAGTTTAGAAATATTTTAGCAAAAATAGAAACAATGGTTTAAATTCTATTAAAAATATGTACGCCATCGGAATGTTACAAAATAATCCGATATTTACGTCATTAGAAAACATCTGATATTTGAAAATTCCAATATTAAATTTAACTTAATGATCACGTAGACAAAGACAAAAGAAAATTATAAAAAGGCCCATAGTGCTGAAAAACTTCATTGGGGAGTTTGCACTCTCCCCAACCCGACAGAGTTGGAGCTGATGCTCCTAACTCGACAGTGGGAACGGTCGCTCTTCCCAACTCGACACAATGGGGAGAAGACGCTGTCCGAAAACATAAAATACGACTCAACAGGTCCGTCTATTTTTTCGTTTCATATTTTCTCTCTCTCCTACTCAATACGACACAAATTTCAATCACAGACATTGTTTTATCAAAACTGCTACAAATTTGACAAGTCCAAATGCACAAATATAAACAAACTTACGCTCTCAGCAAACACAACTACCAACATACACATCAATGAAAGAACAATTGACGATCACTAAATTAATTGTAATATCTTGTATATAAAGTTTGTTTCTTTTATAATTTTATCTTCTTCTTTTGTTTTCTACGGAAACTACATTTTCATTTTAAATTGTGGGGATCAAAACTCGGATTTTCATCAACCCATTACAAACACCGAACAATCACGGTCCCTACAAGTTAAGTAAATATAAAGAAAATGTAAAGGGTGGAGGTTTGTTATAACTTCAAAAGTGTCATGGCGAGATTTTTCTCTTGAAAGTATCACTTAGAGAAATGTGATTGTTATCCATCCTCACTCCAGTTTACATACAACAATGCTCTGTTGGGTGCATGTTGCCAGCTGCAAAGCGGAAAATCACAGATACCAGCGAGTGAAATAAAGGCAAGAAGATCAAACGCTAATCGATTTCAATCGAACATCATGAAAATATGAAAAGAAGGAAAGAAAAAAAGAGTAAGATAGAGTTAAATCAAGGTTATTATACTTTTTACTACTGAGCTATTTTGCAATAGCTCTTGGGTAAACATATCAAACAATTGTAATAATTAAATAATCATAATGTGGTATATTCACAGGTCCGGCTAGTGATATAATAATCTTTAAAGTTAGATAGAAACTCAAGTAAAAATTGGACTATATTAAAAGAACAATAACAATACATGAATCTAAATATACACCCACTCAAAAATAAAGCTCCACAGTTTATTTTTTGATTCACAAAATGATATTGTTGATTCTTATCAACACTAAAATCTCTATATGTTTTGCAATTGTGAGTATAAGTAAATGAAAGAAATTGGATACGATACGAAAAATGTCTATTTTAATGAGAGTTTTGTATATCATAAACTTTATAGTACAATGTTTGTCAGAAACAAATATTTTTCTGCACGTTAATTAATGCACAGCACATCCGGGTAATTATGAAAAACAACACCCACGCATTCTTGAGATTATTGGAATACATAGAATAATGAGATGGCCATTATTTGCACTAATTACAATTTCTAAATGTCTTCTCATGCAGCTGGTTGATCTTTAGATAATGGAATCTGGGGGATTTTACCTGGAATTCCTCCGCAGGTTTATTTTTTAAGAATTTAATATTACTTGCACTTTAAGGCTTAACGACTTCCCTAAATGATCTATAGAAATAAGACCAAGGCTTTTTTTTCAAGCCACAAAAGGTATCAATGGATTTAAAATAGAGATATTACCTAATTGCATGTATTCTGTGGAGTGTGTATTCACGAAGATGAGATCTGATGTCAGTGGGTGATAATAAAGAATGAAGTGTTAAGACCTTTTCAATGATATTTTCCAAGTACTTTTGGTTGCCGTTTAAATTATTTTGTAGTATCATTAGATTCGGATTGTAGGCGTAAAAGAAACTAATAGATTATAACTGAGCCACCGTCAAATGTGTTGTAAATTGAATAGTTATTTCCCTTTGTAATGACCTTCACCTCTAATTAATCTTAACCTTGACACTTAATTATCTCCCCTACCCGCTAGGATTATTGACATGAATATAGATATGGGCATTTTGTAGAACTTTTATAACTGGTGTAATTGTTTTAATATTAAACCCTATCTAAACAGTTTATCAGTCTCTTCGTTCTATTCTTTCGTTCCTACTCAATATCTTATTACTCTTTGCTTTTCAATTCAAAATGGAACCTCTTTGTTGACAATGAGTTGATCATATACAATTGGCCAAGTAAACCACTCATTTTTATAAAGTAGAAACCCTTGTATAAAGTACGTAAGACTTTGTCAGTCGTTCAAACGTCGGCCGACCGATTGCCAATGGCCGCCTCTCGCCTCTTTATTTATGCCTATTCTTCCAAAGGCAGACCAGTCCATTCAGACAACACACAGGGGGATATCACTCTACTTTAGGTATACCTTAAAAAATCGTTTGCTAGGTTTTGAAAAAACGAATTAAAATTAATTAAATCTATAATTTAAGTTTAAACTTTTGTCTAAATCGATAAGTAGGGTTAATGATCATTCTTTGATAAATAAACACTGAAAATTTCATTAAAATCCGATAATTCCTTGATTTTTGTTAAATTATTTTCTGTATGGGGGGGGGCTAAAGTTATTTTGTCAAAAACGCAATTTAGCCTGATTTTGGGTATACCTACTCTACTTATACACCATGCTATTGCATAACTGTAACCGTTCCTACAAAAATGTTGGAGTGGTGAATACAACTTCATGAAACAAGATCCTCAGTTATTTTTGTTGGGAATTTACGAACTTAATTCCAAATAAAATGAGACATACCTTTTTATTTCCAGTAAGTGCAGGTACTCATCATTATATATTCTACGAAGAATACTTTAACTCAATCAAAAAGGCAAAAACATGGGTACGACTTTTTAACTACACAAGGCACTCGCTTTATTTGCAGGGACTAAAAGAAACTAGGGGCAGATAACCTGACTCCTTTACACAAAATGAGACTCGGGGCTGATAACTCTGATCCCACAATTACTACTGTCTGTGAGTTTTGTCATGTACTGACTAAAATTAATATCAACAATTTTTAGCCTTCTTTTGGTGAATTTGAGTGATACTCTGTAGTTGATATTCTTGAAGAATGGGATTGTTGAAATGGATTCTTTTCTTACAAGTCTCGCTTGTCTGTCATTACACCCTCAGTTAACATTAAACATCGTATGTTGTCTTGTGCTTTTGTTCCAGATGAATCATCACAGTACGGCATATGTTAAGCTACCACGAATTATTCACCATGTTTTATTGTCTCATTTGGATGATTTATGCGATAGGAGCACAGCTATTTTTGTCGGTGCTGCTTTATATTTCAACTGCATAATTTATTTGTTACGTTTTTGTTTACAATAGATAAAATTTACAACAATCAAATGAAAGACAAAATAAAGCAAAATCATCACATTTTCCCGCTAAACAGAATTGATATCTCATAGACCCAGAATTGTAAATTATTCTCAACACAGGATAATTCTGTAATGTTTCCAATGATGCTGTTATTTATTTCAATTCTTGAAGACTTCCAGACTTTGGTTTGTAAAGATTCCTCTTCGATCTAATCCGGTTTTCTTGGAGGCCAATCAACAGAATCCCAAATTCCAAACCGAAATATCGAATTAAATAATTCTTGAATTTTTCTTTTTGCGACTCTTTATTCCAGTTTTTGAAAGCAAACATTTTGTCTAATGTATTCTGAAATGAAACAGCTGCGATATTTTCTACAATAAATCTGAAAAATAAAGAATTAAAAATGAAATTATTAAAAAGAAACCCAAAATGTTTATGCAAGATGAAATATTTTGACAATAAATCATATATATTTTTTTCTTTTATCATTGTGTATGTCTCCTTGCATACATTAAAAAGGAAACACATTTTTCATTCTCTGGAATATCAAATTCTCTTTTGGTATAAATATTTAAAGGGTTAACTTTGTTCAGCTGTTGGAAATAGAAACGGAATGAAAAAATAACAATAATAATATTCTGCAACACTTGCCTGGTAAACGTTTTGATAACTTTAATATATACATATATGCATATTTTGTAATTGGTTATAGTATAAATTATTTTAATCTCGCAAAAATATCAGTTTAGAGTCTATTTTAAACGGCAGTAAATGAAACTCCGGGCTTAAACAGAGGTATGTCATCAAATGTTTGGTTGCTGAGAAGTGCACACTATGTGAAATTTGTGTGAGACGAATCATGTATTAGTCGAATCTTTTTACAAATGGACTAAGCATGCTTTTTCCACTGCGAGCCTGAGTCGGAAAGGTAATCCATGCAGTGGAAACACATTGACACTACGATAAAAAAAAAGTTCCAGACACTGCAAGTCAGAAAAAAAGGTCACACTAACAGTTGTTATTGATTCTTTCTTTGACAAAGATGCAACTGCAGTGCTTCCAATCAAAGTTTATCTTATCTATCGAATGACCCCACACACACACACATATACATATAGAGACTGAATCTAACTTTTTATAAACATTTTTAAAAAGTTTAATTTATAGCTGAGCAATTTATATCCTAATGTGATGATATATAGATGTCTGGACCGTTATCTGAACGTCTAGACTTCACCTAGACAAGTCATGCAAATTCTCCAAACTTCTAGATCATCAATCTAGCTGCTCGTATAGTGAGTCAATTTCGATGCTTTTTATCAGGTGTTTCTATACTGACCAGATCTGGATTTGTGTGAACTTTTTTGATTTGTTTCATAAACTGAATGATTATCCCAATGCTATGAATTGAAAGTGTGGAGAATATTCAATATTAAAATATAAATAATCTCACTAAACAAATTGTGTTGCCTAAAATTAACTATTCATTACTGCATTCTTAAAAGTTTTCGTCTCAGTTGTAATAATTTTGTCGTTTAAAATTTATCCCATTAGAAAGTTTTAATATCTTAAGTTTAAATTTACCTCCGCACTTTACAACAAAATAGTACTTTGTATTATTTGGATTATTCAGACTATTGTCCTCATCTTTATTGTTATATACACAACGTTTCAGCCAATGTGCCCTCTTGATGTAAGAGTAGAATCCTTGCAACTGGATGTAAAATTCGCCAGTAACTTGAGATGAACTAAAAATATAAGAGACCCCCCCCCTTTTCTATCTTTCGCTATTTTCACCCTCATTTCGTTTTTTTACCTTTCTTCTTCGTAAGAAAACCGAAAGGCATATCGGCCGAAATGTTGTGTATATAATAATACAGATGTGACAAATAGTCCGAATAACCGAAATAATATAAATTATCAAACCTCATCTAAAAAAAATCAGAGAAAAAGTACTTTTTGACAAAAAAGTATTAACAATTCCATTTTTCGTCTCTTTCGTATTTAATTGTGATAAAAAGCAGCCGTAATAAGATTATTTAAAATACTAATCAACATTAAGTAATACTAGCAGGACCTGTGGATATAGCACAGTATGGTCATTTCATTATTACATTTGATATGTTTACTTAAGAGCGAAAATAGTTCAATATGGAAAATTTATAATAATCTTTATTCAACTATCACTTATTTTTTTCTTTCCTTCTTTTCATCTTTTCACTATATTTGATTGAAACATATCAGCGTTATCGCTTCTGCATGCTCACCGCTTTCTCTTTCCCCTATTCTCTTTCTTTCTTTCTTTCTTTTTATATTTTTCTGTGTCAAATATCCATTTTCTTTCCTTTCTTTCTTTATAACAAAAATGAAATGGTCCATTATTTAGCTGAGATGACGATAGTCATAAGAAATAAGAATTTGTTGGATAAGCAACAACAGATAATCAGGATTTACATTTTTTGCATTTCATCTTGGACGATTTGGACGGTCTCATTTTTAAGCAAAGGGTTTTGCAAGTTGTTAACGGTATATCATTATAATACTGTTATAGGGTTGACTGGTAATTTTGAATTAATTACTTGAGAATAATTAGGATGATTTGTTAAGAGTTAAAGTTAATTTTGTAAGGAAGTGTAAAAATAAGAAAAAGCCAGATAATAATAATGATAATATTAAAAATTTCCATTTGACAAAAATAAGGATTTGTGTCATGTAGACTAAACATTCCTGATGCTATGGAATTTGACCATATTTGATAAATAAAACAATAATTGACCTCGGTTTGTCAAAAATAAATTCCTAAATATTTTGAAATTTGTCCAAGAATTCCAAAAATTGATAAATAAAATAATAATAAGTCGTGGCATTTGAAAAACTAAAGGAAAATTTCAACTAAGACTGGCACAAGGCCATTTATACAAATAATCAATATTATTGTGTGGCTCACCAATCAAAGGGAAGTGGGGAATTTTTTCTACTACTCTCCGATGTTTACGCGGCGAGGCCATTGGTCCGACGTTTCTATTGTCTGACCAATCAGAGCCGTATGTTCGGGGGGGGGGTCTTGACCCCATAAAAAAGAAGACCCGAAAAGGGAACAACACCCAGAGATTGAAAACTCGCTACAACTCAGAGCCCTTGCCACCACTTTGCCGCTGCCCTCTACCTTGCCACTCAGTACTGAACTTGACCATTTAGCCATAAAAATCTAGCTGTATATCGCCAGTCAACTTAAAAAACTGACTCTAACTTCGACATCCACACTCCTTTGTTATTGTACAAGATATTCATCACTGTATGATTAATAAATGTATATTTTGTATATAATCATTAATAAGCGTTGTGGTTATTGTTTTGTTGATCCGTTGACAGCATTGGTTAATTTGCTCATCGTCAGACACAGCCGAGTTGAAAAAGCACGAAACCAGCTCTCCTTTAACCTTCAGCAAACAACGTGGGAACAGAAGATCCGAACGAGCAGGTTCATGTACCCTGTAAGTGGCCCGCATCACAGAACACCCCGATAAAACGACATTTGGTATCGTGCCGGAGCATAATAGTACCATAACGATCGTACATTTAAGGAACACTAGTATTTATATTTAGATCTTTTTTTTTCAATTCACTGTAAAGCTTCAATCTTCCATCTTCCATTTTTTCCTTTTCCTCCTGATTGTTATATTTTTCGAAAGACATTATCATAAATAAAAGATGGCGACAATCTAAAATAGCAAAAAAACAAATTCAGAAATACAGAAAACAAATTCCTGAAAATAAGAAATTTACATGTAAATATCCAAACTTTTGCCTAAAAAAAATAATAATTGTTTGAACTTATAAGAAAGTGAATATTTACTGCAGATTTTCTAAAAGTAAAATTGCAAAATAAGTCAGCATAAAAGAAATCAAATCAAATCGTTTCTCCATTGAAAATAAGTTGATGTTTTCTTTTGTAGGAACTTTTTGCTGAACGTTGATATTTAAAGAGACTTTCAAACAAGTAACATCATTCATGTAAAACTTGTATGAAAGCTTTAAATGTTTTGCGAGAAACCTCACTTATATATATATACTAGACAAAACGTGACCCGTTGGGTCACCCATTAAGCTCTCGCTAGATGATTAGGGAAAAGAGTAGGATCTGCTAAAATATCATCTGCTTTTCATTTTAAAAACGAACTAAAATTTATTAAATTGATTATTTAAGGTCAAATTTTTGTCTAAGTCGAAAAGTAGTAACATAATGAGCATCAGTAAAAAAGCAAAATAATATTACACATATAATTTATTTTTGATATATTTAAAACGTTTTTTTCATCAATTTCGATCAAGATGCCTGCCAAGAGGCTACTTAAAATCCGTTTTTACAAAATAAATTGTAACTTTTGCAATTGAAAAAATTCACACTGGATTGTCCAATTGAACACATATCCTAATAGATAAAGGGGTTAGATTAAGACAGTTCTAAATGCCAGTTATCTCTAGACCGCAGGTTCAATCCTAGTCATGGACATCAGTAACATAGAATAATAATTAACACAGCTTAACACCTGTACCCCAGCTATGGTTAGTGGAATGAGAACAGGATACCCCCGTGGACCTAATAAAGGGTTGGGTTCAAAGTTCCGTGATGGCTTCCAATTACAAGAAGGTTCCCGAGTCCGACAAGAAATACCTGAAGAAGGCCCGAAGGGCACATCGGCCGAAACTTTGTACAGATAACAATGAAGACGAGGACAATAGTCTGAATAATACAAATAATGGTAATCTTTGCGGAGTTCCATCCTGGCTTCCTGCCTCAAAAACTGCTAGCTACTGACTGGTGAAAAACAACACCAGCTATGATTGAAGTCTGTATCCGAAGCGATTTCACTTGAAAAAAAGAAAAGAAAAAAAGAACCAATTTAAGGCATTTTCCACTGAAAACCCAACCCTAACTCTAACCCCCCACTAGTTAAAATTAACTGTTTTATTACAAAGTTTGTCGGTTCTATTTTTTCTGGGTCACCCTGTATACAGGGTGACTCAGAAAAAACAGACCCCAAATTATTTATTTATTTTCCATTAAACTAAACCTAAACCCCAACCCCAATCCAAAATCCTAAACCCTAAACCCTAGCTGTTTTTGTTTTTTCACGCTGCTTCCACTACGGACTTCAATCGTAGTTGGGGGGGGCAGCAGTCACCGGCAAGCATGTTTTGAGGCAAGAGGCCAGGACGGAACTCCGCAAAGATTACAATTATTTGTATTATTCAGACTGTAATATCGGTGTGGTATATATTTGATTGATACTATTTTCTGCATAAATAAAAAGACTAAAGACAGTTTATTTTTTAAAGCCATACGGAATTAAAAACAACCTTAATCCCCTAAAACCGTAACCCAATTCGCAAAATGTTAATTCATAGACTGTAGTTAAACTGTCATTGGGTACCAGCAAAAAACTTTCCGTTTCAATTTCCCAACCTAAATCAGAAGTCAGCTCTATATTCTATGAATTAACATTTTGCGAATTGGGTTGCGGTTTTAGGGGATTAAGGTTGTTTTTAATTACGTATTGCTTTAAAAAATAGACAACAAAAAAAACAAATTACTATACATTTAATTAACCGTTGAAGTTAATTATTGAATTTATTATTGAGACAGTTGTTTGTGTTAGTATTGCAATGTATAATTTCAATTAAACTTAGTTTAAAAAAATATTTTCCAACATTAAATGTATAGTACTTTGGGTTTTTTGTTGTTTATTTTTTTTAAGCAATACGTAATTAAAAAAAAAAAACATAATCCCTAAAACCGTAACCAAATTCGCAAAATGTTAATTCATAGATTGCAGTTAAACTGTCATTTGGTACCAGCAAAAAACTTTCCGTTTTAATTTTCCGACCTAAATCAGAAGTCAGTTTAGTTTGTTTTAGTTAAAAGCCCGAAGAAAACTTTCACTTAAACAATGGGGGTAGTCCATGTTTGCTCATTTGAATTCCATAATATTTAAATATGTAACTATTTTTTACCCAACATGAAATATTTTTTAAGTAAGTTTAATAATCATGTTAAATCAAACATGTATTCCGAATTTGACTCTATAAATTAATAATTAAAGTAATTTAAAAAATCTATTTTAAAGCATGATTTCAATTTTAGTTGAGCGTAAAAAGAATCTTTGTTTTGTTTTATTAAAACAAAAAAAATTATTCTCTGTGGTCTGGAGAAAGGGAAGGGGCGAATCTATCGAGAGTTAGGGGTGGAGGTGTGACTGCTGTTTTTCTAGTAATAAAACTATTACATGCTGTGAGCTCTCCACTCCCCTTAACTGACATATAGAGGGAATAAGAGAGTTATGTATAATGTAAGACAGAGATGGGTCAGTTTTTGACGTAATTGCTAATTACGACTAATTAAAACCAATTAAACTGATTTTTTCAAACAATGAGTAGTCCTAAAACCAAGGAATATCTAAGTATAAATATTGTGTCCATAACATAAATAGAAAAAATCCTTTAGGAAATGAAAGTTGTTAATCTCAGATTTAGTGTAATAATAGATAGATATATGTTGTGTATTTTGGCAGCAAGTTATTTTTTTAGGCAAGTGTTATTGAATAACACGGAGTACTTCTTCTTCATTATTTGGATCTGTATCTATTCCAGTCGTCTGGCGATTTTTCTGGTGATTGGATCCAATTGAAATAAGATATTTCTTATACTTTCAGCCCCAAAACACCAAAATCGTCTATAAAAATAACAATAAGAAACGCCTACAAATTCTTGAAGTAATATGCATGAAAAATTTAAAAAACCTAACATCAATAAAATAGCATTCAACGTCGGATATAACATATTAACTATCTTTAATAACTAACACACTTAACATGCAACCCTATAAAAATAATAGACTCTTCTAATTTAAAAACAAAATAGATAAAAGACCTAAGAAACGAACTAAAACCAAATCATATACCCCATGATGACGACTGAAGAAGCAGTCGAAACCGCTCGGGCTGGTAGTATGGGAAATATTTTATTTCAATTGGATATTAACACCAGAAAGATCGCTAGACGACTGGAAAAGACACAGATCAAACAAGGAAGAAGAAGTACTCCGTGTTATTCAATATATATATATATATATATATATATATATATATTGGTTAGACTGATCTTAAACTTTGGTAAGGGAACTGGACTAGGAGAATGAAAGTTTTTAAATCTAACCTGCGAAACACCGCTTATAAAAGTACTCCTAAAATGATATCAGTTTTAATGAGTCCAAATACATTCGCTTGTATTTTACATTGGTCATTTGCTAGTATTATCCACTGGTCAAAATACCAGGTTGCTTGTTCTAATGTCCTAAACCTGAGATGAGGAAATAAAGAAAAAAATGCCGATTTCCTCATATCAATTTGGCCTTTGTTATTAATCTTTGATTGACAGATTATTTCCCAAGAGAAAAGAAAGTCATCAGTCTGTGTATCCTGAAGGCATTGAACCTTGGCGCAGTGGAAATAAGTTACAGTGGAACAATCAACTAATCAGTCCAGTATGGTGAATTCCCTTTGTGACAAATACTGGCGATATATTCGCAACACCATCGAAAGTTTTGTTGGTAATAATAGAATAGAATCTTTTTTTGTTTGCCTTAATTATCCGTTTAGGGAAATAAACGTCATTTTTGTATCGATTAAGTTCGGTGTAATCATTTCAAATTCAGATAAAACATCGAATTTACAATCGACACTCATTTTCGACAATGTTATTATCAAACATTTTCTCTAGTTGCACTTCACCAAGACATTATCAAAACATTGGTGAGTTTCTATACGATTATTTATTGGCATTAACATTGGCCCGATGAGAACCGAGTTCAAATTACAGCCGAGTGATTTTAGAAGAAAGGAGATGAATTGATCCCCCAGTTAATAAAATTCTCTGTTATTGGTATGAAAATTATGGGTTATACTCCCTAACATCAATTACCCCGACAGCCTACAGCAGGGGCCAAGAGTCCTAAGGCAGACACTTCCCCAGAACCTCACTTGCCCGACTGCAGCATAGCAGATAGAACCCCAAGGGAAATTCAGCTCCCATAAGAACATTAAACGAACCTTACGACAAGAAATCTTACCCACACCAATTGAGCAACTCTAGGATAAGTATTTGATAAGTAAATTTGAACTTGTCACCTTTGCAAAAATATTGACCGCTAAAAGAATATGTTTTAGTAATTCATGCGCACAATATATAAATGTTATTTCGGACCAAGTAACCAATAAGCACCCCAGCTAGGAGCTGTTTTGAAAGGAACATATTTTGAAAGGAAAATATTTTGCTTATTACCGTAAACTCCCGCTTGTTTGTTTACAAACAACAGACGATTTTTTTTGCATTAGAATTTTACTCAAGATTTTTTAAAGTTTGTTTATGTATATTTACAATCCAAAGTTTTTATACTAAAATAGTTTTAGATTTTAATTTTAAAAAATAGAGATTTATTAGTTACTTGGTCCCAACATCCTTTTTTTAAATAAACATAAAAAATATTTTGTAAATAAAAAATATTTTCATTTAAATAAACATATATGCATTTTCTTCTGATTAAATAAAAACTATTTGAAAATAAAAATGTGTCATTAATATAAAAACGTATTTTTGTTTAAAGTTTTTAAAACTTTAAAAAAATTCCAATTGAATTAACAACAAGAATATGAAATAGCTATTTTTAAAAATTAAAATCAAAAACTATTTTAGTATAAAAACATGCATTTGGGTTGTAAATATAGATGAACAAACTTTAAAAAATTTACAGGGAAATTCTAATGCAAAACAAATCGTCTGTTATTTGTAAACAAAAAAACAGGAGTTTACGGTGAAAATCAAAAGTTGTTCCTTTCAAAATAGTTCCCAGCTGAGGTGCTTATTGGTTACATGGTCCGTTATTTCAAATTTTCTATTTGGTTTCTTTTTCCTTTTCTTACGACTCATATGGGGAGTTGATAAAATCTGTGCAAATTGGTTTGCAATCGGTCTAGTAGAAGAATACTCTCTGAATAAAAACATCCGTTGCCTTTAGGTATTACCGACTCATGGTCAAGATTTCTTATCTATTCTTACAATGACACTTTTTGTCGGTCTGTATTTACCAGCGCCATTTTCTTGTTGTAGAGAGAAGAAACGTATTTCATGATCATTTGTCTCTGATACAACCTTGCCCATGCATCCACTCTGGAGAGGAAGAAAGACTTGTCAGCTGCGACAGATTCGCAATTGTAACGGTTGTTAAATGCCACAGGATATGTATAAAATATGGAATCTTTTCAATGAATGTTAACCGGTTGCCTTTTAAGATTTATTTTGTGTCGGGACAAAAGAGGGTCATGATTGAGACGATTAAAGGACACATCTCTCATATTTAGTAGCATCACATTTTGAAGAAGAAAACAACTGAAAGTGCTGTACAATCTTTTGTAACATGGTAAGACATAAGCATGAAACAGCAGTAATTTATGAAGGTTTTGTAAAAAGAATACAGTCAATTTACAACAGATAGTGACTTTATATCGGGTTGTATTTTCAATCAGATTAACAAACGTACTTTATAATTTGAATTGGCAATGAATTAAACGCATTACTTTTAAAAAACATAATAATATAAACTTTAATTTACTCCGTGCAAGTTTTTTGCACCAGTTTTAACAAGCGGTCTTTAACTGGCGTCTGTGTGACAGCAAGTCTCCTCGGGCATCTAATGGTCTGTATGATCTCTATTTTTCTTCTAATTTCTAATTCATCCAGTCGGTTTTCTAGGCTTTTGGGACTCTTCCCAGTGCACCAAATACAATTGTTATCACCGTCATTTACACAGCTTTTTCAGGTCTCTGGCAAGGTTCAAGAATTTTTTGCTTTCTTTCATTTTTCCCTATTGTTCACTGGAACAGCAACATCCAGTAGATAAGAAATTATTTTTTTCTTGTTGGTTAAAACTAGATCAGAACTTCTAGGAGGGATTGCCGGATCTGTTAGCATTTTTATTATTATTATTATTATTATTATTATTATTATTATTATTATTATTATTATCACACCACTATCTTTAAAGTTGAGATCTGCAGAAAATGAGAAAAATGAAAACATTAATATATATATATATATATATATATATATATATATATATATATATATATATATATATATATATAATGATGTAAGCAAATAGTTACCCAATACTTACTTTGAAATAAATATATTTAAGTGTTCAATGCATTAAAATTGTTACTTAGATTTGTTTAAATTCTGTTTACTTTTAATGTTTTATTGACATTAGATTTCTTTTTCGAAAACCACGCGGCATCTGTTAAACGGTTGAAACGTCAAATTTCTGCAATCACTCCATCTTACGCCATCGAAAATGCGGCATGTTTTGAAGCAATTTAAGAAAAATGTTTGTAATTTGTTTGTGAGTATTCAAAGTAATCGATATTTAAAATATCTAAATGTTTAAAATATTCAAATACAGAGCAACCAATGGCACACTTAAGCATCATTTGAAGTAAGGAGTAGTTTTCGTTTCGAAGGGCTTCCATACATTAAAAATACAAATAAAAAACAATCTTTTTTTATGTTTGATCAGTCTATTTCCAATTACAGTTATTAAACTGCATGAATAATTTTAAAGCTCCTTTCAACTCAGAAAATACGTTCCTTTTTTTCTCTCTCTAATTTTCAATTCCGTTTTAGGAATAAAAAATACTTTACACTTTTCTTATCATTCCATTTCATTTTTATCTTCTTTTTCTTCTTCTTTTTTCTTTTCTTTCTCCTTTTTTCTCCTTTTTCCTCTTTCGTTTCTTTTTCTTTCTCTTCTCCCTCTTCATCTTTTCTTTTCTCCTCTTCTTTCCCCTTCTATTTTTTTCCTTTATTATTTCTTTCATCTCTTCTTTATCCTTCCCTTCTTTTATCTTTTCTTTCTTTCCATATCTTTATATTATCCTTTCTCTTTGTATTATTATAATTACTAGCAGGACCTGTGGATATACAACAGTATGATAATCTAATTATTACAACATCTGATATGCTTACTTAAGAGCTATTGCAAAATAATTCAATATGTAAAAAGTATAATAATCATAATTTAACTCTCACTCTTTTTTTTAACTAGGTATGTGAACTGGTCCCTAACGTTTGATGGGGTTGCCTCTTTTTTAAAAACACATGGATTCTGTTTGTATTTAATCTCAGACAGAGGTCAATGTCTCTTTCTGTCTTCTTTCGGCTATGCAGCTGTGATTCGCCTTTTGCAGGTTTATTTGAAAGAAGCGCCATCTCATCTGCATAATTGTCTCTGTTGGATATCGCCGACTTCTTTCCTTTTTTAGGGTGTAAAATTGAATAATATAGTGGTGTCAAAGATATTATTTAGATACTAGCCGGACCTGTGGATGTACCTCAGTACGCTTATTTAATTATTACCACGTTTGATATGTTTACTCAAGAGCTATTGCAATACTTCAATATGTAAAAAGCATAATAATCTTGAATTAACTCTTTCTCTCTTTTTCTCTCTGTTTCACTCTTTTTTCTTTCTTTCCTTCTTTTCATCTTTTCATTATGTTCAATTGAAACAGATTAGTGTTATCGCTTCCGCGCATTCATCCCCTCTCTTCATCTTTACCCTTCTAACTTTCTTTTTTTTAATACTTTTTCTGTTTAGCATGTTCTTTTTCTTTCCTTTCTTTCTTTATAATAAAATCGGAAGCGTTCATTATTTAGCTGAGGTCACGACACTCATAGAAAATAAGAATTCGTCAGATAAGCAACACCAGATAATCAGGATTTACATTGCCTGTATTTCATCTTGGACGATTTGGACGGTCTCATTAAGCAGAATGTGTTTTAAAATGATAACGCTCCTACGTTTAAGGAACACGAGTATTAATATATAGATTACTAGCAGCGTCTACCCGGCGTCATTTGGGTAGAGAGTTTTTATAAAGTTAGTCCTGCAGATCCATCATTAGTAAATCGTGAGTTGAATCTCGTTAGATGCCCCATTTAAATCCCTATGTAAAAAATAGACCTTGCATTGATCCAGCTACTCTGAAAAGAAATGTTAATGTCTACTAAAATATTAAATAAAAAAAATTCCTTGCTGTTATCATTTAAATTTTATTTTGTAATTATCTTCACGAATATAAATAAAACATTCATTATTTTTGCTCAAAAACCAAATCCTGGTGATATTTAATGTGTATATATTTACTTTGTCGTTAATTGATTTATTTTCGTAGTTTCATCCGGACATACAGATTCACACAACTGCCCTTTATATATGTATAGATAGATTATTATATTATTATTATTATTATTATTATTATTATTATTATTATTATTATTGAGTTTTTACACCAGCATCAGCTGATGGTCTTTCACTAGAGTCTGAGTGACAGCAAGTCTTTTCAGGTCTCCAGGACTCTTCGGAGTATTCTGGCATATTGCAACAGTGCAGTGTTCTGAATGGTATCAATCCTTCCTCTGATTTCCAGACTTTCCAAACCCTTTTCCAATCCTTTTGGGATCGTTCTAAGTGCACCAATTACAATCGGTATCACTTTGACTTTCATATTCTCTGGAAAGGTCCAGATATTATTATTATTATTATTATTATTATTATTATTATTATTATTATTATTAATTTTAATAATGCTCATGCCTTTTTTTACTTTGGTTTTAGGTTTGCTTTGAACTATCACAACTGCGATTTCTGTCACTTTTTATATTTATACAAAATGAACGTAACGAAATCCTCACATTCCTTAAGAAAGGTGACATCGTAATCACTAAAAACGACAAAGTTATGAACTCTTAATGCCATAACTGATAAGGTTTCTAAACCCTTCTCTTCTCAATCGGATCAGACTTGAAGTGAAGAAAATCAATCGACATTTCTGTCGAACGGAGGAGTTTGAGAAAAAAATATCGAGGCAACACTTTTATTTGTAGATTTCGTCAAGGTATTTGACTCCATACACAGAAGGGAGGTCGCGCAAATACTACTAGCATATGATCTCCCCAAAGAAACTGTTACCTCTATAATGATGATCTACAAAAACACGAAAACATTCATCATGTTGGGTCATCACCTGATAATAACACATTTCTTTAACATTATCGCTGGAGTCCTACAAGGAGATACACTTGCACTATTTCTATTTATAATATGCCTAGACTATTTACAAACAGTGGCATTAGATATAATGAAGAAAAAGGCTTCACGCTAAAGAAGGCAATAGGATATCCCGCAAAAAACAATTACAGATGCAGACTACGGAGATGATCTCGCAAATACACCTGCACATGCCGAATCACTGCTTGAGAAGGCAGCAAGTTGCATTGGTCTTTATGTGAACTCAGATAAACAAGATGGAGACATCTCCACACTGGATGGCAAGTCTCTGAAATTACACGGTGGGTTCACAAACCTAGGTCGAAATATCTCGTCTACAGAAAGTGATGTCAATATATAAATAGGAAAGACATGGATTGCTATAGACATATTATCGATCATATGGAAATCTGATCTCGCAGATGAAATAAAGCAGAATTCTTTCAAATTGTAGCCGTGTCAGTTCCACTGTATGGTTTCGCCACTTGGACTTTAACGTAAAAGATAGATGGAAGTAGTAGAAGGATGCTGCATCACGCATATCTTGAATAAATTCTGTACAAAAATACTGTACAAAGAACAGCTGTACGGCCATTTACCTCCAATCACATAAATTATCCAAGACATGCTGGAAACTGTAAGAGAAGTAAGAACGCTCTTTTGTGAGCATCTAGATGTGGACCAACCGGCAAAAACCTACATTGATTAGTTCTGAGTGGATAATGGATGCCGTGAAGAGGACTTGCCTGGGAAGAGTGATGATAGAGAGAAGATGGGAATTCTTATTGTCAGCACTACTCAATAATCAATAATTCCTATTATATTATAGTGCATACTGTGATTGAACCTATTATACGTAATAAGTAAAATAAAATAAAACCAACAAAAATACCCAACAAAACTTTTTTCTTGCTACGCACTGATTCTCTTCTCTCTTTTTTCTCTCTTTGCTTTATTAATTGTCTATATTAAAAAAATTCAATATTCTTGTGGAAATGAACAATTTTTCCCAAATTTATTTGACCAAGTTTCGGCATTCAATTTCTTTGTCGCTTATTGAAAATCGTCAAAAAATCGATTGTCGGTTGTTTGGAATTAATTAGAACCTTCCTAAATCAATCGGGCCGATTATATTCGGAATTGTATATTAAAAAGATAATAATGCATGGCATTCAGTCTGCTTACTGAAAGAAATACACACATACTAGAAGCGGCTACCTAGCATCACCGGAGTAGAAGAGGAGGGGAAACTGGTTTATTTATTTGTTTACTTTTGAGATTTACAAATTTTTTAAGTAGAATTCCAATGCTATTTCTATGTATATTTTAATTTTTAGATATCTTCGTAAATATAAATCAAATCTAAAAATTTTGGCACAAAATGCAAGAACTGGTGATATTTAATGTGTACATACGTTTACTTAGTCGTTAATTGTTTTATTTTTGAGGTTTCATCCGGACATACATACATACATACATATACACCTTTCTATTTATATAGATTTCCCACTAGCGCAGACGAGTTTAGTGGACGAAGCGGTAGAATACAGACAACAACCCTGTAGAATGAATTGGCCTGAAAATAAGTCTGATGTGGACCTTTAATTCATATCCGTCTGATTAGCTAAACCTAATCGTTATCTTTTTGCTAAACCGTATAAAGTAGAAATTAGACTGAAATTTTTCTCGTCAGAAATTAAAGCTATGAGCATAAGTGTGAATCTATTTGGTTTAAGGGAATATCAAGAATTGCGTAGATGTTTATACATGGGATACGAGCAATAGCCCATGTGGTTCCAGAAACGTTATCCTCTTGTTGATGTGTGTTAACTCCTCTCAAAAAGATTGTTTGGTGTTATGACTGTATTTATTGCTGCAATAAAAAGTGGGTCGGATAAATTTAGGGATATATATATATATATATATATATGTGTGTGTGTGTGTGTGTGTGTGTGTGTGTGTGTGTGTGTGTCTTCTACCTGGCAAATCGCTACGGCGGTGAAACTAAAGTTGCATAGCACTGTTACTGATACCCTTGGGAAAGGTATACATCGAACTACTCTCCCATTTTTTATGAGCTCAAGTTTTTCTATTTAATCCATAGATTGAACCCTGACAGGTACTACCACTCAGGGTCAAAGTGGATGGACCTGGGAGCAATCGTGATGAAGAGGTACTTCACATTCCATAGATTTCCTGAACTGGAACCTCACCATCAGATTGAGTTTAACGTCATTCCCAGGACATTAAGACCCACAGCCTTCTAGCACCCATATGATAAAAAGGGTTGGAGCTTGCCATAAGGGCAATAGGGTCGGAGCAATCATATAGGTGCTAGGGCTTGACGTGAACAGCCGATTGATCGGAGGGAGTCTCTCCAACCGCCCGTCTATCCTAAGTAAGGGTCTAAGTGGAGTGTTACATGTCATGAACTGCTCATCCACGAGGATTCCGTCCTTAGACATCATAGGTCACCACCCACGGCCAACAGGTGATCCCATTGGTTGGGGTCTTACCCCTCTGCAGAGGTGCAGTCGGTGTATTCTAAAGCCCAAGCTGACATGGCTCCTACTATGTTCATTTGTAGAATCCTTAAATTGAGACACGGGATGCCTTCTTCAGTTTTTCCCATGGATTATATGAATCATTGGAATCATACAGTGGATCTGCTTGGCTTTAACATAGAAATTCCAAATCTTATTTTTTGTGGCGTGGAGGCGCATGATGTAATGGTTAGAGTTGTAGGAAATGAAGTCATCGATCCGAGTCCAAATCCTGAACGAGCCTGTTTGCATTTCACATGGCGTTTATACCCTTGAGAAAGGTATGCATCCAATAACTCTATGCGTAAATATGAGGACAGAGTGGGATCTTTAATCTTGTCTATGAGAAGAAAAACTCTGAATTAAAAAGTGTTGTTAAACTCCGCTTAAGAAATATTGAATTTGTGTCACATCCTACTCATGCGGTGGGGGTTGGTAAATATGTATTTTTTTTAACCTGGATTTGAACATCTACTATTACCGCTGGTCTAAAAGCCCCAACTATCTCCGTTAAATTGTCCACGTGTTATCTATGTTTTTACATTCATTGAAAAAGTCAAATAAACTGAACGATGCCTTTCAGTGATTTACATAAGAAAAGTTTGATAAAGAAATGTCAACTCGAATCAGTTTATCTTTCTACCCCCTCCTCTCTCTCTCTCTCTCTCTCACACACACACACACACACACAACAAATGCACACGCACACACCCTCTCTCTCTCTCATTCTCTCTATATATTCTCTTGCTTTCTCTCTCTCTCTCTCTCTCTCACACACACACGCACACACATATTCTGTTTCACACACACACACACACACACACACACACACACACACACACACTCTCTCTCTCTCTCTCTCTCTCTCTCTCTCTCTCTCTCTGCTAGTTCGTTGATCATATCTCTCTATTCATTTCGTGAAATATTCCTCTTCAAGCAAATTACAAGACACTGAGGAGAAAGCCGTCAACAGATTACATTCTGTCGCATCTTTTTCTTTTTTTTCGAGGGAGAAAATTCTGCCTGAATAATGGAAGCTAATCAAAACTTATTCCACCAAGTGTGAATCAGCCAATCATTGAGCTCCTAAGAAGAAAAAGAAAAGAAATACTCATTTCAAAACCAATCTAAAGACGCACTCGTGCCAATAGTTATTTTTCTTTTCAATATATACGCCCGCACCCACCCCCCCTCCGACACACACACGGTCAGTTTTGGTGCTTGAAAACACAGTGTGTCACTGCAAACAAAAGAACTGTGTCATTTCGAAAATGTCACTGATTTTGGGAACAAGATAGAAATAAATCCGAAACTGAACGTCTGTCAAACGGATCTTCACACAAAGCGAACGTCTTGTGGCATGTTTTATATTTTCATTGAAGCGCACGTAATTAGATCGTAAGTAGATTTTTATTTAAGGCAATATAGATAACCACGGAAACACGCGAGTCTCGGCCAAATGAACAGACTATGAGATTATTTTATGTCACTTTTTTTGGCATTTGTTTTGTTTTTTTAATTTCTAATAATGAATGTCATTTTAAGAGACCATCTCTACGATAACAAAACTAATCGTCTCAGTTGTGTAAAATCACCAAGATGTCTAAATATTGACATCAAAAGGATGTATTTTTTCATAAAGCTTTGGCTATAATGAATATCTACTAACTATCTGTATGGAAAAAAAGACGAACGAGATAATTGCTTGACTTGAAGATTCATTGAACTACATGAAGTGGCTACCCAGCTTCGCCTGGGTAGAGTGGTGGTGGTGGGGGGGGGGTGAAAATCCCCTTGTATATTAATTTCTTTCCTTTTGAGATTTACAAATGCTCGTCATTTTTAAGAAAAATTTCAATGCTATTTCAATGTATATTTTGAATATCCTCGAATATAAGTCAAATTTTCATAGTTTTTGCACAAAAAGCAAGAATAGGTGTTATATATATATATATATACATATATATATATATATATGAAATAGTATGAAAGTGAATGCGACGGTATGAAATAAATATTTTAGAAAAAACAAACACATGATGTTATAATTCGCTGACAAAAACCTGTTTCGACCCTTTATTGAAGTGGTCTTCATCAAGAGCGAGATGTGTTTGATTGAGAGACGGTATGAGTGAACCGTTGTACCACTTTTGTCTTATAACGGTTCACCTGCAATCACACTTCGATCCATATACATAACCCACACATACCTCTTCTACTCAATTATTATATATATATATATATATATATAATATATATATATATATATATATATAAATAGTAATATAATTAGTAAACACTACAACAGATCCGACTAAGTATCTTTCCCTCTACCTATATACATTGTACAATAATATCATACAAATATAACGTCCATATTACATCACCAATGCAATAAATAACACAGTCATTATTATCAACAGCATATTTAAAAAATACATTTTAAAAATCCATTATATTAATTTTCACATAACATACGTAACCAAGAATACCAAACACAAATACGCATATTTATACGCACACACGCGCGTGGAGACAATTATATCATCACAGCCTTCATACATTCCCACGCGCACACGCACGACATCACATACATACGCACAAACAAAAATACGCACACACGCAAGTGGACACAATTTCTACGCGCACGTGCATGACATCATACACATACGCACAAACAAAAATACGCACACGTACAAGCAAAAAAAAACATTCCACATCACGCAAACACGCAAACACGAGAATACAGTTAAAAAAACGCATACATTTGACCATTTACACCATTTCTGTCATTTTCAAAGGAACAGTTTCGTTTTACCTGATGAATGCTTTCAGCAAGAAACCGCTGGTTGTAATACCGTTCCGAAATAAATAAATAAAAGCAAAAACTTTTATTTGTTACTTCATTGAACTATATATAGTCATCCAAAGACACGTGTTTCGACTTATCAAGTCTCTTCAGCGTGTCTAGACATTTGTAAGCTACCTACAGCCAGGATTGAAATCCGATCGATTCAGCATCAGTCGGACAGTTTAACCGCTAGACTATCGTCACCAACAGAAGGCGAAGGGGACTTTAACTGTTTTAATACACACATCTGTATGTATATTTACTCTGTTGTTAATTGTCTAATTTTCGTAATTTCATCCGGACATTCATACATACATACATCTTAACTGTTCTTTATGTATAGATAGATAACACAACTGTGGTCAGTTAGGGTATAGCTTCTTTTTTTGTATATTCAGGGGGGGGCACTATTTAGTTGTTTTCTTCGAATCAAAGACATCTAGAACTTTTCGGTATCGCCATATTATAAAAATGGCAAAGACAAGATTCTTATTTACTTTTCGAATCAACTTTGATCAAAAAAGTCTAAAAACACTTAGATATTGTATTATTATTTTACTAGCAGGACCTGTGAATATACCACTTTATGATAATTCAATTATCACATCGTTTGATATGTTTATTTAATAGCTATTTCTAAATAGTTCAATATATAAAAAGAATAATTATCTTGATTTAATTCTTTCTCTCTCTTTTTTTTCCTTTCATCTTTTCATTATGTTCGATTGAAACAGATTAGCATTATCTTCTTTCGCGTGCTCACCCTCTCTATATATATTTTCCTCTACTTTCTTTCTTTAGTTATTTGTTATATTTTTCTGTGTAGCATGTCCTTTTTCATTGGTTTCTTTCTTTAAAATAAAAATGGAATGGTCCATTAGTTAGAAAGGTGAAATTAAGTCTACAAATATGAACACTTCTGAAGAAACACTAGGTATTTTCTATTGTTTAAATTCTATAAATCATTTTCCTATTTTTATATTTCTTTTTTTTAATTTTTATTTTTTTTATTTAGTAAACATTTCAGATCAAAGTAATTATCTAGCTATGATATTTTTTGTGAAATGTAAAACTGAAATTTTACAAACTATTGATTAATTTTACATTAAATTTTACAAATTGAATTATTAAAATCATTTTCATTCAATGCAATTATTTTTATTTAAACATTCTTTCAAATGTTGATGTTTCAAAAAATAAAAACAAAAATATTAATAAACTGATATTCAGCCACAGAGAAAACTTGACAAATATTTCCGAAATCGAGACGAAATTAAATTCATGCTATAAAAAATAAAAAGATTTCTGAATTACGATTGAATTTATGTTCAATCAATTAGGAAATGAAAAGTTTCACAAACAAATGAAACACCAGTTAAATACAAAAGATATTTTCTAACCCAAGAAACATCGGTTTATTATTGGATGAAATAAACAAAAATCCAGTTAAGATCAATTGGTAGTGTTGAAATTCACTCTTGTCAGTACTTGATAAAAATCATAGATGTTAATAATTATCGGGTCAGTGTTATCTGCCCCGAATCCAATTTTTGTGTATAGGGGTCAGGTTATCTGCCCTGAATCCCATTTTTGTGTATAGGGGTCAGGTTATCTGCCCTTAGCCTTCTTCTTTGAGTTAGTTTCTGTTAATCAAACGAACACCTCGTGTGTCATGAAAGGTCGTTATCGTGTTTTGTCTATAAACTTTACATTTGCGTAGAACATATGAAGATGAGTATCAACGCTTATCGGAGATAAAAACAAAAAAGTGTATGTCTCATTTTATATGGAATTAAGTTCGTACATTTCCAACAGGTAGAACATTCAGCAAAGAATCGCAAGTCTATGGGTTGGATATTGGTCCTCACCAACTCAGTGAATAGCACAGTCATTTCTCAGTTTGTTCTTGCTTCTACAGCAATGTCCATCATGTCTGGTTCGTTTTATTCAGATGATTTTTTTATGATAGGCAGAAGTGGATATAAAGATGGTTTCTAATATTGTGCTATTTCCACGATTTGTTTTAAACAGCACGCAACATTATTATGTAATTCCCATCTCGCTTCTTCTCTAGTGGTGCAGACGTACAGTGGCATTGATGCAGTTACGGCTAGGAAGAATTCTCGCTTTATCTTAGTGAGATCAGATTTCAATATGATTGATAATCTGTCTATAGCCGCTCATGCTTGCGTGAATTAACTTGGCTTTCCGTAAATGAGATTACTAACTAGGTATGTGAACTGGTTATTAACGTTTTATGAAATTGTTTCCCTCTTTTTAAAAAACACATGGATTCTGTTTTTATTTAATCTCAGACAGAGGCCAATGTCTCTTGCTGTCTTCTTTCGGCTACGCAGCTGTGATTCGCCTTTTGCATTAACATCGCTTTCTGTAAATGAGATATTACTAACTAGGTATGTGAAATGGTCTATTAACGTTTAATGAAGTTGTTTCCCTCTTTCTTCAAAACACATGGATTCTGTTTTTATTTAATCTCAGACAGAGGCCAATGTCTCTTGCTGTCTTCTTTCGGCTACGCAGCTGTGATTCGCCTTTTGCAGGTTTATTTGAAAGAAGCGCCATCTCATCTGCATAATTGTCTCTGTTGGATATTGCCGACTTCTTTCCTTTTTTAGGGTGTAAAATTTAATAATATTGTGGTGTCAAAGATATTATTTAGATACTAGCAGGACCTGTGGATGTACCTCAGTACGCTTATTTAATTATTACCACGTTTGATATTAATCTCTCTCTCTCTCTCTCTCTCTCTCTCTCTCTCTCTCTCTCTCTCTCTCTCTCTCTCTCTCTCTTTCTTTCTTTCTCTCTTTTTTCTTTCTCTCCTTCTTTTCATATTTTCATTATGTTCGATTGAAACAGATTAGCGCTATCGCTTTTGCGCGCTCACCCCTTCTCTATATCTTTCCTCCTACTCTCTTTTCTTTCTTTCTTTCTTTCTTTTCTGTGTAGCATATCATTTTCTTCATCATTTAGCTGAGGTGACGACATAAGATTTCAGCGGATAAGCAACACCAGATAATCAGGATTTACACTTTTACATTTCATCTTGGACGATTTAGACGGTCTCATTTCTAACGAGAGGGTGTTGCAAGATAATAACGGTCGTACAAACACGATTATTGATGTATAGATTGGAAAATAAAAGAAATGAATTGATACGATTTTCTTTTTCATTTTTAATTTGTAAATTCACTGAAACTCATTTTTTAAATCAAAGTTTAAGTTAAAAAACTGAAATTAAGGTGAAAACTGGATTTTTTACCAATCTTATCAATGTAAAACTCAACCTTTCCATAGAAGAAAAGTGGTTATTTCCTATAAGTCTAACATGATCAAAGCCGAAGCGAACGGCCTCGAACATTATTTTTCATCACTACCTCCCCGTGCCGGGAGTGGGTAATTTCCGCGCCTGCTGCCCTCCCTGGGTGTGGTAGCTGTTTCGCATGCTCCCTCTCCGGAATCGAACCCCGATTCCCCGTTACTTGTAGTAACCACGGTAGGCACTTAATCGACCGTCGACAGTTGATAGGACGGACCCTCGTGAGACCCGTCGCCAGGCATAAAGCCGGTGCGATCGACCAGTGAGTTATCCAGAGTCACCAAAGCGGAGCGCGCCGCCCATAGTAACCCCGCCGAGTCGAACGCCGAAGCGAACGGCCTCGAACGGGAGGACGGAAGAACGCGCATCGGTCTCAGTCTAATATGTAGCGCCGCGACCCGTAACGATCGACGCGGTTGTCCAAGCACAAAGACTAACTCTTGACTGATAAATTATCTATTTATTTTCCCATTAAACTAACACTAGACCCTAACCTTAATCCTAAACCCTAACCCTGACCCTAACCCAGTCTTCTTTTTCCTAGTAGATCATTGAATAAATAAAGAATTTATCAGTCAAGAGTGGTTCCCCTTGGATCATGTTAGCCTGATAGGAATTACCCAGAAATGTTGAATTTTATAGTTAACAGGAATTTCTAGTCGGAAGGCAATTTACGTAATAAAAGCAACAGGCTAACATTTAAGATAAGTCGAAAGGTTTGAAATATTTTAGTAATTTGAAGCACAATAGGGCAGCTCCAGATGCCTTTATCGAGGTCGTGACTCGCCTGATACTCTCTGAGTGCTACTAACCGGATTTTCCTCTATGACTTGCAGCACGGCCTCACAACCCACGATTTTATACGTACCTCTCCTTGAATGATGAATAAGGTTATTTACCTTAAAATAAAGTCATCATCAGACGATAACAGCTAAGAAAGGCCGGAGATCACAGTGGCTGAAACGTTGTGTTTATACATACCACAATAAAGATGAAGATAACAGCCCGAACTATCAAAATTATTCACATCAAGCCTCATCTCAAAAAATACAGATAAATGTATTCCAAGATATGTTTGCAAATTACGGAATATGTGATAATCTAAGATACTGCTTTTTGCTGACGTTGAAAATAATGAGAGTGTCTTTTCGAAAATCAATAGTAAGAAGATGATCAGTATTAAACTCAACAGAACAATATGTTTCTATTGCATCGCTTAGGCAGAACTCGATTTATCATCAATCTGTAAGGGAAACATTGTTGATTCTTAAGGACTGCAAAGAAAATACATACGTGTAATTACGTGTACTTTTTAGCATTAGAATTAATGAAAGAATCGTGGACGAGAAACAACAGGAAAATCTGTAGGGTATCATTTTCTGCATGAGTTTTCCTTATTGAATTTTTGAAAGGCAAATAGATTACTGCATTTGCGTGTCGGATTCTTAAAACAAAGAAATTAATTATAAATTGTATCAATTTAGAAGAAGAAAAACTCTTTAAAGCCTTAATAGGTTAGGATTCTTGGTAAATAACTTTGCCTAAAGATGCCTGTTTCTCGCTAAATATAAAAGAATGTGTCACGATTTTTTTTTTTGTTATAAAATAAAAAAGATAAAAAATGAAATAAACCCTTAATGTACCTATTATGCAAAATGGGGAAAAACTACATGAAATGGATTTCAACAATTCATTTATTTCGATACACGAAAATCTTTTTAGATTTATTTGATTCTAAGCAAAATACGTAAAAAAAAAATAGAGAAAAATCGGAAATAAAATGAGATATAAGATAAATGTTTTATTGTGACAGAAAGAAAATTCCAGGAGAAAAGAAAACTCGCACCAGAGAAAAAAATTTTTTACAAATAAATAAAACTGGTGGTCAGGTAAACAACTTGGGCACGTAAAGACCGTTATAAATTATAATTTACTTACAACGTTTGTTTGGAAGAGGAAAAACAAACCCAGGGGTTTCGTTTCTGTTTTTACTACTGATAAACCCCACGAAGTTTCTAAACGTGAACAAAAACAAAACAAAAGAAAAAGGATTAGAATAATGGCCTATGTCTTTCGAAACCAGCGCTTAACTCCAAGGATTATCAATAACCATTTAAAAAAAAGGGAATGTTCAAAACATTATTCCAAGGACTGTTTGCTGTTGGCTTTTTTTTTTCAAGTGTTCGGTGTTCGAAGCAGGCAAACTTTTAAATTTTGGATGGTGATTTCAAATGCAGTTTAGCACTCTGTATTTGAAATAGAGTAGTAGTCAATAGGATTGAAGTACTTACTACTCCTTGGCCTTTAACGGAAATCCATCTAAACAAGAAATAGTCTGTTATAAAATCTCCGCTGCCTCGCGTCTACTCCTCATTCCAACGAAAGGCTAGGGGGAGTAAACCCCGAAATCAAATCCGGGGCTCGATTCCTTAGGATGGTGTGATGCTGAACTTCAGCGCTATCCAGCAACTCTTGAAACATTATCGTTGCCAAACTGCATTGTTTTGACTTTCCTTTTGGACCACAACGGCAGTGTTAAGAGGGAACATGCTGCTTGAGCAACAGCTCATACTCCATATCAACCCACTCAGGCTACGTGGTTCCACGTTTTGTGGACACTATGCAATCGTCTCTAGTAGATGGATGGATGCCAACAATTTGAAAGATTGGTGCAATACAATTTTCATACAGAATATTTTCTCTTCCCAAATTTAACCTCGTCTCTAAGCATATCAAGTATTCAACATTTTTGTTGTTAAGCAATGATGTACGAGTTTCTTTAAAAAAAACATTATTAGTTTAAGGATTTTGATCTTCGCTATTCGAATAGGATTCAAACCATTTTATATTATCTAAAAGGTAACAATGAATCTCCTCGGATATTTCACACTTAACCCTTCGTCTTTTCTCACTTGCACAAATTGGCCAGCAAAATCATCTTTTGTGATCGCCATTTTCTGCCTCGGAGCGTTCTCCTTAATTTCGTCCATTGTCTGAAATGTCTTTTCTTTCGGAAACACACACACACACACACACATACACACTCACACAAGACGCAGGCGACCAAATCTGGACTGCTGGGAATGGAGAGGAAACACTTGCATGAGAGAAGTTTCATAACAACAAAAAAAAGACCCTCCTCCTCTTTTCGAGATGTGAATGAGCAGTCGATATATTCAAAATAGCTGGATATTTTACCGACAATACATTCACAATCTACAGAACTATCAGATTGACAGTCGCAGGTGAGATTCAGCCTCAGCAGAGAGAGGCTAATGTTATCTGCTCGAACATCAGGTTGAAACTAAATCTAACTAGTTACGTTTTTCTCATGGCGCACGAGATTCACGCTTCTCTGGGGTCAGTTGGGGTCATCCAACGGAAATCTATCCGGCTACGCTTTTAACTCCAACGAACCTATTTCAAACTAACTACAGGGTCTTGTTAACAATTTATGACACCACATAAAATGTAACAAAAGCTACGGATAGTGTCTAATCATGTATGCATTCCTTAATGGCTCGAAATGTTCAGGACAGACGTAGTGATTTAATTTTAATCTGATATTTTTACTATTTAAAGTTCAACCAATAAAATCAATTGAGAAATATTCAGTTAATTGTATTGATTAAAAATACACAAAATCAATACTTACGGTGTGAAATGCCGACAATTCTGAATTCTAATGATAATGAAATAATTCATACTAGCAGGACCTGTGGATATACCACAGTATGATAATTTGATTATAACAACCTTTGATATGTTTACTTAAGAGTTTTTGCAAAAATACTTCAATATATAAAATGTATGATAATCTTAATTTAACACTGTTTCACTCTTTCTCCCTCTCACTCTATTTTCTTTCTTTCCTTCTTTTCCTTATGTTTGATTAAAAACAGTTTAGCGCTATCACTTCCGCTCACACACCTCTTCTCTCTATCCTCCCCCTACTCACTTTCTTATAATATTTCTTCTGTGTAGCATGTCCCTTTTCTTCCCTTTATTTCTATATAAAAAAAGGAATGGTCCACTATTTAGCTGAGGTGACGACACTCATGAGTATATATATATATATATATATATATATATATAGAGAGAGAGAGAGAGAGAGAGAGAGAGAGATAGAGAGAGATAGATAGATATTTGATTTAGTTTGAAGCATGGCTAAATCGTGAAATAAATGAGAAACTAGGTTGGATGTTTTTCTCAGATGAAATAAAATAAAACTTAGCACGTGTAAATGTATACATTGAAAATTACTCACCGGATATAACAACAAAGAAGCATACGTAGACTCCATAACGACAGCATATATATATATATATATATATATATATATATATTATATATATATATATATATAGTCATCTATAAACATCGTGTTTCGGCGTATCACGTCTCTTCAGTGTGGCTAGACTACCTCCAGCCTAGATGGAAACCCGATCTATTTATCATCAGCCAGACTTCTTAATCACGCGGCTGTCAGCATCTACAGACTGGAACGAGATTTTAACTAATAAATACATTCATATGTATATATGTAAATACCGCCAGAGAGTGCCCAATCCGTTTTATAGGGAAGCGTTGCTTTAAGCGTCGTCGGCGTTCGTCAGCGAAATCCCCCTCCAAAGTGTTCAATTCACCAGTGGTTGGGAGCATATATGTGCAAAGTTGCAAACTATGCGAGCTTGCTCAAACCATGTTTGACTCTTCGATACGATTAGAATACACTTAACGGTTCGTCAGTCCTCATAAAGAATTGTTCGATAGCCATTAACCTATAAAATGTCTCGTTTGTAATCCTATTAAATATCTATCCACTCGTCTCATCAGTTTAGTCTGGTAGAGTTGGATTGAATTCACTCTTAGATGTGATATGAATCAACCAAATGTCTTAAAAACTTTAAAATACGTTAAAGGGTTAAATGATACGCTAATCGTGACATCTTCTAAGTAGAAACCGCTTATTTACCTTGAAATTGAACACTGGATATTTTCGGTTCTGCTTTGGCTCGAAACCCGATCTCTCATACTGGTGTGAGTAGAACCATGTCACCTCCTATTGATTTATTGATTTATTAATTCAAAGGCATTTCAAACCGTTTAGGGTTATTTTATGCCTAGTGGTTGGGTAATTGCGTTCATTATACGTTAATTTATGGGCCGGTTTAGCTAAGTCGGTAGACCAACCGCCAAGGAATCACTAGGTTCCTACTTTAATACCGGTTCCCGCCAACTCAGCGCATGTGTAGCACAGATTGGGTAATCTGATCTGTGCGATAAAGTTGAAAGCTGACGGTAATTGTAGCACTCCACCTCTGACTTAAAAATGATCTCCCTGGTCTAACGCTAGCGAAAAGGGGATAGACTCCCTCGCTGTCCGGCTGATACCGACAATACGACCACTCCGACAACTTTATTTACTTCTTACTTATACGTTCATATTTACATATTTTGTGTTTGTTTTTTTTTGTTTTTTTTGTTTTTTTACATATTGTCCTATTTAATACGTACAATTTTTGAAGATATCTGTTTTACATACATATAGGTCCCTTAGAGGTACTTACACTCTTAGAGTGGACCTGGGAGTAATAGCGATAAATAGGTACTTCATATAGCCCAAATCTTCAGAACAGGAATCTCACCATCAGATGCAGTTTAGTGTCATACCCAGGACTCGTCTTTTTTGGGGGGAGGGGTCTTTATACCCAGCAGAGGATAATTTCAGCGTATCTTTACTTCCAACGACAGGGCATTGTCATCTCTGAGTTAACATGCTGATAACTTTTGTCAAAAGATGTGGGGTGAATACAGGGAAAATTGTATAGCCCTAATTTTTCATATAACTTGAAATAAAAAAAGGAAGAGTGACGGTATCAACCGAACAGTGAGAGAGTCTATCCCCTTTTCGCTAGGGCTAGACCTGGGAGATATTTTGTTGAGGTGGAGTACCATACCTACCGACAGCTCTTCACTTTAACACATAGATCAGATTAATCAATCTGTGCTTCTCATGTGCTGAGTTGGAGAGGACCAGTATTGAACCCGGAACTTCGCGATTCCTAGGCGACGGAACTAAACCGGGCCCTAAAAATCCTGCCTTTTCCCGAGCTTTGTGGCACCAACAGAAAATATGCAACTGTCTCGACCATGAAGCTGATGAGACTGATATTTTGAATCGACCGAAAGAAAAATACAAAAAAAACCTTTGTGAAAATTGTGGAAATTTGATTCAAACGGGCGTTAAGTTTAATTATTGTCGGATTTGAATAATGCATAAATTCCGCTTAAAATAGACGAAACTTTTGATATTTTATCCTCGTATAAATCTTTTTGTCTAATGATTTTTTTCAGTCTGACATAGCATAAAACATTCGAGAAATGTTTCAATTGATTGCTTATTTAACAAAACAAATTTAACGTTCAGCGATCATAAATATTTTAAGTTCACTTCGTCTTTGTATCATCATTAATTTAATGAATATCAAATATGTTTGGATTACGGTCAAGTCATGCTGAAAGTATCGGTTCCCTCTAGATCACCGAAGTTAAGTAGTGATGAGATTGTTCAATACTTAATTGGGTGACCACTTGAGCAACAACAGGTACTGTAAGCAGCTTGAGTCCTTTATTTATCAAAATTAATTGATTCGGCATTACATGACGCTAAAAGGGTTGATCTGCCGTAAAACAAAGCAAATAATGAAATATTTTGCTTAGTTAAGTGGCTATTTTCTTGTTAGTGTTCAGTTGTAAAAGCTAAAAGTTTTCTTTTTTCTCAAATGATGATTTTCAAGGCAGTCTCTTCCAATTAAAATTCCTGACATTTATCAAAGCTAAAAGACTAAACATCAAAAGCTGCGGGAAATATGGGCGCTTCCAGTGGTGTAATAGATAGCGAGTTCAGCTAGCAGGTCGTTACTTGAGAGTTGGGTGCCTCATAAATTTTGCTTCGTGACAAGCTAAGCTTAGTAAATTACAGCGCCATCGCAAATAGGCCTATGTCTCAGCCACTAGACTGACCTCTTACGATGACAGGGAAGTGAAGAGTTCACAGCCTAACTAAGAAGGGAATGATTTGTGTGTATGTGTGTGTGTGTGTGTGCGTGTGTGTGTGTGAGAAGGATTAAATGGTTTGAGAAACGATTTGACAAGTTTGTTGATTTGTGAGATTGAAATGTGAAATACACCAATGACCATACCTTACCTCGAATCTGTATCTATTTGTTATAGGTTACAATACGTTTAAGGGTCGATTGTTACCATTGGTTTAAAAGCAGCGTGGTAGCCACTTATCGTCAAGACAACACATCCGTCAAAGAATATAGAGCCTGCATAAGCTGTATATTCTTTCACGGGCGAGTTGTCTTGAAATTAATGGTAAAATTCTCACACTCACACACACACACACACACACACACACACACACACACATATATATATATATATATATATATATATATAATCATGCATAGTCCTCTTCAGTGTGGCTAGATTTAGCAACTACTTCTAGCCGGCGCCAAACGCGACTGACTTTTCATCAGTGGAATTCCTTATTCCCTTGATCGTTTTCAAAAGTAAGAAACGGAGTTTTTAACTAATAAACACATACATCGGTAAATATATATCTACGGTCACTAGAGAGCTCAAATTTGTAAATAATAGAGAGCCTATATATATATATTATATATATATATATATAGAGAGAGAGAGAGAGAGAGAGAGAGAGAGAGAGAGAGAGAGAGAGAATTATATATGAAATTGTTTCCTTGCATGCAATTCAGGTTTTCAGCTTTTATCCTGCTGCGTAGACAATAATGGACAATTTAGGAGATCAATGAAAATAATTTGATAACTAAATAATGATGCTATGAATATTAATAAGAATTTATGAAAAAAATCTTTAAAAATCTTTTGCATAACCTTAATGTGACAGAAAACTCAATTTAGAAGAAGACTGGTCTAAGCTAAATAAAAAGCCATGAAAAAAAGAACGAAACAAAATCTATCCATCCATTCTTAGTTCCATTTGTCAAGAAATCATTCGTTTTTAGAAATTCTGACACTAGGATACAAACAACCAAACATTTATGAAAATTGTCAATATTTCAAATAAGTCTAAAAAATCGTAAGAGTTGATAGTATATGAAATCCAATTCGTTGGCAATAGTTTCAACTCAAAATGAAAACATGCTTTAAAAAAAACACCCAAAGAATATTGGCAATAACGGAATTTTCTAAAACAAAGACGAACACAAGAATATACGTCTGTTCATTAAGTTAACCAATATGTTGTCTGGAATTGGTTCTTTCTTGCCTCTAGGGAAAAAAAGTTGTTATTGATGGATTGGTGAGAAGAAAACGATAATAATTTTGAAAGGAAGAGGACAGTGAGAGAGAGAGAGAGAGAGAGAGAGAGAGAGAGAGAGAGAGAGAGAGAGAGAGAGAGAGAGAGAGTCACCAATAAAAAAAAGTTTAACCTCGCCAGACGAAAGAAGAAATAAAGGAAAAATAAAACAAAATATTCGAGAATAAAACGTCAAATTCAAAATGGTAAACCAAGTTGATAAAAAGTAAATATCGGAAAGAAAATAAAAATAAAATACCAGAACGTATAATATATATGTAATTGGCTTTTGAGGATACAAAATTTTAGAATTGCAATGATAAGCGGATTCATCCTGAACAAAAATTCGTGTACCATTTACTGCTCATGGGATGAGGCTACATGATCCTGGGTAATCACAATAATTCTTTTTTTCCCCTCCTCATTCTCTATTGTTGTTATTTTCCTGTGGTAATACTCTGATGAGACTCAGGTGAAAACAAAACAAAAATGTTCGGATGTTCATCAAAATTATATATTAAGTCCATTTAGTCTTTAAGACTTGCAATAATTCTGACGTCGAATGTCTTTGGGGAATAAAGTAGTATATATGAATATTATTGTTCCTTAAAAGTATGACCATTATCATCTTGCAACACCTCTGGGTAAAAATGAGACCGTCAAAATCGTCAAAGATGAAATGTAAATTTTGATAATCTGGTGTTGCTTATCCACCGAATATTTATTTCTTATGAGTGGTGTCACGGAAGAAAGGGAAGAAAAATGACATGCTACACGGGAAAATATAATAAGAAAGGGAGTAAAGAAAATAGAGAGAGAGAGGTGAGTGCGAGGAAGTGGTATCGCTAATCTTTTGCAATCGTACATAAGGAAAATATTTTTTTAAAGAAAAGACAGAAAAAAGAGTAAGAGAGAGAGTTAAATCAAGATTATTATACTTTCTACATATTGAACTATTTGCAATAGCTTTCAGTAAGTATATCAAACGTCGTAATAATTAAATTGTGATACCATGCTATACTCGCAGGCCCCACTAGTTATTATTCACTAGTTTTGCCAATTCTGGAAGACAGGGCTTAGCTAGCTCAAAGTACCTACTGATCATAAATGGGGGATTATTTGATTTTTATCGTCGACGGAGAAGTGAGTGGCTGCTTGATCATATTGAAGTCAGTTAGTCTACTGTTGGTTTGAATAACAGCAACTAACTAAGTACAACTGAAGCAGTGTCCAAGACACTTGGTATATATAGAAATCAAGAATGATCCATTCATGAAATTGGGTGATTTAGGTGATTTGGGTGATTCCATTCCTTGAGTTCTGATTGGCTGCTTGATTTGAATGATATTGTGGAGTTTTATAAATACCCTGTCATTCGGCAGTAGACTTTGCAACTATTGTATTGGGTTACAACCGTTTGTTGCCATGTCTTCCAATTCAACGGTAATTGGAACTTTGATTATTCTTCAGATCACTTGAAAAAAGTATACTACAACAACTACCTCAACGTAGTAACTGTAAAAAGTTGTTACACTCATTGTCAACCTTGACAACGGGGTGTGAGAGGAGGATAGTCTGCATTAGTATTCCTAGTAGCATTAATAGTAAATAATATCGAACACGTTATTGGACAAATGAATAAAATATAAATAAATATTCTTAGATATTTACTGACAGAAAGAAAAGAATGTTATGTCAATTCTCCACTCCCCCCCACCGCAAATAATACGTCTACTAAAAGCAGTTACTTTATTGATTGATTCATTTCTCTTGTGTTCGAAGAAACAGGTGCCCTCAAACCAGAGACAACAGTAACAAATCATTCAGTTGACGTAAGACCTACAATGCAAACAGATATATTGTAGGGGTGTGTGATGTAATGGTTAGAGTTGTAGGAAATGGACTCGTCGACCCGAGTTTTCAAATCTTGGATGAGGCCATTTTCATTTCACATAGCGCTAATATCATTGGGAAAGGTATGAATCTAACTTCTCTACTTCCAGCTATGGGTAAATAGTAGGGAAGACTGGGCCTTTAACTTGGAAAAGTAACAAGTCGAGGAGAAAAAAAATTGTTAAACTCCGCTTAAGAAGTGGACTTGTCTCATCCTGTCCTTAGCCGAGAGGTTAGTAATATATATATATATATATATATATATATATATATTAAAGAAATGGATACAATAGAAACCTACTCGAGTTTCACCATTAGGATCTTCAGGGTTAAATCCATTGAATTAATCGAGGTACCGATTAATTGCAGCCGATTACGCCTCATAACCCATACTATTAATAAACAACCATAGTAAAATAAATACCCACAAATCGATTCGCATCTTTTGTTTACATTTTAATATTCACGAAAAAACAATTTCCCGTGAAAAATTCAAAAACAAAAACAAGCGTTCCCTCATAACATAACATCTTATTCAATGAGCACACGTGTAATCGGCTGCAATTAATCGGTACCTCGGTTAAATCAGTGGATTTAACCCTGAGATCCTAATGGTGAAACTCGAGTAGGTTTCTATTGTATCAATTTCTTTAATAGATTTGCTCTACTTTGTATTGAGCACTTTGTATTTGTTATATAACTGACTTAACCCCTGGATTTTGTGCACCCCCAACGTTCGTACCCATATACACCGGTGTGTAGATTGTGGATGCTGTCCGGAGAAACCCTGCTGTGCTGATGAATGAGAGGGACGGTTGGTGAGAGGGACTCATGGATATCCATGCTGTCAAGATTATTATAATTATCAATTAAAATTATATTGGACAGTTATAAACGTTTTCTCTATAACATAAATTCACAGAACTGGTCGACACGTCCATATCAAGATAGACGCGACTCCTTTATATACACATGCAAAAACACGCCCTCTGGGTGATGTAAAAATTATTTTTGAAAGATATTGTCTGAGGGAGTAGGAGTTAGATATTCAATGTTAGAGAGTTGGTACCATAAGTAGGTAAAATCAGCAAATTTATTAAAGTAAAAAAAAACATTATTTTATTCTAATATATATTTTAACTATATATAAATATATATGAATATATAATACCGGACATGAATTTATTCAGATTTGTTTTAACGATTCGGACCGTCTAAGGTTGCATGCTCAAATTTTGAGTATTTATTCTGTTATGGCGATTTTGGATAATGTGACGTAAGTAGTGAAATATTTTCGGTTACAAACAAAAACACCGAAGTAGTTTTGTACCTGTAGAAAGTGCTCAATTCTCTAAGTAGAGCAAAATCATTAGGACCTAAATGAGTCAGACACTATCTACCTAGGTTTTACCCGAAAGGTTCATCAGGATAATTCTGACTCATTTGAGTGAAACCTAGGTTGATTATGTTTGTCTCATTTAGGTCCTTATATATATGTGTGTGTTGGAGGCGCGTGGACTAATGGTTAGAGTCGCAGGAAATGGACTCGTCAACCCGAGTTCAATTCCTGGACGAAGCTGTTGGCATTTCACATGGCGCTAATACCCTTGGGAAAGGTATGAATCCAATTCTCCCTCCAGCTATGGGTAAATAGCAGGGAATACTGGACTCTTTAACCATGGCTAGGTAACCAGTCTAGGAGAAGGAAAACTCTTAATTCAAACCTGTTAAACTCCGCTTAAGAAATTGACCTTGTGTCGCATCCTGTTCGAGCGGAGGGGTTGGTATATATATATATATATGTGTGTGTGTATTGTGATTTCCTTAAGTCCAACTACCACATTTAAGCTAAGTAGACAATATACACCAGCGATATCAATTTGATACCACTATACAACACTTATTGCGAAATCATCTGTTGCAACGTTGAGCCAATGAAAAGACATATATATATATATATATATATACGTGATATACATGTTAATTGAGGATTTTTTTATTGCTGCAAAAACAACGTGAAAAATACTTATTCTGAAGTGACTGGTTCCATTTTCAACAGCCAACTCCGATTCACAGATGACGTAAAGAAAAATGAAAAACACAAAAAGAATAAATGAGATTATGTTAGGTGACATTTTGTGAAGATTTATCGTTGTGTGTTAAATGTAAAAACAATTTCCGACTCAATTGTCTCTTCGTTCAAACATGGCAGAATAAATATGAATATGTTCATAAGTTACTTTTACCAATTAATTTTCAACTTTGTTCCAATAGGCGTTCACTATTTATTTTGTACTATATTGAAAACTGCTTGGCATATACGAAAGGCAAACACACACACACACACACACAAAGCAAACACTCACACAAAAGCAAACACAAAAATACACACACACACACACACACACACACACACACACACACACACACAAAAAATAACATAATTTGGATATAACGTTCAAACGAGACATTGTTTCATAAAGTTTTTCGAGTTGAAACTATTACGCCATGTTTCAACATGGCACGCTCTTCGAGGAATTCTTCACCTGCTTTTTTACAAACACAAATGAGGATTTTTCAGATGGCTGATAAAAAGATAAGGGTGCGAATAATGTTTCTTCTTCTTGTAGAGGAGAAACTGCTACCTAAAAGAATTTTAGAAGCTTCAAATAAAATCCAGCTGTACGAGTGGGATTCGGAAATATCACTCCAAGAAAAATCTTCAAGAAGTCGATATGATAAAGAAATCTTGAAAATGTTTGTCACGTAATTCATGAAAATCATGGTGAGACCAATGTATTTTATTATATATCATAAAATGCGTTATTATATAAAGTAATACATCATAATTTTATAAATCAGAAAGAAATTTTCATGCCATGAATTAATATATATATATATATATATATATATATATATATATATATATATATACTAGGAAAGAACATGACCCGTTGGGTCACCCATTGAGCTCAGGTTGGATTGTTGAAAGAAAATCACAGGATAATATTATTTCGTCAATTTAAAGTTTTCTAAAACTGTCCAAATAAGTTGGATTTTATTGCAATTAATTTTTTCTTCTATTCACACCTTTAGTTTTTTTTGTCTTTTTATTTATACTGTAATTAGTTTCAACTTTATTTAACCCCAACGATATGTTGCACCCCAAAAAGACGGGGTGGTGTCAGCGTTAAGTGACCTGAAAAAAATCAGTAAATAAAATAACTGATGCATTATAAAATCATTCATTGATAACTCAACACTGAAAATTTCATTAAAACTGGATTATTCACTGATTTTTAGGAAGTTTCTTTCAATCGGGGGGGAGGGGTTAATGTATTTTGTAAAATAAGGATTTTGCGGCAAATTTGACAGTGCCGAGCAAGTAGGTTTTATATTTTACCGAAAAGCTAAATAGAATCTTCCTAAATTTTTTACTAACAAATATTTGACTCTATAAATTTAAAAAATAATAATTAAAGTAATTAAAAAATACTATTTTAAAGCATGATATTCAATTTTAGTTGAGCTTAAAAAGAAAAACTTTTGTTTTGTTTTATTAAAACAAAACAAAAGTTATTCTCTGTAGCCTGTAAAGATAGAAAGAAGATTTAAGCGTGGGAAGGGAAATATACTTCTGGCTGCTGATAAAGTTTTTTCACGCACACTTCTCTTTGTCTTAACTCTCTAGACAGAATATTAGGGAGGGGTAAAACTTCCAGCTGATATTTAAGAGAGAGTCCGGTGAGTTTTTGACTTAATTGCAAATTACGACTAATTAGAACCAATTAAAATGGATTTTTTTTCAAACATTTAGTAATACTAAAACTACGAAATAAATTAGTATAAATTTCGTGTCATTAAACTAACCAGGAAAAAGGTCTTTAGAGATTAAAAGGTGAAAATCTCAGCTTTAGTAAAATAATATATATATATATATATATATATATATATATATATATATATGTGTGTGTGTGTGTGTGTGTGTGTGTGTGTGTGTGTGTGTGTGTTTAGTTAAACATTAAAAAGTTTTCATAATGATAGACAGATATACTCTACCTTGATAATGGTTCAAATGAACCGAAAGTACTTCGTCTGCCAATAATGGATCTTTCAGACAAATTATTAACGCCATTCAAGATTGTAACATCAAAAGAATTGTTAGAATGCTCGAAGGAATAAAGAAAAAGCTTGAAAATAATAAAGATTCTGTTTTACTTAATCAAATTTCTTTGAATATATATATATATACCACCTCCTCTACAGAAGGTCAATTTCTCATGCAGGGTTTATCAAGTTTGAATTCAGAGTTTTTCTTCTCTAGACAGATTGCTTAACCAAAATTAAAGATCCCAGATTGTCCTACTATTTACCCTTTGCAGGAAGGAGAATTGTTGGATGCATACCATCTTCCAAATGTATTAGCCATATTTGAAATGTAAACAGCCTCATCCAGATTAAAAGATTAGTATACGCAGTGTTTAAAAAATATCGAGATTGAAGCTTTTCATGTAGTAACTCGTTGATGCTTTTACTGGTGATGAGAATCAAGACAAAACACTCGACTGATGTTTGAATGAACAGCGATTTTATTCTACTTCCGAATACCGTGTAATACTGTGCAGTGTAACCAGTATCAAGGGACTGCTTTTTTGATAGAAAAATTCCCCTCTAAATCTTTTAACTACTGCTAGCCTGGACGGAAGTCGCGTTACCTTGTGGGATCTCTAATAGAACACACAGGGGCTAATACATAATGGGGTGACTAAAATATGTCAGTCCCTACGTAGATGTTTCCATTACACTGTCCATGTTAAATGGTTAATTTACTGGTCTGACTATAGAGGAAAAAAGAAATATGTCAAACTGACTGGCGTATCCTAAGGCGACAGCTAGATGTCGTTTTCTTCAAAATACACCCCCCCCCTTTGCTATTCAATAGACTTATTCCAGCGAGTTTTGATTGAAATACTTCTGAAACTGTTCTTTTGCGATTGTAAGAAAGTATTCCGTTGTATACTAATGTTCCCTTCATCTTCACATTTAGAAAATAAGAAAAAAGTTGCACAGAGTGAAATTTAGGAGTAAGGAAGTTGATGCATTTGTAGAATCTTATGTTTCGCAAAAAAAATGTTTCGTACAAAAATATGAAAATTGGCTTCATAGTTTTTTCTAATTGTCATTCAATCATCTAGACGTGTAGACATCGTCTCTTTAATGAATAATTATGCTCATATGTGCAGGGATCTTGAATCAAATGTTAGGTTTTAAATTGCAAAAATTCAAGATTGATAATATGAACACTATGGTTGGTTGGTTGGTTGGTTTTACGGCATGTCATCCCTTGTTGGGGTATTTTATGCCGAAGACTTTTGTTTTATTCATTCCTGATGGGTATTCATTATTTTGAATCAGTTTTTTAAATTAATTTTCCTCTATTCAACCTATAGATATGACCCTAATAGGTACTAGCAATCTGGGTCAGAGTAAACCTGGGGAAAAGAGTGATTAAGGGGTTCTTTACACTCTCCAGAGCTTCAAAATTGAAACCTAACCATTAAATGCAGTTTAACGTCATACCAAGACACTAAGACATTCAGCTACCGCCCCCTAGCACATATATGATTAAAAGGGTTGGAGTTTTGCTATAAGATTAATAGGATCATATAGGTGCTAGGGTTTTACGTGATCAGCCAATTGATTAGAGGGTGCCTCTCTGACCGCCCGTTTTGCTCAAGTAAGAGTCAAAATGTAGTGTTGCATGTTATGGACTCCTCAGTCACCATTATTTCGTCCTTAGGTATCGCTAGTCACCATCCATGTCTAACAGGTGGCTCCATTGGGGGATTTTACCCCCTGCAGAGGTAGTCGGTGTATTCTTCTGTCTCAGACAGACAAGATTATATTATAATTTTGTTACAAAAATATAATATAACTCTTAGTCGAAACAACTTTTCTTCTAAAATAGAAGACAAACAGTTGAAATTAGAATTTCAGTTTGACTTACTTTAACCAATCAGAATCCTTATAACATGCACGAGACTTTTAACTTGAACTTAAAGGTCGCTGGGTGAAAAGTAAGGAGGATAAAAATCCTTTAAAAAATTGGAATTTTGGCTCCCAATAAGAATCCCCTTAAACAAATACATTCATATTTTCTATCCAAGAAAATATTAATTAACAAATACTTTAGTGTGTCAAAAGTTTTGCAATATTCTAGTAACACGAGACACAATTCGGCAGGTCCGTTATGTTTTTACCGAGGTCGTTAAAGGGACGCTCGCCTGATACTCTCCGAATGCTACTTGCAGCATTTGCCTCTATGGCTTTGAGCACCGCCCCAGAAGCTTCGGGTGTAGATGTGACTTTTCCTGATCGTCAAGGTTTTTGCAGCCCGAGCGAAATTTCTTGAACCATCGTGTTATTATACTGGGATCAATTAGACCTTCACCTTTCCTACAGCAAATGTTTTTGGTTGTTCCCTTGGCGTTATGGACCACTTTCATCTCGTAAAGCATAGGTTCCCGAATTAGACTGTTGTATATTGATACGCATAACGTGTCAGCGTACCAACTACCATAATACTACCAATCACCGTGGGTACTTTCAATGGCTTGAACTGCTTCGTTCATGTGATATAAAGTAAAATCTGTGGAATTTCCTATTGTCGGTATCAACCGAACAGAGAGCGGGTCTATCCTCTTTTCGTTAGCGCTTGACAAGAAGATTTTAGCTCATATGGAGCACCACACCTAGCGTCATCTCCCAGATGTTTTAGCGTACAGATCAGATTACCCAAGTTGTGCTACTCATGCACTGTGTTGGCGAAGACCGGTATCAAACCAGGAACTTTCCGATTCCTGGGCAATTGCTCTACCGAGCTAAACCAGAAACGGCCTCTCCAATCAATCGACTGGTCATGTCAAGCCTTAGCACCTATATGATATTCTAAACCCTATTGCCCTTATGGCAAGACCCAATCCTTTTTGTCATTTATGCGCTATATGTTGATGGTTGAGGGTCTTAATGTCCTCGTTATATCGTTAAACTCTATCTGATGGTGAAGTTCTAATTCTGAAGCTCTGGGGAATGTAGAGTACCCCTTCATAACCATTACTCCCAGTTCCACTCTGAGCCGAAGTGGTAGTACCTGTTAGAGTTCCATTTATGGCTTAAATAAATAAAAAAAAAATGAGTTTAAAAATGTGTTTTAAAAAGTACCCATCAAGAATTAATAGAACAAATCGTCTTCGGCATAAAATAACCCAACAAGGGTTGACATACCGTAAAATCCAACCAACATTATAGTCACAATGTTTCGGCCTTTATCTTTTCCAGAAATTCAGTTATTTTTTTCATTTTGGACATCTTAAATGAAACTCTGTAATCAAAATTCCCAGCAGATTACTATGACAGTCACCTGAAGAGGTTCACTCTGACCTGGAGTGGTAAGTACCTTTTAGGGTCTCATCTATGGGTTAAATAGAAAAAAATGTTTTTTTTAAAAATTGAGTTTAAGAAAATTGAGTCCTATTAAGAAGGAATAAAACAAAATTGAGTCCTATTAAGAAGGAATAAAACAAAACGTATTCGGCATAAAATAACCCAACAAGGGTTGACATGCCGTAAATCTAACCCATCAACCAAATAAACTATAAACAAGCAAAAGTCAAAATATTGCAAAACTTTTGACTCGCCTTATTACTATTCTAGCTCATTTGTTTCCTTTTTTTCTTTTTGAAGCCGTTCATGTTTTATAAATAGATGCAATCAATGTCACCATTCTGTAATTGGTTTTCTTTCCCGATTCCATGATATGCATGATTAACCGAGTTATGCACTTTTGTATCTTTCACTTTTTTAAAGAGTCAAGTTTAAAAAGGATCATCTAATTTATTTGAAGATTTTGGAAAGAGAGACTTTTTTTCGGTAATAGTTGATTTGCAAATAATCACGTAACCAACATTTGACTTCCGTTTCAATTAATGAACTATGTTGTTGACCTCACGTTAAACTCTGTAGTTCAACAACTATCTCAACTTTTAACTCCTCCCATTTACACACACGCATACATAATATTAAGTAAATGTGTTTCTCACACAGAAACGGAATATTTCCGATACGTTTTCCCGTGTATTCTGTGTGAACGAATTCTTCCTGTTTTTTATTTATTATTCTGTGCTCAACACAGAGTTTCTTGAACTTTAAAATTTTACAACCAACTTAGATTATTTATTAAATAATTCTGTTGGTAATGTTTTATTTATGTTAATAAAAAAACACGAGAGGAGATTTTAAAAATATAATTGGATTTGGCTAAAAAGAATACAAATATTCTTTAGTTGTTTGCTTTTGTTGTTTTGTGTGTTGTTTATTGTTTCGTTTTGTTGTTGTTGTTGTTTTCGTGTGTATATGACTTTGATTAGTTTAGAATACAAATCAAATAAACGCATAACACATAACCACACAGCCGCCCTATCGGCTGGGACTGTTGGGTTGAATAGAAAAATTGGTTCATAAAAATGTGTTTAAAGAATTGAGTTTAAAAAAAGAATTTTGAATACCAACCAAGAATGATTAAAAAAAACATCTTCGTCATCAAATAACTCAACAAGGGTTAACATGCCGTAAAAGCCTACTAACCAGCTAACCAGTTACAACACACTCAAATGATTTTGCTGAAAAGTTGCCTCAACCTTTGTTATGTCCTGTAGTGTAGCTTAATTAAAACGGTCTATAGAAAATTTAAACTGAAAATAAATTAGTATCAAATTTCTGCGTAAAGAGAAAAAAAAAAAAAAGAAAGAAGAACAAAAGAAAATAGTTTTGTAAGATTCTAAGCACTCAATGTATGTCAGCCAGTGACCGGTCAAGGACCCCTGAACTAGATAGAAAAAACGGAAGTCCCAAATTTTCTGCAGAAGAGCGGAAACAGATACCTTACCCCACTCCGCGACCGCAAAAGAAGTAAAGAAAACTTTTTTTTAGCTGGGGTCTCACGAGGAAACGGACGTTGTTTTTCGGGTTCCGTTAGAGTGTGTTATGGCTAAACATGAGTCACAAGATAGTTGTAATGAATGGAATCTAGGATAGAAAATTTTGAAATTACTCTTCCTCTCGGAAACAAAAAAAACAGAGCGAGAAATAAACAATTCCTTTTTGACTATGCGACCCACTATTCTTTGGTATGTTGTTTTTTGTTTGGAACCCTCTGTCTATGCGAATGTTGCTGCTTGTGTGTGACACACTAGCTAACCCTCATTCTACTAGACGACTTGAGCCTTTTATGACACTGTGACTACGCTACAGTACGTCACGTAATAATTGCCTTAGATGTCTTTATGCATTAAATTATTTAGACCTGTTTTTTTCGGGCATCACTCGCCATAATGTCGATTTTTACTTCATCTGGATTTACTTACTCCAAACAATCGGATAAGTGGGCCTCGCTTTTTAATTCGATATTAATTGTTATTTATAATGACTAAAAGTCAATATCAATAGAATAGGCATATTCGAATGATTGATTTACATGTACAAACAATTAAACTCATAAAAATTGATATTGTTTTAAATTGCTTCAAAAATATTTCCATTTACCTTATTTATGGCAACTCGGGTGTAGTACTCACGTCTAAAGAAATCCCATTCATGAATACCACAATACAACAAATTGTAATTTAGCACTACTTGAACATGACTTTATATTTTACAATATACATGTTTTCATCTCCATTATCAGCGATTTCACACAGTAGGAGGATTTATTTATCAATGGAACCTCTCCATAACTCTTGGTGCAAACAAATAGAAATGATTCGAATGCGTTTATTATGTCTTGTGTTTCCTTACGCAGAAATGCTTCAGATGTCTTATTCAAATATCGGCAGTTGATTTTACTATTTCTACACAAAAATAATTCGTTGAAATTTGCCATAAACGCACTAAAACAATAAAGATATGTTCATACTTGGATTTAGAGTTTCCTGTTGATGACTAACTTACACAGCTGTCTCTTTGCTCATCACAATAATCAAGCTAAATGTTAAATGATTCTATTCAATTTTTCTTTTAGAATTTTGTTCAAATCTGATTTCACCTGGTCCGTATTAATTCTTCATTTAATTTTGTCTATGCCATCAAATCATTTGCTGACCAACATTTTCATTCAACCATTTTTTTGTGTGAGGATCTCCAGGGATTTGATTAAAGGCCTAATTGATTTTTCGACCTCAGATACTGAACCTCTGGGTCAACCTTATCATGCTGACAAAGTACAGAGTAAAATGTAACTGAACGATTCACACCGTTACGTTTGTCATGTTGGTAATAATCTTTCACTTCTCGTCACTAATTCCACTTACTTTATTTATGACTAGCAGCGGCAACCCGGCGTCGCCTGTGTAGAGGGGGATTTTTAAGTTAGTCCCGCAGATCCATTATTACCGAATCATTAGTTGAATCCTATGTAAAAAAAATACACCTTGCATTGATCCAGCTACTCTGAAAAGAAATGTTAATATCTACTATCTAAAATATTAAATGAAAAGAAATCTATGCTTTTATCATTTGAATATTATTTTTTTAATCATCTTCACGAATATAGATCAAATCTCTATTATTTTTGCTCAAAAACAAAGCTCTGGTGATATTTAATGTGTATATATATTTACTTTGTCATTTATTGTTTTATTTTTTAAGTTTCCCCGGACATACAGATACACACAAGTGCCTTTATATAAGTATAGATTCTGAATATAAAGAGTGTTTCCAATGAGGTTCATCTATCTCTTTGAAAACTTTTATTTGAATCATCTAACTTCTTCTTAAACACTTTAAACTTATTTGTCGACCTGAAAGCAGACGTTTTAGAAAACGGAATCTAATAGTTTTCAAAAGATGTTTTTGAATGAGTGAGTTAAAAATTCGTAAAGAAGATTGAGAACTTTGTCAGCTAATAACACTAATGACATTTTAAGAACAACATTTGAACAAAAGAATTTAATTTTTGAAACTTGATTAATTCAAAACTAATGAATATTTTGAAGAATTCGGTTACGCGATTCGTAGAATTTTTTTATTTAAGAACTTTGATTTTACAAAGTGGTACTAAACCGAAATTAAGATAGAATAATATTAAAAAAACAACAATCTGCCAGGAGACACCAGACAGATAGAATGCTCTGGATATGCGCGAGAAAAGGCCCCTTTTGGCGCCAAAAAAGAATCTCTTTCTTTTTCGACAGGGGACGTCGCTGGGTACACACATTTTTCGACTGGTATGTGCAATTCAAATTTATTAAAACTACTGTCACCTAATTTTATAAAAGTCTAAGATTACAAAATCAAAAAAGTACCAACACCAAAAAAAAAAAAAAATGTTAAGCTTCTGAATTTAATGTAACGACAAATTCAAATCTATTAATAATGGAGATTCGCTTCCGGTTTTTGTCTGTAACAAAAACTTCGCCACTGCTTATGTCACACTACCTAAAATCGTCATAACATAGAATAAAATACTCTCAAAATTTGAGCATGCAATATTAGACAGTCCTCATTGTTTTTTAAACAAGTTTTAATTAATATATACCTGGTATTATCTATTATCTATATTTTCATTTTATTTTAATATATATTAAAAGTTATCAAACTAAGTTTCCATTTCAATTTTTTTTTTTTACTACTTTAATAAATTAATTTTATTTTTTACTCCTTTAATAAATTTGATAATTTTACTTTACTTATGATACAAACTCTCTGATATTAAATTTTCAACTCCCATCTCCTCAGGCAATATATATTTTACATCGCCCAGAGGGCGTTTTTTATTTTGCTAGTATTACAAAAGAAAATTAAATTTTAGAAATATTTCACAAAGTTAATGACTCAATTCAAATTTCTCATTTCTATGCCAAAATGTTCTACAATTGTTAAAAGGGAATATTTCTTACTTTTTAAAAGATATCTAATGACATGGAAGACAATTTTATCTATTGATAATCTATTTTATTCTTATCTAAAAAAAAAATAACAATAATTCTTGATATGTATGGATTTAATTATAAGAAATCGTTAATATTGGTCGAATTTAACAACAGAATATACGTGTTACATTGCCATCTCTTTACATACAACATACAATTTCTGGTCAGACCCGTCTGGATATAGACGCTATCTATTGTATGAGATTTTACACGTGGTTGTATTTCTTATACTAATCTTAATCTCTTCTCATTTTTTTCTGTAGTCAACGTATTTATTTTTACTTTAAACTCTATATTATCTTATGCTTGCACTGGCAAACGGAAGAGGATTCAAAACCAATAATTGATGGGTATACTATCAATTATGCACAGTTAGTGTAGAGATATCATTTGAATTCAAACTTAACCGTTAGTGTGACGGTTAAGTCTGAATTTAAATAATATCTCTACAGTAAGTTTTATGTATGAAGTATTTATTATTTTCTGATTAAGTAAAATTAATATTCCTATTCTGTCCGTATTTAGCAAACCCTCGGCGTGAGCAAGGTGTATTTTTAAGTGATGGTTAGAATTCAGAGTTTTCCCTCTCCTATACTGTTTGATTAACCAACGTTAAAGAGTCCAGTCTTCCCTTCTATTTACCTGCTGTAAAAGGGAGAATAGTTGGATACAAACCTTTCCCAAGGGAACTTGTGTCGCCGGACCCTTTCCTAAGATGGTAACCATAACACCTCGGGTACCTCACAATTAAAACTTGATTTAATTCATGACCATTGACAATACACCTCGTCTTGATTTTCACTTTAATTCTATTGTAAAACCCTCAGCAATGCATTGTTATAATAAAATTTACATAATAACAAGATTCAATCAGCAACGCTTATGACTTCTTCGCAATTGACAAACATTTACTTCTACTGAGTTTAAAATGCAGTGGACACCCAAATAAAATTATATTTACCAGCAAAATAAAATGGGCGACGTAAAATAAATATTGCCTGAGGGATGGGAGTTGAAAATTTAATATCAGAGAGTTTGTATCATAAGTAAAGTAAAATCATCAAATTTATTAAAGGAGTAAAAAATAAAAAAAACTTGAAATGGAAATTTAGTTCTGATAACTTTAAATATATATTAAAATAAAACAAACTATATATCGATAGATAATACCAGGTATATATTTATTAAAACTGTCTAACATTGCATGCTCAAATTTTGAGTGTATTCTATTTATGACAATTTTAGGCAGTGTGACGTAAGCAGTGACGTAGTTTTTGTTACAGACAAAAACCGGAAGCGAATCTCCATTATTAATAGATTGTTTTCATATATTCTTATTGATCTGAATTTTCTTTGTCACAAAATATGTAAGGAATAAAATTAAAGAAACTTTGTTTAATAAATCATTCCATTCACTTTATTAAGTCAACCATTTGTACTTGACTTACCATATCACCTATGAATAAGTATTTTTAGATAAATATTAATTCTCTTCTGAACTAAATACCAACATTTGGTTGATATTTACTAAACTGAATTTAGTCTAAGGGAAAAGGTATAAACCACTCAGTGCGGATCTGTATCATTACATGACTACTGGACTACCATTCTTGTTCTATGGGACACGCACAGTTTTTTAAAATTATTTTTCAAAAGAGTAACATACATGGGTCATCTTGAAAGTAATGGTAGTGTATCTTGGTGGTGTCAGAGTCATCCTGTTGTGAACTTCAAGTTATCGGTAGGATCCCTCCAGGCGAATAGGTCTGGTATACAATGGTATCAGGGCCACAACCCAGCCAAAGGGACTCTGGCGAAAATCCAAAGGGTTTCTCCATCACTGCCAGGAATCAACGGCTTTTAGCGTACTTGTCTGTGCATCTGTGGAAAATCTGCGGCAAATAAAGGCATCTGTTTGCCGTGATCGGGATATACATGTGGGGTTTGGAGACCGGTTGTGAATTTCATATTCCTTTGTTACTCCTTCCATGAATTCACCACAGGGGAATTCATTGGATAGGGCCGGCTCAACTTGACCCAGGGTGAATGTCATCATACAAATAAATAAATGTAATGTCTCTTATGTTATTAACAAAATTAGTCATATGCAAATATAAACATGAGACGAGTAATTCTTTGTATTATTTGACGTAGTTTAAATTTTTTTCAACCATCTTTACAAATTAGACTCATCAATTGTCAATTCACACAATCATGTGGTATGAAAGGATTACATTTCAATCAATAGTTTGGGAAACAAAATAGCAAACGGGCATTATTTTCAGAACAACATATGTAAAAAAAATTTTTTTTACTGTAAATATCATTTTCTTTACCCCACCCCCACCCTCCAGACACACAGACAGACACCAGAAAATTATTGATTGATTATTCCTTTTATTTTTAGAGATTGGCAACATCAGTTCGCCGGGAACAAAGTTAATGTTAATCATGAGACACATACAACTATAGACGTGTGAAGAGGAATGATTTCTTTTTTGTTTAGAGCATGATACTGTTCAAATTGATTTCCACCGGTGACGATGCAGTTATTTCAACTTTGAACTGACTTGTCAACTTCACTTTGAAAAACTTTTTTTTTTCACTCTCTTTGTTTATCCCGGCTTCTTCAATTGATGAATTTTCGTCACGCCATTTAACTTAAACACTTGTTTCATCTTCTTTAAACTTCTCACCCAACTCTCATCAATTGTCGCCTCATCGTATACTTATTCGAAGACTTCTAAAGGCGTTAACGGAAGTTAATCCTTATTTATTCAAGAACACGAACTCGGCTATTTTTTCTGCATCAATTCCATAGATAAGCAAAACCTAAGCATACAAACGAATTCATGTGTTCATATCAAATCATAACATTTAGATTATTAGTTTCGGAAATAATGGGAAATTTCCAGTCCATGTCTCGTTCTTATTTCCTCTGTGAGTATTGTTGTTGCTGTGGCGCCAATTACTCGAGTCCCTCACGAAGGCCGATCATGACGGACGATCCGATCCGAACGAATGTGTAATCTCCTGCCAGTTGCAGTTCCAGCGGCGTTATCCGTAGACATGAGGGCCGATATTTCATTCAAGATCAACCCTCAACCTTATTAGCTACGTTTTGTGTTGACCACCTTGACGCTTCTTCCAGTCCATATGGAAATCATAAATTCATTTGAAGTAGAAAGACGTCAGTTTTGATTCGTAAGAATATTCAGGAGTTTTTTTTGTAGAGAGTAGGGAAATGTTTAATCAGCTGAATCTAATCCTGTGGAATAGAAGGATACGGCAGATTACACAACCTAACTATAGCGAGTTTTCACGAATCATCAGCGTAACGTTATAACCTTTACCGATCAACAGGAAAATGTTGTGCTAATGCAAACCCTTTTTGGAAATTGTGCCAGTCATTATCTGTCTGTACTTTTTAGATGAAGATTTATGTGAATAAATTTGTATTGTAGTATGTATAAACACAAGGTTTAAGCTGAGTATACAGCGGTCTGAACGTTGTGCTTATATATATATATATATATATATATATATATATATATATTAAAATTTGTTTTGGGATGAAACAAAGAAATCACAGTGCTCAACCACAAATTTGTAGGAGCTTTATTCATTTGTTGAATTTTTTAAATATGAAAGTTTTTCATAAGCAACTACCCAGGTTTCAGATTATTTCACCATCGTCAGGCTGCTAAATCTCAATGTTTATGGAACGCAAATTAATAAACATAACAACACAAAATCTCTTCAAATAAACACCAGGAGATTGAGCAACCTGACAATGGTGAAATAACCTGTAACCTGGGTAGTTGCTTATGAAAAACTTTCATATTTAAAAAATTCAACAAATGAATATATATATATATATATATATATATATATATATATCACAAAGATGAGGACAACAGTCCAAAATATCAAAATTATTTGCCAGAGATATTTTGTAGTTGTATTTAAGTCACATCAACATAAATCGTTTTGTCCCTATCAAGCATTTTTCATCAAAAAAGAAAGAAAAAACATTTTAATGGAAAGAAAAGAAAATGCTTTGAACGATTTGCATAAAATATAAAATTATTTTCTGTGTTGTTCCATGAGTTAGAGAAAGCAAGATTGAATTTGTTGAGAGAGAGGCCATTCCTTCACAGAAAGAGATGTGTGATCCGATTCGAAGAAGAAGCTCCTAGCCGGAAAGAGAAACCCCAAAGAATAAAGAATAGGCTGAATTCCTAAGAAGATATCAAAAACTGTGATACAATGTAACAAAAAGAAAAGAAAAGAATTACTAGTCAATTACTAAAAATGACAGGGCTTCATCTTAGAATTTCTCTGAATGTTTGAGATGAGACTTGAAGATTAGTATTATCTGTGTTATTCGGACTATTGTCCCCATCTTCATTGTTATTTGTCCAACGTTTCGGCCGATATGCCCTCCGGCCTTCTTCAGGTATTTCTTGTTGGACTCGGGAACCTTCTCGGACTCGGGAACTTTCCTTTCAAACTCGGGAACTTTCTTGTCGTAATCGGGAGCCAACATGGAACTTTGAACCTAACCCTTTATTTAGTCCACGGGGGTATCCTGTTCTCATTCCGCTAACCATAACTGGGATAGGAGTTGTGTTAATTATTTTTCTAACTGCCTTCACTCAGGATTGAACTCAGAATCAAGAAATAACTGTCACTTAGAACAGTCTTAACCTAACTACATTGACTAATATAATACTACTACAGATAATACTATTCATCTTAGAAATTTGAGCAACTTAAGACTAATGCATTTACTCTAAGTAAATATTAAATGATAAATTTAAATTGGATAATGAAAGATGGTCATTCAATTGCAATGATGTAAGGTGGTTAGTTTTCAGTTTTTAATCTCATCATGAATAATTAGGTTATTTCGGACTGTTGTCCTCATCTTTATAGTGTATAAACATAACTTTCAGGCCACTGTAACCTCGGGGTCTGTTTAAGTGTTTTTTATTCATCATTTTAATTACTTTAAAATAAGTAATCTTCAGACGATTATCCATGAATTCAAACGCAGTTTCGGAGCTTAATCATTACTGCTCGCACAAGCAACATACATACAGAATTATTGACAAAATTGTGATTATGTTGTATATTCTTTCTTCTAGCGTCTGGGCTTCGTCTTGGGGATTTCGTGTCTGGTCTACCATTGGGGATTTCTCTTTATCAGAAAGCCCTGTGTCATTGGTAGTTTTTAGCTAATAACCCAAGACTTCGATTTGCTTTAGATCATATTTTATTCCGAAATCCCCACCAGAGTACCTGCGCAGATTGAGTCGGCAGTGCGCTTAACACGACTTACCACCTTCGTGGTTTGGCCGATCTGACTAAACTCTCTTTCTAATCTAAACCGGAAGGATCAGGATGAGGTCAAGCCGTGTCACTCAATCCTTCAAGGCCGCCGGCTGCAACTTATAACAGCCATTTCGGTTTCTACACTACTGTAAATAAGTGTTAGGGTACTAACAATTATGTAACAATTAGATATAGAAACATTAAATGGTTAGAAGTTACATATTCTAAAAACTGAAATTTCATAATGCCATTAACATTTTTAACATTTTGAAATTTCAGTTTTTAGAATAAAGATAATGACAACAGTCCGAAATATCATAATTATTCATATCAAGTCTCATCTCATAAATACACATGAAAATATGAAATCTCATAATATTATGATTTAACTTAGATGCTATCCTAATGTGGATTTGGTTTGGTATCTTTATTTAATGGCATATCAACCTCCATGGAATATGTAATGCCAAAGTTATCCTTGTAGAATAACTGTAGTGTTACTATTTAACCCATAGCTGGAATTAGCTTTGTAGACGAATAAGATCAGAAGGTTTTGATTTGGTTTATTGCTTTAATAACATATCAACCTTCTTAAATTATTTAATACCAATGCCATCCTTGTAGAAGAACAGTAGTGATGAGTGGGGTTAAACCTTTCCCAAATGTATTAGTCCAAAAACATAGTGAACATAAGAGCATTTTATGGTAAAGTTACGTGTCCATCTTCATTATCGCATTTTACAGTCATCAATTTTATCATCTGTGATTTTAATGTTCATCCACTCATCCATACATGAACGATACGAAAAGAATAAAATCTGCACTAAAATGAAATGAAGATTTTGATTTCTGTCCATCAATAAAGGTGACACTCAGTTTGAAGATGGCGATTTGCCCCGATTTCAGCCAAATAACCACAATTGGCGAAGTGGGGGGTGGGTGGGTTGAGTGCACTTCAAATATGTCCATTATTTCTCAACTTGTCAATTGTCGATTGGTTTCCATAACAACCTGGTTGCACTTCCGCTTGAACAAGGAATCTTTGAGACTTGACTAATGTCGAATTTGCAACGCTACAAAGGTTGATGAGCCACTCCCCGATGCTGCTGTCTACTTATTGAAGTTACTTCTCCAAGCACTTAGCTGATTGGGGCCATCGATTTTGGTGCAGGTGAGGTTCGACACTTTCAAGTCATACACCTTCCCAACTAGTTGCAGGAAATCGGGTTTTTTTTTGTTTTTTCGTAGATTGGGCGCGAATCTGATATTGATTGCAAAGGTCAATGACATCTCTCTACCCCTCTCTATTCTCTCTCTCTCTCTCTCTCTCTCTCTCTCTCTCTCTCTCTCTCTTATTATTATTATTATTATTATTATTATTATTATTATTATTATTAAAATCTAATTAAAAACGAATTAAAAATGCTAACATTAAGATCTACTTGGAATTGCTTCAAGTTTCATGCAACTGTTCTTAGGATCTTCAGTGTTGTAACTGAGTTTATCAATAAATAACATTTAATCCGGAAAAAATATGCAAATAGATTTATTACCTTTTGGTAAAAAAGGAGATAAATAAATACAGTTAAATGCGCAATTCTTTAAACAACAATAATGAATATTCTGTTAGTAAGACTAGTTACTACTGGACGAATACCCTCGTGTAGTCCGTATTTTTAGGCCTTTCTTTGGACGAGTCTAACTTTCTTGTAGGGGAACTATCTCCCTTTACAACAGTTTTACAACAGACACCTCAGTTTTCTATTCGTTTATTTTTATCTTAGGCTTTTCAGCCAATTAGCATTTTCCAACTACCAATTTTTTCCCCAAATTTCCATAAATCTTAATACGGTTTTATTATAAAAAAATGTAAAAAATAAAAAAATAAAAGAAACCGTTTGAGCAAAATGTGAAGTTTTATCAAATTAATTTTCATGCGGTTGTAGCATTTGATATAAAGAAGCTTTATTTCTTGATCGACAAATATTTTTTTTATATCTATCTATCTAACAAACCAATAAAGAGTGGACTGCTATCAGACATAGTTGTGTCTTTCTTGTTTTGTTTTTTGTTTTGTTTTGTTTTTGTTTTTTGGTTTGTAGAGGCCTTGTTGTTAGAGGTCCGCACATAATATTAAAATGACGAATAAAAATATGACACAGTTTAGGTAGAAAATACGGAGAAATGATAAAACAAATGCATATGATACGACTAAATCACTGCTTCCACCCCAGTAATATTTACTTTCATATTTCCATCTGGTAAGCTTGTAGTGATCACAGGTGTGTGTTAACATCCCTCTCTCTCTCTCTCTCTCTCTCTCTCTCTCTCTCTCTCTCTCTCTCTCTCTCAACCATGATGCCTTACCAAAATCGTCACATTCAGAGTTAATGTGTTAAGAATGATTTTGTAATCCAATTCACCTGCTGAATCTTGAAATAAAATCAAGTTCGTGTACGGAAGTGTGTTGTAAAAAGTAGAAATCTATTTGTAGTCATTTACTAAGATCCTCTTAGTTTTTAGTAGTTTCATCTTTTTTAGTTTTTTTTTATGTGTGTGTGTTGCCAGGGGCAACATGACAAGCTTCCGGGAAGTTCTGACATGTAACTTCTTTTGTTCTTTATTGTCGTCGTCGTTGTTCTTTTTGTTCTGTTTGTTGTATTGAAACTTGTTTAGTTTCTATTGTTACATTATTGAAAAAGACAACTGCCTGTCTTCGCCATACTTTAAAAAAAAAACTTTCAGGACAGCAGCCGGAAGTTGTACTTTTTTAACAATGACACAGATTACAAAAGATTTGCAAACTTTTAGATCAATCCATTCTGTAGTTTTCATTTAGTTAAAATCTGGACACGCACATTAAGTGCGTGAGTGAGACAGGGACTCTAGGGAAAAGATATGAATAATAAGAAATAATAAAAATTATTCATGTAAATAATAATTTGCCGATGATAATGATGAGATAGTTGTAAAACTATATTATCTGTGTGTATCAATAAGAAAAGAAGTTTTGTATTTAATTCTTTTAAGAGAAAAGAATCAGAAATATAATCAATGCAAACTACATTCAATAAGACAATAATTGCGTAGAAACTTCAAACATAACCCATTCTTATTCACTTTGTTTGGATCTTTAATTCTACCAAGCGTTTTGGAAATTTTCTGTCTCTTAAATAAACATTACACAAACCCAAACTTTTCTTTTTCTAGAACGATTAGAATTTGGAGGTACATTTAGCACATAAATATTTAAATATTTCAAATATTCACATACATGATCTTTTTTTTTTTTTGGCATTCTAGCTAAGAGTAATTATTTACTGACATTCAACCATATCAGTTAAACACAAATATCGATTAACATATCGAGCCACGCACAGACCCAAGCTTATGCGAGGCCAGTGCTAAAAGTTGCGTGTGTCCCTTCGGTATTGCTCTTTTGAGACGTCTTGGGCACTGAGCAATAAACCCAGCCCTGCCCCTTTAAATTAAGGGGGCGGATTTTTCCTGGGGTAATGCCCTCCTAGGATTCACGCTGATATTATATTCCTTACCGTTTCAATGGCCGAAGCCACTGTACCCAGGTTCCGAAGACAATATGCAAGGGAAAAATCTAGAGTAATTGTTATAAATGTAGTCTCTTAATATATTTACCAACCCCTCCGAACGAGCAGGATGTGACACAAAGTCAATTTATTAAGCGGGGTTTAACAGATTTGAATTCAGAGTTTTCCTTCTCCTAGACTGGTTGCCCAGTCTGTTCTACTATTTACCCATAGTTGGAAGGAGAATAGTTGAATTCATACCTTTCCCGCAAGGTGAAATGTAAACAGCTTCGTCCAGGATTTAAACTCAGGTCGACGAGTCCATTTCCTATCACTAAATATAGTCTCTTTAACTGTCCACCAATTTCGCTGTTGACTCTACGCAAGAGTTTTCAGTTTTTTCAATCATTTTTTATTGACCATAAAACCAACAGCCACTCCATCCAGAATTCGACAGTAAAATTGATGAAAATGCTAAAAGAAAAAGTAAATGATTTTGAAAGAAAACCATAAAAACAGAATTTTGAGTAAGAAGAAATAAATGGTTCGTATTTGTTCTGAAGAAAATAATTATGGAAAATAGAAAGTGCAAAGTAATTTCAAAGATGTCTTGTAAGGAAATGGATTTAAAGAGAAAGTCTTTTTCTCTTCTGCAACAATTCATTGATTTTGATGGTTGATTGTGTTGAAAGTTTACTTTTTCTAGACGCCTTTATGGACGATCAAGCCAACATCACGCTACTTAGACATTCGATTTATAACACGCCTTGCATTATAATAGGAATGCACTCTTCCCAACATACAGTTTATCTGGATTTCAAAATCTCATGCTTAATAGTATACAGGATAGTGTGCTACGATAGACATTCACCCGATTCGAAGCATCAGCGTTTTCTGGCGTGTCTGATTGCTATTTGTAAGATGTCCGGATGTAATAACGGCGTTATGGTTTTGTGTGTAGAAAAGTGTAAAAACTTTGAGATCCGTTAATGAATCTACGATGGAGAGGGAAGGTTGAATATCTAACGTTGAAGTCTTACGGTGTAAAGTCAGAAGAACCGGTGACAATTTAGGGATGGTCACAATGTTAAGACGGGTTGCTAAGGGAGATAATTATTAAGCGTGTAACATAATAGGGAGAGAGTGTGGGGGAGGCCAGTAATGTATGAGCTACGTGTAGATTATTATGGAATTTTTTCAGGACGAGTCAGCATAACGCGAAATGGCGTTTACTTATTTTTTTAAAACTTTTTTTTTACCAACCCCTCCGCACGAGCATGATGCGACATAAGGTCAATTTCTTTAGTGGATTTTAACAGGTTTGAATTCAGAGTTTTCCTTCTCCTAGACTGTTTACCTAGCCATGGTTAAAGAGTCCAGTCTGCCCTGCTATTTACCCATAGCTGGAGGGAGAGTAGGATTCATACCTTTCCCAAGGGTATTAGCGCCATGTGAAATTCCAACAGCTTCGTCCAGGAATTGAACTCGCGTTGACGAGTCCATTTCCTACGACTCTAACCATTAGACCACGTGCCTCCATATGGCGTTTGCTTATTGGTCGAGATGTGTCACGTCTTAATGTGTGGAAGAATAATAGTGAGAGGTGAGAATGTGGAGGAAGTTTGGAATGAGACTGTGGTTAGGACAGACATAAGTCTGCCACTAGGGTAGTTTGACTTGGGGGGGGGGGATAAAAAATATCTCATGAGAAAAAAAGGTTTCGCCTTGTATTATTACTACGGTAAAAGGCAAAATATCCTCCAGCAAACCCAAATCATTTCCAGACTCAAAATATCAAAGAATTACCAGCCAACTCAACATCAGCCCATCTGCCAGATTCTGGCTTCTCCAATAAAAAAATGTATATAACGATTACTTTTATAAACATATCACTCTATTTCAAATGAGATCCGCTACGCAACAAAGTGGTCCTAGTCTATTATTCGTATAACAGATACCAAGGTGGCTGTACCGTTGATCAGTCGTCGTGCTACCAATGTTCTCCTTTAGTACAACCATTATTTGAGGACAAATACTCAAATAGAAATTCTGTAGGGCAAAACAAAACTGGGACTTTCTGGTAAAAGACTGAGATTCTCATCAAAATAAAGGATTTGAAATCTAATAAAACTACAAGTAAACTTTCATAAATAATTTATTTCCTGTGCAACAGAATGACTAGATAACAATTGACACTACAAAAAGTAACGATAATCATAATCAGTTAATAAAACTGTGTTGTTTTATAGTCAATCAAAATATTAGTGACAAGGAATCTAGGAAAAAACTTATTGTGAATCTAAAAGGTGTTTCACATTTTTTGTAAAATAGCTCGGTAAGATGAGGGAAGAAAAAGGGTTATTTCTTAGTTGAGTAACATGATATTACAGGGTGACCCAGAAAAACACAGAACCCACAAATTTTGTAATAAAACTTAATTTTTATTTAAGTTTAAGTCCAACAAGGTTTAGGGTTAGTGTTAGGATTAGGGTTGACATTTAGGGTTAGTTTAATGGGAAAATAAATAAATAATTTGGGTTCTTTTTTTTTCTGGGTCACTCTGTAATATCATGTTACTCAACTAAGAAATAACCAGAAAAAGTCAGATTATAAGAATCAAGGAAGGAGAAGAAGATTATATTAATCATTAAATTATTTCAAAGTAAAATAATTTCAATCGTTTAAATTCTTTCAATGTATTTTTACAAATATAATATTTACTTAGACTTCTTAGTGAAATGAACTTTTATGGTTTTCCTGTCTTCAAAATTTCTAATAAGAAAATCAAAATCAATTTTTGCAGAAATTCTGGCTTCTGTACTCAGTCATCCTAAATAAACAAGTCAGATTTGAAATGTCGTAGATTTGAGATTTTTTTCAATAAGTTTGGAATAAGCTAAAAAAAAAGTGTTATGCTGAGGAGACTTTAGTTCGAATTGTCAACAATATTCTCAAACTAACAGAAACATTTACGAACACATCAAAAGTTTTTAGTCACTTAATACATTTAACTATTTCTAAAGGTTTCAATTCAGAACTTTCAAAATCGATGACAATATTTATATTGATACTAGTGTTCCTTAATTGTACAACAGTTATCATCTTGTAACACCCACTGGTTAAAAATGAGACCGTCCAAATTGTCCGTGATGAAATGCAAAGATGTAAACCCTGATTATCTGGTGTTGTTTATCCGTCAAATTATTATTTCTTATTAGTGTCGTCATCTCAGCTAAATGATGGGCCATTCCGTTTTTATTATAAATAAAGGAAAGAAAAATGGTATGCTACACAGAGAAATATAAAAAGAAAAAAGAGAGAGTGGGAGAAAGATAGAGAGAGAATGAGCGTGTGGAAGCGATAACGCTAATGTGTTTCAATGGAACATGATAAAAAGATGTAAATAAATAAATTTAATAAAATATGAAAGAGAGAGAGAGAGTTAAATCAAGATTATTATACTTTTTACATATTGAATTATTCCCAATAGCTCTTAAGTAAACATGTCAAACATTGTAATAATTGAATTATCATACTGTGGTATAACCACAGGTCCTACTAATGCTAATGTGCTATCCATTTTACTTCTTTTTTCAGATATTAAGGGATATTTCCATACGAAATTAAATTTATCATCCAACCGCTTAAATAAAGGGTTAATCCATCAATCAAAACAAAACAATTCCTTTTATTCGTATTCTTCTTTTGAGAAAGCATCAGTCTTAATTATCTCTGATATTTGACAGCAGGTGTCTATGCCACTGAGTTCCACTTCGGTCACAAAAGTTTATCACTAAATCGAACGGTGAAAATCTGCAGTCATATTGTTATCTTCTCAGTCAACAAAAGTTTTTTTTTCTTTTCCTTCAACAAAATGATAATCATAAATTATTTGAATATTGAGATAAACTCTTTTTTACCAGTTTACTTTGATTGTTTTCCTTTCATCTTATTGTTGTTTTTTATCACAACGATTTAGGTCAAATATTTTCTGATTTGTAAAGTGAAAAGTAGACATTTTTAAAAAAGACTTGAGTTTCCATTTTGTATTTTGGGAGGTTTAGACAAAGCGCAAATGTACAATCATCTCTCTACTTTTTATCTTTTAATTGTACTTAGAAACCGATTCAGTCTAAAGAATGAACATCGAATTTTTTCTTTATTTTTTGCGGGGATGGGGGGTGGAATCACGTGTTCGTAGTTTCTGCAAGAATCAAAATGTTGTTCCCATCATTTCTGCCTTGAATCAGAGTGAAGTACACGTCAAAGTGAAAATCTAATTAGAATACTGAAAAAAAAAAGTAAAAAGAAAATTATAAATACAAATAATCATCTGTTTATTTGTTTAAACTATTTTAGTTTTAAAATATTTACCACGTTGTGCCACATTCATCATAAATTTATTTTATTCTAATTTTCTAAAAATCTTCTTTGTTTATGTGTGTGTGTGTGTGTGTGTGTGTGTGTGTGTGTGTGTGTGTGTGTGTGTTTGATAAATTATTCTTTTAACGTACCATGAGATACCAGTCCTGCCAAGATTTTAGAAAAAGTATCGTCGCCACGTAGTCCAGTTTAAAATACAAACTCTGCACACTGATTGACTACAACTAACCAAGGCATACGTTGGCAAAACTCGATATAAGCCGGGACTAGCTTCTAGCGTTGAACATTTTGGTTACTCACTGGAGTGTGATCATCCCAAGTAGGATCTAGCTGGTGAGGGGGGTATTATATTGAAAGACCGAAATCTCCCAAGGAACCAGCTAAAAAATATCTGAGGATGCCACCAAGCACCCTTTAGTTGAACATACGTATTTCAAATGTATATTTACGTCCGTTTGTTTATTTATATTTGTTAACTCTTCTTTGTACTTATTTTCCTCAGCATTCTTATTATAATTTTGAAAATGTTCAGTGAGTTTTTCAAGGGAACAGATTCTAATAATATCCTATGAATTCCATAATGAAAATCCAACAAGGTCGGTTAAACAGGAAATCTCACAGGCAAAAATACTGACTAAGAAAAAACTTCTCAGTCTACTTTACAAATGTTGCATATGGGGATTCCACTAAAGGGAGTTCGTTGTTACAATAATAATTCTATGTGTATCTTTTTACTATACGACTATTCTCTTGGTTGGATCTGGTTGTTGGGCACTGCTATTCTGGATCAGAGTATTTGGGTCTGTCTATGTCTGATGGTAGATCTGTTGTTCTGTTAGATAGTATTCTCGCTGTTCTTTGAGTGATCTGGAAATTACTCAGGACATTTTGAGGAATGTCTCGTCTTGTATCGTTGCTTAGATTTCAATAACGAACACAAGACGGGATTTTTTTTTCAGAGCTCGTTTTATTTTACCAAAAGAAAAACAGACACTCATCTTGCGTCTCTTGTCTTCAAGCCCTCAGCCCAGACTCTAACTACGATCCGTCACCTCCGACAACTCGCAACCGACACTCCTATATTTTCCCCTCTTCGCATGTTGGCATCCATCAACCAGTAAGAGATCGACAGGTAGCCTTTCATACGTCATTCCAAACATTCTAGTAACTTTCCACTCCTAACTACAATTTTTGTTTCTTCCATCTCATTATTTTATACAAAAGTGTTTGACTATTCTAACCCTTCATTTTGAGTGCAATGGGGTGATACTATCCTCGTTTGTTTGTTTGTTTTTTCTTCTTTTTTTTTCTTTGTTATTTTTATCACTTCTCTCTTGAAGAAAAGAAGACTAATGAGAAATAAAAACAGACACTATCTTTTGAATTTAGACTGAAGATCATGGAACCTAAATTATGTTCCTATGCGAAAGAACCACAGAATAACACTTTGATCTTAAATAATGAGCACATATTTTTTTCTTCTTCATTTTCCCTTTCGTTCTACTTTTCTCAAAAATGCAGATAATTGATATTTTTCTCGTCTTTTCATCAATGGTGTCTATATGAAATACGTCACATATCTTGTGTGTACCAATCATATTTTGATTTTCGTCTTCGTGTATACCAATCACATTTTGACTTTCAAATGAACACTTACCAAGATACGGTTATGAGCCTTTTCGTTAAATACATTTCATAATTCCTGTCATTTTAAAAACATCTATCATTGTTCCTACAATATTTTTCCCATTCTTTTGTATTGTCTTAACGAAGGTTTAATATAAACCGAAACGTTTAAACGTTAACTTCACCATGAAAAATAAATGAATCTCTTTCAGAATACTTTGTTTTTCTATTCTCTACACGGATAGTACATTCTGATTCTATATGAATACTGATTCTTACATGTAAACAATTCAGTTATTTTTTATGGTTAAAATGCTAATCTATAAATAATTCACTTCTTTTTTTTTACGTTAGTTACTTTCAAACCTTAAGCAATTAATATTATTTTCATTGGTCATTAGAGACGAACGATTGTTGTTTAATAACTGATTTCAGATTAACAAGCGAAATAATTAAAATGTTTCAACAGATAAAAAATTGATAAAATGTCATACGGAGTTTGTGATAACATGCTGAATGAAATCAGTGTTTTTTTTTAATTTCTCAATCCAAATCCATAAAAGTCTAAAATATTTGTCATAATGATTAATGACGAAATATCAAAGGTTATTTAAAATATTGGCTTTGTAAAAAAAAAGAGTTATAAGACTGAAAATGGAAGAATAAACTACATTACGTAATTATATATCTATATTATGAATTGCCACTGGAAAATGAAGGTCAGAAGAAAGAAAATATGATACATTATATATATATATATATATATATATATATATATATATGTGTGTGTGTGTGTGTGTGTGTGTGTGTGTGTGTGTGTGTGTGTGTTTATATACACATATATAGTATATATATATATATATTATGTGTATATGCATATATATATAGGTATATACATATAGTCGGTAGAGCATTCGGCTAGAAACCACACGATTCCTAGTTCGATACCCGCTTCGTCTAGCGCTAGTGAAAAGGGGATAAACTCCCCTCTCTCACTGGCTGATACCGACTTTAGGCCGCCCCGACGACTTTATTTTATATATACATATATATGTATATATAATATATATATATATATATATTATATGTATATACATATGTTATATTATATGTATATACATATGTTTATATATATACATATATATATATTATATATATATATGTATATACATATGTTTATATATATATATATGTATATACATATGTTATATATATATATATAAATATGTATATACATATGTTTATATATATATATATATGTATATACATATGTTTATATATATATATATATATATATAAATATGTATATACATATGTTAACATATATATATATAATATATATATATATATATTATATATATGTTAATATATATATATATATATAATTATATATATTATATATATATATATATATATATATATATATATATATATATATATATATATATATACAGAGAGAGAGAGGGGGTAGAGATAAAATAATGATAACAATGTATATTATTTTTTGAATAGAATTTATTTTCAAAATGACAGATGATTTCGATTAATCATTTCTTTCATCCTACATAACCCAATAACAAATTGTAACTGAAATTCAATTCCATTTTATCTTTTGAAAATAAAAAAAATTGCGTAAATCTTCGACAACATTCAATTATCATTATATTTTGAATTGTCACTGGAAAATGATGTCACGTATTTTGTTTATCTTAATTTCAGTCATTTATTAACGCTAATCTAAGTTCAAAATTCGAACAAATAACCGGAAATGACCGGAAAGTTAAAAATTTCTTTTGACCTTTTTCTATTGCAGTTATTTTGCCGATTTTAATTAATTATCTATATATTAATATCTTAATATATTAATTCTAATTAATTATCTATATATTAATATCTTAATATATTAATTCTAATTAATTATCTATATATTAATACTCTTGTTCCTTAATCTTTCGACCGTTATCATCTTGCAACACCCTCTGGTTAAAAATGAGACCATCCAAATCGTCCAAGATGAAATGCAAGAATATAAATCCTGATTATTTGGAGTCGCTTATCCACCGAATTCTTATTTCTCATAAGTATCGTCACCTCAGCTAAATAGTTGACCACTCTGTTTGTATTATAAAGAAAGAAAGAGAAGATAAAGGACATGCTACACAGAAAAATATTAAAAAGAAAGAAAAAAGAAAGAAAGAGAGTAGGGGGGAAATAGTGCGATGGGGTGAGCGCGCGGAAGCAATAACGCTAATATGTTTCGACATAACTCGTACGATTTACCATTGACTTCGAAAGCGGTGTAAGGTTTGTCCTCCCTCGAATTAGTATATAGTAATAAGCGCTTTTTCAGATCAAAAAAGATTTTCTCAAGCCATTTCTTTGCTTGAAGGTAAATCATCCAGTAAAGTAAATATATTGACAGTTTTACTATAATCACCCAAGAATCTCTCCGCCCTGTCGGTTGGGGCGTTAGAATGCACCAACTGCACCTCTGCAGAGGGTAAGACTCCCCCAATGGGGCCACCTGTTGGCCGTGGGTGGCGACCCGAGATGCTTAATGATAGAACCCAGGTGGATGAGCAGTCAATGACATGCAATACTCTACTTTGGCCCTATCTTGGGCTAGACGGGCGGTCGGAGAGGCCCCCTCCGATCAATCGGCTGGTCACGTCAAGCCCCAGCAACTATATGATTGCCCCAACCCTATTGCCTTTATGACAAGCCCCAACCCCTTTTTATCATATGGGTGCTAGAAGGCGGTGACTGAGGGTCTACATGTCCTGGGAATGACGTTAAACTCTATCTGATGGTGAGGTTATTTTATTTCAGGATTGTTATATATTCATAATTTTGTTTACAAATTTCAATGCTGTAGCATTTGGTAATAAATACGAATTAATAATATCGATTTTGCTTGTATAATGCTCTATTAAGAATAATGAAATCCTGGTATCTTTGATTTAGAAAAAAATTAACATTTTATAAAAAATTTGTTAGAGGTGTACTTATTTATGGGTGATATTGTAGGTGATAGACACACACGAAGCAGTAGCAAGTTAGTTTATCAAGCTCTTCACTGAGCTTGTGCAAGTATAAGGAAAGTTTAGTAAATATAAACTCAGAAAGAAAAATGAAGAACCATTTGAAGTTGTTTTTTTTTTTCTTTCCAATTCTGGTGGCAGTGTCAGATGGAGATGTATCCATATGCTGTCACTGCTCATACTTGAGTGGGAACCCCCCCCTCTCTCTCTCTCTCTCTCTCCTCTCTCTCTCTCTCTCTCTCTCTCTCTCTCTCTCTCTCTCTCTGTGTAGTTCATTACTCACGATTAAAACCAGGAGGGGTACTTTCTTTAATCACCCCATCTCTAAGTATTTCATTTGCCCCAGTCTCAATAAAGAGCTTATTAGCACTTCCAACTCATTTAACAATTAGTTTATAGCTAGGGTTACTATTAGAGAATAAAGACGATATAACCGCTAAAGTAGAGGGTAAACCGCAAACAGTTGGATGAGACCTTTTAAGGGGGTGGGTGGGGCAAATGTTAAAAAAAAACACTAGAATGATGATTTATGTCTTGGAAGGAATTAATATCACAATATAATTGGGGAAGGCAGAAAATTGAATCTTCCTACATTATTCATCTAGGGGAGGCCCGTGGTGTAATGGTTAGAGTTGTAGTAAATGGACTCGTCGACGCGAGTTTAAATGCTGGGCGAGGCTGTTTGCATTTCACATAGCGTTAATACCCTTGGGAAACGTATGAATCCACCTACTCTCCCTTCAGTTATGGGTAAATAGTAGGGCAGTCTGGGCTCTTTAATCTTGGTTAGGCAAGATTAAAGAGCTCAGACTGCCCTACTATTTAACAGGTTTTGATTCTCCTAGAATTATCTTGATCTATTATTTAGATATATAAATGATTTTTATATTATATCAACATCTTATTATAATGGAGATTGTGTGTCTCTCTGTAATCAAAACTACCAAATTACCAACGTCACAGTTCCCTTACTTATTTATGTTATATTCTCAATGGTTATTAAGTGTCATTATTTAATCTTAATTAGCATCTTATTAACAATGTCTCTATTAAGGACTAGCTGAGATGGATTTGACTCAAAACAAACCATGTGTTTAAAATCCTGCGATATGTGTTATATATCATTAAGAAATAAATGTTTACATAGTATATGGTATGAATAATTTGCTTACCAGTTTTCACAAAACCTTGTTTAATAAATAATTACGTGTTGCTATTGATTTCTAATAATATTGTTTTATTCTCAAATGTATTAAAAGCAATTCTGTGTATAATTTTATATTGAAATCAATTAGAATAAAGTAAAAATGAGTGTAATCTTTTTTGAGTTTGTATTTAATTTCATTAGTCTTTCTAATTCAATATAATATTTAACTATATTAAACTTAATTACTTGTGCCCAGAGGGCGCATTTTTTTCTAGTCTAGATAATAAATATGCTTTAGTGATAGGTACCAAGTACTTTTCACAATATTGATTTTAATATTATTCTTTTAAAACTGTTAATCTCCGCTTAAGAAATTGTATCCAATCCGGCTCGTGCAAAGGGGTTGGTAAATATGTATACTACTCACCAAGTATGTTTATCTGATGTCTTCCGGTGTAGTCTAGCAAATTAAAAGAACAATAATTACTCTTTAACATTGGTTAGGCAATCAGTCTAGGAGAAGGAAACTCATACTGCAGACGGCTTCAATAATTAGTCTAGATTTAGTAGCAATAAGTTTGCATTTAAGAGCAATATTACAGACTCAAGACAGTAATACGACCAAAGTAGAGTGTAAACTACAAGAAGTTCGATTGGATATAGAGACATTTGGGGTTGGGTGTGCCAAATGCAACCAACACAATAGAAGTTTGATTCATAAAATCTTGATCAAGAATAATGTCAAAAAAGATTGAGGATTCCGATACGATTCACCCAGTTGGCTGAAATTGACATTAAGTGACAACAAAACCATAGATACGTTCCCCACAGAAGGTTTTTACTTTTATCTGTTGTCTTTTAACGTAGTTTCAAGAAATAAAACATTCAGAACGATCAGTGTTCATTAGGACAGTGGCTTCATTTTTATTTTGTCTATAATTTTGATATCATTTAAAGACAACATTAAAATATAAACATTATCACCAGTTCAAGATATATCAGACTTTGATATTTCTTCTTAGGAAATGCAACAATTTTATGCAGCTTCAGACTTTTTCTGCCAAAATACAACTTAAAATTTTCACTTTTTTTGCTGACTGGGTTATCTCGAATTTTAAAATGAAGAGAGAAAAAAGAGACTGAATGATCGATAACGATTTTTACTTTCACTTGGGTGACCAACAGGAAATTTGATTTTCATATTCCAGGCGACATTGACGCCAATATAGAAATCTCGTATTCCCATATTCTCTGACTGACAGAAAACTGCTTAACCCTTTCAGACCGTCACACCAGTATACCGGTGGTATTTTTATTTTCCATCCACACGCCGTAGCACCGGTGAGGAATCACGCTTAATTGACAGGGCGAAAATTTAGGACCAGAACCTCCTGGCAAAAATGATTAATAGCCGACGAAAGTTTTGATGAGTTCATGCCTTTCCTTTATCAAATACATTGCAAGCTGTTCACCCACCTTCATTTATATATTTTTATTTATTTTTCATTTTATCTTTTTCCAGAAAGTCGCATTTTCTCATCGCAAAAATACTGGTTATGAGCGGAATCAATTTAAATGTGTCTAGGTAAGATCATTACTTTCGATATGTGACGTGGCGTCTAATGGAGGAAATGTAGTTTCTTAATTTATCTCATACTGTACAACTTATCTCTGAACTGGATCTGGTTGGCTTCTCTGCTTTTCTTGATCTTTTGTTGGGCTGACTGGAATCTCCGTTCTTCGATTGGTCTGGAACAACTTAAATCTTCTTGGCCTTCTTGGGCTCTCCTTGTGTCCGTTGGCAGTTTTTTAATAACAAACACAGGGCGTTCTTTTTTCCTAGCTCATTTATTTATTTTCATCAACCTAAGTTAAGAGATTTTGGTCTTGAATAGACACACCACCATTGCAATGTGTCTCCTCAATACCCTCAGTCAGACTGTCCAAAACTTTCATTCTCTCTTTATCTATTGTGACTGTTGACACTCTTTGACCAATCAAAAGGCTACAGGTCAGCCTTTCACACGACGTCCTTAAATTATAGTTAATTTCAAGTATTACATAACGTATAACTAAAATCTTTTTTTTTTTTTTTTTCACATCTCATTATTTTACATACTGACCAACGTTATATGTTGCCAAAAAATTGTGCAAAACTATTTCTATATTCTTTGAAATGTTGAAAGAGGCTGATGATTGGTTGGTTGTATTTTACGGGATGTTAACCTTTTTAGATAGATTATTTTATGCGAAAAAATTATGTTTTATTTTATACATTCTTGTTGGGTATTCAATTTTTAAAAACATTTTAATGCTCATTTTATAATCTATTTAATAAATGTATGGGACCCTAAGCGTGGGACCTGGGAGTAATGGTAATAAATGGGTACTCCAAATTCCCCAGAGGCTGATGGACATAGCGAGATGAGTCATTTTTTCACTTATATCGGATCTGAACAATGAAGTTAAATTCGGTTTACCACAAAAAATTCTGTAAAAAAACTGGTTTTAAAATCCCTGGAATGCTGGAATATGTTCATAGACTATACAGTGATCAGTGTTCGGTTTTTTCACTTGCATTGCCGCTTTCAAATAAGGAAGAACCTCGGTTAAAGTGATGAGTATCTAGGGAATCGTTCCACAAACGGAGATTTCAAATCTGATGTTCACCACCTAGGTCGTATTAATTCTTCATTTTAATTTTGTCTAAATGCCATCAAATCATTGCTGACGCAACATTTTCATTCACCATTTTTGTGGAAGATTCTCCAGGGATTGATATAATGGCCTAATTATTGATTTTTCGGACCTCAAGATACTGAATCCATTTCCATCAAATTATCTCTTCAGATCCTCGTTGGGTCAAGCCGTTTATACATGAGCTGACAAAGGTACAGAGTAAATGTACTTTTAACGATATCACACGTTATTACGTTTGTCAATGTTGGTAATAGTCTTTCACTTCTCTCGTCACTAATTCCACTTACTTTATTTATGAGCTAGCAGCGGCAACCGGCGTCCGCCTGTGTTAGAGGTGGGGATTTTTAAGTTAGTCGCCGCAGATACCATTATTACGAATCATTAGTTGAATGCCTATGTAAAAAATACCACCTTGCAATTGATCCAGCACTCTGAAAGAAATGTTAATAACTACTATCCCTAAAATATTAAATGCAAAGAATCTATGCTTTTATCATTTGAATATTATTTTTTTAATCATCTTCAAGCAATATATGATCAAATCTCTCTTATTTTTGTCTCAAACAAAAGCTCTGGTGATATATTTAATTCGTGTATATATATTTACTTTGTCATTTATGTTTATTTTTTTAAGTTTCCCCGGACTATACAGATACACCGACAGTGGCCTTTTTATATAAGTATAGATTCTGAATATAAAGAGTGGTTTCCAATGAGGTTCATACTATCTCTTTTGAAAACTTTTATTTGGAATCATCTACACTTTTTCTTAAGACCTTTAAACTATTTGTCGACCTGAGCACGGACGTTTAGAAAACGGGAATCTAATAGTTTTCCAAAAAAGATGGTTTTTGGAATGAAGTGAGTTAAAAAATTCGGTGAAAGAAGATTGAGACCTTTTGTCAGCTAATAAACACTAAATGTGACTTTTTTAAGAAACAACATTTGAAAGCAAGGTAAGATTTAATTTTGTGAAACTTGGATTAATTCAAAACTAAAATGAAATATTTTTTGGAAAGAAATGTCGGTTACGAGTTGGCGATTCGTAGAATTGGTTGTTATTTAAGAACTTTGATTTTACATAGTGGTACTAACGCGAGAATTAAGATAGAATAATATTTAAAAAAACAGACAATCTGCCAGGAGACACCAGACAGATAGAATGCTCTGGATATGCGGCGAGAAAGGCCCTTTTGGGCGCCAAAAAAGAAATTCTTTCTTTTTTCGACAGGGGACGTCGCTGGGTACAAACACAGGGTTTTTCGACCTGGTATGTGCAATTCAATTTATTAAAAACTACTGTCACCCTAATTTTATAAAAGTCTAAGATTACATAAAATCAAAAAGTACGCAACACAAAAAAAAAAAAAATGTTAAGCTTCTGATTTAATGTAACGACAAATTCAAATCTATTAATAATGGAGATTCGCTTCCGGTTTTTTGTCTGTAAAAAGACTTGGCCACTGCTTATGTCACAACTATCGTAAAATCGTAATAACATAGATAAAATACTCTCAAAATTTGAGGCATGCCAATATTAGACAGTCCTCATTGTTTTTTTTTTAACAAGTTTTAATTAATATATCTGGTATTATCTATGTTCCTATCTATATTTTCATTTTATTTTTTATATATTAAAAAGTTCAAAACTAAGTTTCCATTTCAATTGGTTTTTTTTTTTTACTACTTTAGATAGTTAATTTTAATTTTTTTACCTGACCTATTAACTAAATTTTTGATCGATTTTTACTGTTACTTATGATACAAACTCTCTGATATTAAATTTTTCACACCTCCCCATCTCTCTCAGTGCATGCAGTATATATTGCCGTTTACCCAGACATATCGCCCAGGAGGGGCTGCTTTTTTATTTTGCTAAGTATTTCAAAAGAAAATGTAAATTTTAGAAGATATTTCCACAAAGTTTAATGACTCAATTTCAAATGTTTTCTCATTTCTATGTGCAAAATGTTCGTACTATTGTTAAAAAGGGAATATTTCTTACTTTTTAAAAGCATATCTTAAGTGACATGGAAGAACAATTTTATCTATTGATAATGCTATTTTAGTTTCTTATCTAAAAAAAAAATAACAATAATCCTTGATAATGTATGGATTTAATTTAAGAAAATGCGTTATATTGGTCGAATTAACAACAGAATATCACGTGTACATTGCATCTCTTTACATCTAAATAGCAATTTCTTGGTCAGACCCGTCTGGTATTAGACGCATCTTATTGTATGAGATCTTTACACGTGGTTGTATTTCTGTATACTGAAGTCCGTAAATCTCTTTCTCATTTTTTTCTGTGTAGTGCAAACGTATTGTTTTTTACTTTAGAACTCTATATTATCTTATGCTTGCAGCTGGCAAACGGAAAGAGATTCAAAACCAATAATTGATGGGTATACTACGTCAATTATGCATCAGTTAGTTAGAGATATCATCTTGAGTTCAAACTTAAAACGCGTTAAGGTGACGGATTCAAGTCTGAATTTATATGAAATATGCTCTACAGGGTAAGTTTTATGTATGAAGTAGTTTATTGATGTTCTGTTAATCAGTAAAAATGTGAATATTCCTATTCTGGTCCGTCATTTTAAGCAAACCCTCGGCGTGAGCAAAGGTGTATTTTAAGTGATGGTTAGCAAATTCAGAGTTTTCCCTCTCCTATAGCTGTTTGCGTTAACGCAGCGTTGAAAGAGTCCCATCTTGTCGTGCTGCGATTGGCTCTATTGTTAGAGTGTTTGCATGCTAGGTATATGAGTAGCAGTAGCGCTCGCAGAGAGATAGTGGATGAGAACGCGCCGTTTCCCGAAGGGGAACTTGTGGTGTGCGTCGGCGGAAGTCCCGATTTCCAAAGATGGTAACCGATAGACACGCACTCGTACCAGTGTCACATTGCGAAACTTGAAATGTTAATTGCATTGATCCATAGTGACAATACACCTCGAAGTCTGTGGATTGTTCACTCGATAAGTTCTATTGTATAAGCGCCTCAGCAAGGCATGTGGTTAGTATATTCGAAACGATGTTACATATATGACAAGAATTGGTCTGACATCGAGGCGAACGTACCGTGTTCAACGTTGGGTTATGGTATAGCTCTGTGCGCGGATATGACAACATTTCCTGAGTGGCTGTAATTAGTCAGACGTTTAAGAGATGGTCAGTGGACACCGCGCATATAGAAATTGAGTATTTACGTCGGGCTAGAGCGCTGAGCAGAAATTAAAATGGTGAGATGGTCGTAGAAAGTAGATATGTGCTGAGGGATCGGGAGGCTTGAAAATTCTAATATCAGAGAGTTTGTATTCATAAATTGAAGTAAAATCAAATCACAATTCTAGTTACGTAGAGAGTCAAAAATATTGAAAAAACTTTGAAATGGAAACTTAGTTCTGATAACTTTAAATATTATATTAAAAGTAAGAAAACAAACTGATCGTAGTATTAGAGGTAGCAGAGTCTAAGTAGCCAGGTATATATTTGAATTAAAACTGTGTTAATAAAACCAATGAGGCTGTCGTAACATGTGCATGCTCAAATTTTGAGTGTATTCTATTATGACAATTCTTTAGGCAGTGTGACGTAAGGAGTGACGTGTTTTTTTACAGACAAAACCGGAAGCGAATCTCCATTATTAACTCCACGATTGTTTACATATATTCTTATTGATTCTGAGATTTTTCTTTGTCTAACATAAAATATGTAAGCGAATAAAGATTAAAGAACTTTGTTTTAATAAATCATTCCATGTGCGTCGATAGTCAACCATGGTGTAACTTGGACTTACCATAATGCACCTATGAAGTATGAGATTTTTAGATAAATATGCTAATTCTTCTTCTGATCTAAATAACCCAACATTTGGTTGATATCTTTACTCAAACGCTGATTTATACCTAGGATAAAGGGTAGGTAGCCACTCAGTGCGGATCTGTATCATTACATGACTGCTGGACTACCATTCTTGTTCTATGGACACGCACAGCTTTTTTCTAAATTATTTTTCAAAAGAGTAACCATAGTCAGTGGGTCATCTGAAAGTGAATGGTAAGTAGTATCTTGGTGGTTGTATCAGAGTCATCCTGTTGTGAACTAAGTTATTCGGTAGGATCGCCTCCAGGCGAATAGGTCTGGTATACAATGGTATGAGGGCCCGACCCAGCCAAAGGGGTTCTGGGCGAAAATCCAAAGGGTTTCCTCCATCACTGCAGGAATTCAACGGCTTTTAAGCGTAGCTTGTCTGTGCAATCTGTGGAAATCTGGCGGCAAATAAAGGCATCTGTTTGCCGTGATCGGGATATACATGTTGGGGTATTGGGGAGACGGGTGAGTGAAATTTGCATATTCCTTTGTTACTCGCTGTCCGGAGTGGATTCAGCCAATGGGAGATGTCATTGGACTATGGCGCCGGGCTCACGTATGACCCAGGTGTGAATGTCATCAATATCAAATAAAAATAAATGGTAACTGTCTCTTAATGTGTATTAACAAAATTAGTGCATAGTGCAAATATAAACATAGAGACGAGTAATTCTTTTGTATTATTTGACGTAGTTTAAATTTTTTTCAAACCATTCTTTACAATTAGAACTCTAAGTGTGTCAATTCACAAACAATGCATAATGTGGTGATAGAAAGTGATTACGCATTTCTCAATAGTTTGGAAACAAGAATAGCAAACGGTAGCAATATATTTCAGTAACAACATATGTAAAAGTCAATGTTTTTACTGTGAGTATCATTTTCTTTTACGTCGCCCGCGCCCGACGCCTCCAGACACAGCAGACAGGAGACCATCAAAATAAATGTATTGGATTTGAGTTATCTCCCTTTTTATTTAAGTAAGATGTGGCGGAGACATCGTTGCGCGGGAACAAAGTTATATGTTAAAATTCATTGGAGGACCATGATCAACTAATGAGACGTGTGAAGAGGTATGATTGCGTTTTTTGGTTGTAGAGCATGAGTAAGCATATGCGTTCAGGACGTGGAATTTCCACCGGCTACGATCAGTGATGTATTCAACTTTGACTGGGAGCTTGGTCAACGGTTCACTTTGAAAAATTTTTGTTTCGACTTCTCTTTTGTTTATGCCCGGTGCTGTCGTTCAATGTGATTGAATTTGTGCGCTGCAACGTCCATTTAGACTTACACGCCTTGTTTCATCTTCTTTCAACTTCTCATCGACGTGTCAGATCTGTCTCAGTCATTCTGGTTCCGCACTCATCGTATAAGCTGAATATCGGAAGAACTTTCTAAAGGCGTTGGACGAGTAAAGTTAACCTGTGTTCCTGTGTGGTATTACTATGTTAGGAATGGTCAGATCAGGATATGGACTTATCATCGAGTGCATCGAGGCCGACTATACTATCTATTCTTCTGTCACCAGCTTAGCAGCTACTATTCCAGTAGAATAGAGCAAACCTAGCATGACAAGACGAAGATTGTGTTCATATAAAGATCATAACATTAATTATTAGTGTCGAGATAATGGAGTAAATTTCAGATCCATTGTCTCATTCTTATTTCCTCCTGTGGAGTGATTGTTGTTGTTGGTGGCGCCAATGTACTCGAGTCCTCAACGAAGGCTGATCAATGACGCGGGACGATTCCGATCCGAGACGAATGTGAAATTCGCTTGCCAGCTTGCATTCCGCGGGCGTTAATCCGTTAGACATGAATTAGGCCGTATTTTCGATTCAAGAGGACTGCAAGCCCTCAACGTTATTAGCTGACGTTTTTGGATGTGACCACGCTTGAGAACTTCTTCCAGTCCATAGGGATGGAGAGATCAGTTGAGAATTCATTTGAGCGTAGAAGTGACGTTGTCAAGTTTTTGCTAATTCGTAAGAATATGTCAGCGAGTTTGTTTTTTGTAGAGCGAGTAGGGAATTGTTGTGATATCAGGCTGAAGTCTGTAATCCTGTGGTTGGAATAGAAGGATGAACGGTGGCAGGATTTAACAGCAAGCCTGAACTCAACAGCCGTGGTTGTTCGACGAGGATCCATCAGCGTAACGGATTATAAGCCTGTTTACTGATCAAACACAGGAAAAGTGTTTGTGCTAATACCAAACGCCTTTTTGGCAGATTGCTTCCAGTCATAAATCGTGTCTGTAATTTTTAGATGAGATTGATTGAATAAGATTTGATGTGTTTTCCGGGACTGTTGTCCGCTCATCTTAATATGGTAGTATGCAGGTAGTACAACACAACGTTATTAAGCTGGGGGATACAGCGGTCTGACGTTGCGTTTATACCACACAGCACACACATATATATATATATAGATATAGTTATATATAGTATATATATGATATATATATATAATAGTATATATATCATCACCGATGAGGACAACAGTCGAAATATCAAAATTTATTTGCCAGAGATATTTGTAGTTGTATTTAAGTCACATCAACATAAATGTTTTTCCCTATCAAGATTTCTCATCAAAAAAGGAAAGAAAAACATTTTAATGGAAAGAAAAGAAGAAATGCTTTGAACGATTTGCATAAAATCTATAGAAATTATTTTCTGTGTTGTTCCATGAGTTAGAGAAAGCAAGGATTGAACTTGTAGAGAAAGAGGCCCATTCCTTCACAAAAGAGATGGTGTGATCCGATTCGAAGAAGAAGCTCCTAACCGGAAGAAGAAACCTCCAAAGAATAAAGAATAGGCTGAATTGCCTAAGAAGATTGCAAAAACTGTGATACAATGGAACAAAAAGAAAAGAAAGAATTATAGTCAAACACTCAAAAATTACAGGACTTCATCTCTTCTGATGTTTGAGTTGAGACGTGAGATTAGTATTATCTGTGTTATTCGGAACTATTGTCGTCCCATCTTCATTGTTATCTGTACACGTTTCGGCCCGATAGTGCCCTCCGGCCTTCCTTCAGGTAATTCTTGTCGGACTCGGGAACCTTCCTCGGGCTTGGGAACCTTCTTTTCCGAACGTCGGGACCTTTCTTGTCGTAATGCGAGAGCCGATCAACGGGAACTGCTTTGAACTAACCCTTTATTTAGTCCACGGGGGTAAATCCTGTTCTCATTCCGCTAAACCATAGCTGGGGTAAGAGTTGTGGTTATAATTTTTTCCTAACATGCCCTTCACTCAGGATTGAAAGCTCAGGATCCAGAGAATAACTGTCACTTAGTAACTGTCTTAACCTAACTCCTTGAGCTAATATAATACTATGACATATAATGAACTATTCATCTTAGAAATTTGAGCAACTTAAGACAAAATACATTTAATCTAAGGTAAATGTAAAATGATAAATTTCGAATTGGATGAGGAAGAATGGTCATGTCAATTGCAATGAGTCGAGGTGTGTTAGTTTTGCAGATTTTTAATCTCATGTGAATAATTAGGTTATTTCGGACTGTTTATCCACCCTCATCTTATAATGTTAACACAATTTTCAGGCCACTGTAACCTCGGGCTCTGTTTAAGTGTTTTTTATTCATCATTGTTAATTACTTTAAAATAAGTCACCTTGCAGCCGATTATTCCATAGAATTCAAACGTGCAGTTCGGTGTTTAATCCTTACTGGCTCTCTCCAGCAACAACCATACAGAATTATTGACAAATTTGTGATTATGTTGGTATATTTTCCTCTAAGCGTCTGAATTCGTCTTGGGACTTCGTGTCTGGTCTTCCATTGGGGATTTCTCTTTTAATCAAGAAGCTCTGTGTCATTGGTAGTTTTTTAAGTAATACCAAACAAGGACTTAAGATTTTGCTTTAGATCATATTTTATTCCGAAATCCCCACCAGACTACTGGCAGATTGAGTCGGTCGTGCCGCTTAACACGACTTCCACCTTCGTGGGTTTGGCCGATCTGAACTAAACTCTCTTTCTAATCTAAAACCGGAATGGATCAGGATGAGGTCAAGCCGTGTCACTCAAATCCTTCACAGGCCGCCGGTGCAACTTATAACAGCCATTTCGGTTTCTACACTACTGTAAATAAAGTGTTAGGGTACTAACAATTATGTAACAATTAGATATAGAAACATTAAATGGAAGGAAGTTCATATTCTTAAAAACTGAAATTTCATAATGCCATTAACACATTTTTAACATTTTGAATTTTAGTTTTTAGAATAAAGATATGACAACCGTCCGAAATTCATAATTATCATATCAAGTCTCAATGCTCATAAAATACACATGAAAATATGTAATCTCATAATATTATGATTTAACTTTAGATGCTATCCTACATGTGGATTTTTGGGTTGGTTCTTATTTAATGGCATATCAACCTCCATGGAAATAGTAATGCCAAAGTCATCCTTGTAGAATAACTGTAGTGTTACTATTTAACCCATAGCTGGAATTAGCTTTGTAGACGAATAAGATCCAGAAGGTTTTGATTTGGTTTATTGCTTTAATAACATATCAACCTTCATAAATTATTTATACCACATGCATCCTTGTAGAAAGAACAGTAGTGATGAGTTGGGGTTAACCTTTCCAATGTATTAGTCCAAAAACATAGTGAACATAGAGCAATTTTATGTAAATGTTTACGTGTCCATCTTCATTATCGCAATTTTATATGTCATCAATTTTATCAATCCTGTGTTTTAATGTTCATCCACTCATCATAACATGTAACGATACGAAAAGAATAAAAATCTGCACTAAAATAAATGAAGATTTTTGATTTCTGTCCATCCATAAAGGTGACACTCAGTTTGAAGATGGCGATTTGCCCCGATTTCAGCCAAATAATCCACAATTGGCGAAGTGTGGGGTGGTGGGTTGAGTGCACTTCAAATATGTCATTATTTCTCACTTGTCATTGTCGATTGGTTTCCATAACAAACCTGGTTGCACTTCCGCTTGACCAGGAATTCTTTGAGACTTGACTAATGTCGAATTTTGCAAACGCCTAACAAAGGTTGAATGAGCCACTCCCCGGATGCTGCTGTCTACTTATGAAGTTACTTCTCCAAGCATTAGCTGATTGGGGCAATCGATTTGGTGCAGGTGAGGTTCGAACGCTTTTGAAGTCATACAACCTTCCCCAACTAGTTCAGGAATCGGGGTTTTTTTTTGTTTTTTCGTAGATTGGGCGCAATCTGAATATTGATTTGCAAAGGTCAAATGACATCTCTCTTACCCCCTCTCTTATTCTCTCTCTCTCTCTCTCTCTCTCTCTTCTCTCTCTCTCATCTCTCTCTCTCTCTCTCTCTTCATTATTATTATTATTATTATTAAAATCTAATTAAAGAACGAATTAAAATGCTAACATAAGATCTACTTTGGAATTGCTTCAAGTTTCATGCAACTGCTCTTAGAATCGCCAAGTGTTGTAACTGAGTTTATCATAAATAACATTTAATATCCGCGAAAAAATATGCATAGATTTATTACCTTTTGGTAAAAAGGAGATAACTAATACAGTTAAATGCGCAATTGCTTTAAAAACAATAATGAATTTCTGTTAGTAAGACTAGTTACTACTGGACGAATACCCTCGGTGTAGTCGTATTTTTGGGCCCTTTTTCTTTGGACGAGTCTAATTTCTTGTAGGGGAACTATCTCCCTTTACAACAGTTTTACAACAGACACCTCAGTTTTCTAATTCGTTTATTTTTATCTTAGGTTTTCAGCGCAATTAGCATTTTCCTAACTACCAATTTTCCCCATTTCCGTAATCTTAATTCGTGTTTTATATAAAAAAATTTAAATAAATTAAAAAATAAAAGTAAAACCGTTTGAGCAAAATGTGAAGTTTTATCAAATTAATTTTCCATGCGGTTGTAGCATTTGATATAAAGAAGATTTTATTTCTTGATCGACAAATCTTTTTTTTATTTAGATCTTATCTATCTAACAAACCATAAATGAGTGGACTGCTAATCAGCCATAGTTTTGTGTCTTTCTTGTTTTGTTTTTTTGTTTTGTTTTGTTTTTTGGTTTGTAGAGGCCTTGTTGTTAGAGGTCCGCACATAATCTAAATGCCGAATAAGATAATATGACCAGTTTAGTAGAAATACGGAGAAATGATAAAACACAAATGCATATGAACGACTAATCCCTGCTTCACCCCCAGTAATATTTACTTTCATATTTTCCATCTGGTAAGCTTGTAGTGATCATAAGTGTTGTGTTAACATCTCTCTCTCTCTCTCTCTCTCTCTCAATCTCTCTCTCTCTCTCTCTCTCTTCTCTCTCTCTCTCTCTTCTCTTTCCACCATGATGCCATTACCGAAATCGTCACAACCAGAAGTTTAATGTGTTAAGAATGATTTTTGTAATCCCGATTCACCTGCGACTTGAAAATAGACATGTCAGTTTCGTGTCTGGAAGTGTGTTGTAAAACGTAGAAATCCTATTTGTAAGTGCATATTACTAAGATCCTCTTAGTTTTTAGTAGTTTCATTCTTTTTAAGTTTTTTTATGTGTGTGTTGTTGCCAGGGGCAACAAAATGGGACAGCTTCCGGGATTCTGACATGGTACTTCTTTTGTTTTTATTGTCGTCGTCGTTGTTTCTTTTTTGTTCTGTTTGTTGTATGAACTTGTTTTAGTTTTCTATTGTTACATTTTTGAAAAGACAACTGCCTCTGTTCGCCATACTTAAAAAAAAACTTTCAGGACAAAGCGACGGAAGTTGTACTTTTTTAACAATGAAACAGATTAACAAAAGATTTGCGAACTTTTAGATCAATCCATTCTGTAGTTTGTCATTTAGTTAAATCTGGACACGCGAGTTACTACCACATTACAGTGCGTGGGTGAGATAGGGACTCTAAGGAAAGATATGAAATAATAAGAAATAAATAAATTATTCATGTAAATAATAATTTTGCCGATGATAATGAATGGAGATAGTTGTAAAACTATATTATCTGTGTGTATCAATAAGAAAAGAAGTTTTTGTATTTAATTCTTTTAAAGAAAAGAATCAGAAATATAATCAATGCAAACTACATTCAATAAGACAATAATTGCGTAGAAACTTCAAACATAACCATTCTTAATTCACTTTGTTTGGATCTTTAATTCTAGTCCAAGCGTTTTGGGAAAATTTCTGTCTCTTTAAATAAAATTACACAAACCCAATTTCTTTTTCCTATGAACGAATTAGAATTTGGAGGTACATTTTGCACATAAATATTTAAATATTTTTAAATATTCACATACATGATCTTTTTTTTTTTGGCAATTTTTCTTCTAAGCCTAAGAGTAAATTATTTACTGACCATTCAACCATATAAGTTAAACACAAATATCGATTAACATAATCGAGCCACGCCAGACCAAGCTCATGCGAGGCCAGTGCAAAATTGCGTGTGCTCCCTTCGGTATTGCTCTTTTGAGACGTCTTTGGTCACTGAGCAATAAACCCTAGCCCTGCCTTTAATTAAGGAGGGGCGGATTTTTCCTGGGGTAATGCCGTCTAGATTCACGGACCGTGATATTCAATATTCCTTCACGTTTCAATGGCCGAGCCACTGTACCTAGGTTCCGAGACATATGCAAGGGAAAAATCTAGGAGTAATTGTATGAGATGTAGTCTCTTAAATATATCTCTACCAACTCCGAACGAGACAGGATGGACACCAAGGTCATTTATTAAGCGGGGTTAACAGATTTTGAATTCAGAGTTTTCCTTCTCCCTAGACGGTTGCCAGTCTGTTCTACTATTTACCCTATAGTTGGATAGGAGAAATATTGATTATACTTTCCGCAAGGTGAAATGTAAACAGCCTTTCGTCCAGGATTTGCAAACTCAGGTTCGACGAGTCATTTCCTATCAACTAAATATATAGTCTATTTAACGTCCAACCAATTATTCGCTGTTTGACATCTACCAAGAAGTTTTCAGTTTTTTTTCAATATTTTTTAAATTGACCAACAAATGCAACAGCCACGTCCATCCAGAATTCGACAGTAAAATTGATAGAAATGCTAAAGAAAAAGTAAATGATTTTGAAAGAAAAACATAAAACAGATTTTGAGTACGATAGACATAAATGGTTGTATTTGTTCTGAAGAAAATAATTATGGAAAATTAGAAAGTGCAAAGTAATTTCAAAGATGTTTGTATAGCGAAATGGATTTAAATGAGAAAGTCTTTTTCTCTTCTGCAGACAATTCATTGATTGATGGTTGATTGTTGTTGAAAAGTTTACTTTTCTAGACGCCTTTTAATGGACGATAAGCCAACATCCACGCTCTATAGACATTCGATTTATAAACGTTGCTTGCATATAATAAGGATGCATCTTGCCTGAACATACAGTTTAATCTGGTATTTCAAATCTCATGCTTTAATAGTATACAGGATAAGTGTGCTACGATATGACTTCACACTCGATTCGAAGCCATAGCGTTTTTGGACGTGTCTGATTTGCTATTTGTAAGATGTCTCGGATGTAATAACGCTGCGCTTAGAATGGTGACTGCTAATACTGTGGCGTAATGGTATGTTGAGCAAAGTGGTAAAAAACTTTGAGATCCGTTAATGAATCTACGATGGAGATCGGAAGGTTGAATACTCTAACGTTGAAGTCTTACGGTGTAAAGTCAGAAGAACCGGTGACAATTTAGGGATGGTCAAAGTGTATAAGAACGGGTCTGCTAAGGGAAGATAATTATTAAGCGTGTACATAAAGGGAGAGGTGTCGGGGGGAGGCCATAATGTATGAGCTACGTGATAGATTTATGATGGACATTTTTTCAGGATGCGAGTCAGCATAACGCGACAAATGGCGTTTACTTATTTTTTTAAAACTTTTTTTTACGAACCCCCGCACGAGCACGATGCGACATATAGGTCAATTTCTTTAGTGGATTTTAACAGGTTTGAATTCAGCAGTGTTTTCCTTCTCCTCAGACTGTCTTTACTAGCCATGTTAAAGAGTCCAGTCTTGCCCTGCTATTTACCCATAGCTGGAGGGAGAGTAGGATCTACCTTGTCCAAGGGTATTAGCGCCATGATGAACAATTCCAACAAGCTTCTCCAGGAATTGAACTCGCGTTGACGAAGTCCATTTCTACGAACTCTAACGCATGTAGACCCACGCTGCTCATATGGCGTTTGCTTATTGGTCAAGATGCTGTCACGTCTTAATGTGTGGAAAGAGTAATAGGTGAGAGGTGAGAACTGTGAGGAGAGTTTGGAATAGAGACATGTGGTTAGGACAGACATAAAGATTAGCCACTAGGGTAGTTTGACTTGAGGGGGGGATAAAAATATCTCACTGAGAAGAAAAAGAATTTCGCTTGTATTTATTACTACGGTGAAAGGCTAAAATACATCCTCAAGCACAACCCAAATCATTTCCAGACTCAAAATTCAAAGAATTACCAGGCCAACTCAACATGCAGCCCATCAGCCAGATTCTGGCTTCTCGCAGATAAAAAAGTGTATATAACGATTACTTTTTATAAACATATACCTCTATTTCAAATGAGATCCGCTACGCAACAAAGTGGTCTAGTTCTATTATATCATAAGATAAGCAAGGTGGCTGTACCGTTTGATCAGTCGCGCGTGTGGTCTAATGACGGTCATAGTTGTTCCTCCTTTAGTAAACCATTTTGAGGAAAATTACTCAAATAGAATTCTGTAGGGCAAATCAAAACTGGGACATTTCTGGTACAGACGAGATTCTTTATCAAAAATAAAGGATTTGAAATCTAATAACTACTAAGTAAATTTCATAATAATGTGCGGTTATTTTCGCTGTGCAACGATTAGTGACTAGATAGAGCAATTGACCGACATCATAAAAGTAAGCGATAACATAGATCAGGGTTACATGAAAACTGTTTTGTTTTATATTAATCATAACTAAATGCGTATCAATTGAGTGCAAGGAATCTAGGAAAAAACTTAGATTGTGAATCTAAAGGTGTTTCTCAATTTTTTGTGAAAATAGCTTCGGTAATGAGGGAAGGAAAAAAGGGTTATTTCTTAAGTTGAGTAACATGATTTACATGGGTGACCAGTAGAAATACACGCGCACATTTTGTAATACAACTTATTTTTATTTAAGTTTAAGGTCCAACAAGGTTAGGGTTAGTGTTTAGGATCTAGGTTGACATTAGGGTTAGTTTATAGGGAATAAATAAATAATAATTTGGTTCTTTTTTCTGGGTCATCTGTATATCATGTTACTCAATCTAAGAAATAACACAGAAAAGGTCAGATTATAAGAATCAAGGGAAGGAGAAGAAGATTATATTAAATCATTAAATTATTTCAAGTATAATTTCAATCGTGTTAAAATTTTTCAATGTATTTTTAGCAAATATAATATTTACGTTAGACTTTCTTAGTGAAATGAACATTTTATGGTTTTCCTGTCTTCAAATTTCCTAATAAGAAATCAAAATCAATTTTGCACAGAATTCTGGCTTCTGTACTCATCATCCTAAATAACAAGTCAGATTTGAAATGGTCGTAGATTTGAGATTTTTTTAATAAGTTTGGAATAAGCTAAAAAAAAGCTGTATGCTGGAGGAGACTTTGTTCGAATTGTTCACACAATATTCTCAAACGTTACAGAACATTTACGACACATCGGCTCAAAGAGTTTTTAGTCGGTTATACATTTAAACTATCTAAAGGTTTCAATTTCGAACTTTCAAAATCGATGAAAATATTTTTATAGTTGATATCGTGTCGCTTAATATGTAACAGCATTATCATCTTGTAACACCCACTGTCGTTTAGAATGAGACCTCCAAGATTGCCGAGTGAAATGCACAAAATCGTAACCTGATTATGCTGGTGTTGTTATTTCCGTCAATTATTATGTCTTATGTAGTCAGTCGTCATACTCGAGCTAAATGATGGGCCATTTCCGTTTTTATTATTAAAAAGGGAAAGAAAATGGCATGACTACAAGAGAAATTAAAAGAAAAAGAGAGAGTGGGAGAGACAGATAAGAGAAGATGAGCGTGTGGAAGTGCGATTATAGCGGTGGTGGTCGTAGATTGCATGTTTCAATGAACATGGATAAAGAGATGATAAATAGAAAAAGTAGATATATTATATAATATATAATATATACTGAGAGAGAGAGGAGAGAAGTCTAAGTCAAGATTAGTTATACGTTTTTACAAGTATTAGATTATCCCATATGCCTTTAGTAAAGTAATGTCAACAACATTGTAATAATTTGAATTTCATCGTGGTATTTTAACCATCATCGGTCTACTAATGCTAATATGCTAGTCCATTGGTTCTTCTTTTTCAGATATTAGAGGGATTTTACATAACGAAAGTTAAATTATATATCCACGCCTGCTTAAAACGGGTTAATTGCCATCAAATCAAACAAAAACAATTCCTTTTCTCGTATTCTTCTTTTGAGAAAGCATCAGTCTTAATTATCGTCTGTATTTGACGATAGCAGTGTTCATGCACTGAAGTTTCCCCACTTCGTGCAAAGTTTATATCACTATGAATCGGTGAAATCTGCAGTCAATTTGTTTATCTTCTCAAGTGCAACAAAAGTTGTTTTTTTTTTCTTTTCCTTCAACAAATGATATCAATAATTATTTGAATATTGAGATAATAATATTTTTATACCAGTTTATCTTTGATTGTTTTCCTTTCATCTTATTGTTGTTTTTTATCACAACCAGATTTAGGTCAAATATTTTCTGATTTATAATAGTGAAAAGTAGACATTTTTAAAAAAGACTTGAGTTTCCCATTTGTATTTTGGGAGGTATTGAGACAAAGCGCAAATGTACAATTATCATCTTCTACTTTTTTTTTAATTGTACTTAGAACCGATCAGTCTAAGAATGAACATCGAATTTTTTCTTTATTTTTGCGGGATGGGGGTGGAATGCACGTTGCCCGTCGGCTCGTAGTTTCTGCAAGAATCAAGAATGTGTTCCCATCATTTCCTGCCTGAATCAGAGGAAGTACACGTCAAAGTGAAAATCTAATTAGAATATCTGAAAAGAAAAGTAAAAAGAAAATTATAAATACAAATAATCATCTTGTTTATTTTAATAACTATTTTAAGTTTTAAATATTTAGCCACGTTGGTGCCACATTCTCATAAACTTTATTTTATTCTAATTTTCTAAAAATCTTCTTTGTTTATGTGTTGTGGTGTGTGTGTGTGTGTGTGTGTGTTGGTGTGTGTGTGTGTGTGTGTTTGTGGTGGATAAATATTCTTTTAACGTACCATGAGATCTCAGTCTGCAAGATTTAGAAAAAGTATCGTCGCCACGTAGTCCAAGTTTAAAATGACAAACTCCTGCACAGCTGACGATTGACTACAACTAACAAGGCTACGTTTTGGCAACCTCGATATAAGCCGGGACTAGCTTCTAGCGTTGAATCAGTTTGGTTACTGCACTGGACTGAGTGTGATATGCCCAAGTAGGATCTAGCTGGTGAGGGGGGTATTATATTGAAAGAACGAATCTCCAAGGAAACCACTAAAAATATTCTGAGGATGCCACCAAGCACCTTTAGTTGACAATACGTATTCAAATGTATATTTAACGTCCGTTTTGTTTTTCTTATATTTGTTACTCTTCTTTGTACTTATTTTCCTCAGGATTCTTAATTATAATTTTGAAAATGTTCAGTGAGTTTTTCAAGGGAACAGATTCTAATAATATCTATGATTCCATAATGAAAATCCAACAAGGTCGGTTAAACGGAATCTACAGGCAAAAATAGCTGACTAAGAGAAAAAACTTTTCATCTAATCTAGTTACAAATGTTGCATATGGGGATTCGCCACTAAAGGGAGTTCGTTGTTACAATAATACATTCTATGTGTATTTTTTACTATATCGACTTTCCTTGTTGGATCTGGATTGTTGGGCACTGCTATTCTGGATCAGAGTATTTGGGTTCTGTCTACTGTCCTGTGTAGATCTGTTTGTTCTGTTGAGATGTAATTCTCGCTTGTTCTTTTGAGTGATCTTGGAAATTACTCAGGAATTTTGAGGATGTCTCGTTTGTATCTGTTTGCTTAAATTTCAATAACGAACACAAGAGGGATTTTTATTTTCAGAGACTCGTTTTATTATTACAAAAGAAAAACAAGACACTCATCTTGCGTGTGTTGTTCTTCAAGCCTCAGCCCAGACTCGTAACTACCATCCGGTCACCTCCACAACTCGCACTGAACTCCTATATTTATCCCCCTTTCGCATGTTGGGCAGATCCATGCACCAGGTAAGAGCAATCGACAGGTAGCCTTTCATACGTCATTCCCAAACAATTCTAAGTAACTTTCACTCCTAACTATCAATTTTTGTTTTTCTTTCATCTCATTATTTTAATCACAAAAGTGTTTGAGCTATTCTACCCTTCATTTTGGGCAATGGGCGTGATACTATCCTCTTTGTTTGCTTTGTTTTTCTTCTTTCTTTTTTTTCTTCTGGTTATTTTATACTTTCTCTTGAGAAAGAAGACTAATGAGAAAGTAAAAAATATCTTTTGATATTTAAGACTGAAGATCATGGAACCGAATTTGTCCTATGGCGAAAGAACCGACAGATAACAACTTTGATGCTTTAAATAATGAGCAGCATATTTTTTACTTCTTCATTTTCCCTCCTTTCGTTCTACTTTTCTCCAAAATGCAGATGAATTGATATTTTTCTCGTCTTTGTCATTCAATGGTGTCTATATGAAATCGTCACATATCTTGGGTTGGTGTAGCCATAGTATTTTTGATTTCGTCTTGTGTGTATACCAATCACATTTTGACCTTCAAAGTGAACAGCTTCAAGATAAGCGGATTATGAAGCCTTTTCTTAATACATTTCCCTAATTCCTGTCACTGTCTTACAAAACATCTCATCATTGTTCCTAACAATATATTTTCCCATTCGTTTTTGTATTGTTCTTTCAACCGAAGGTTTAATATAACCGAAACGTTTAAACGTCTAATCTTCAGCAGAAATAGAATGAGATCTCTTTCAGGAATCGTTTGTTTTCTAGTTCTTCGCGGATAGTACTATTTGTGATTTCTATATGATTACTGATCTTACATGTCACAACACATTTCAGGATTTATTGTTTTATGGTAAAATGCTAAGTTCTATGAAATAGGTTCAATGTCTTTTTTACTTTGTTTAACGAATTAAAGTTTAGCTTGATTCAACCAACCTGTAAGGCATTTAAATATTATTTTTCATTGTCATTTAGAGGCGAACGATTGGTTGTTTAATGTAAGACTGATTTCAGATTAACGAATCAGGTCGGCGGATAATATATTTAATGTTGTGCAACAGATATAAAATTGATAAAATGTCATAACCGGAGTTTGTGATAACATGGCTGATATGAAATCAGATGTTTTTTTTTTTAATTTCTTCAATCCAAATGCCCATAAATAGTTCTAAAGTATTTGTCTTAATGATTTGAGAGTGAAGAATATAAGAGTTATTTAAATATTGGATTTGTAAAAAAAAAAGAGTTATAAGCTGAAAATGGAAGATAAACTACACTTACGTAATTATAATATCTTATTATATGAATTGCCACTTTAGCGGACAAATGGAAGGTCAGAAGAAAGAAAATTGATCATTATATTATATAGTATGATATCTATAATATAGTATATATTATATGATGGTGATATGGTGGATTGATGTGGTGTGTGTGTGTGTGTTGTGTGTTTTATATTGAATAATATATATATATTATATATATATATATTATGTGTATATCATATATATATAGGTATTAACATATAGTCTAACATATCCTAATAATCGACACTAGTGATCTAGTTATCATACTGCATCTTAGCGTAGTGACGGGTATAAGACTATACTCTTACTTTACTGCCTGTACCTTTTAGCCCCCTTTATTATTATATATACATATATAATGTATTATACTACTATATATGCTTATATATATATATTATTATTATGTATATACATATGTTTATATTATTGTATATACATTGTTTATATATATACATATAGTATATATATATATTGTATGTATAACATATGTTTATATTATATTATATTTATTATAATATATTTATATTATATATAGTTATAATAGTAATATATATATTTTAAATATTAAAATATACTATGTTTATGTTTATAAATGATATTTATATATATGTATATCATCCAAGTTTATATATTATATATATATATATAATTATATGTATATACCATATGTTTAATCATATATATATATAATAATATATTAATATATTATATGTATATACAATATGTTTAATATAACTATAATATATATCATAATGTATAATATCTATTATATATATATATATATATCTATATATGATATATATATATATATTATATCATATATATACAGAGAGAAAGGGGGTAGAGATAAATAATGATAACAATGTATATTATTTTTTGAATAGAATTTATGTTTCAAAAATGGACAGATGATTTCATTAATCATTTCTTTCATCTAACATAACCCAATAACAAATTGTAAATGAAAATTCAATCCTCCATTTAATCTTTTGAAAATAAAAAAAATGGTAATGCTTTACAATTCAATTATCATTATATTTTGAATTGTCACTGGAAAATGATGTCACGTATTTTGTTATCTTAATTTCAGTCATTTAATTAACGCTAATCTAAGTTCAAAATTCGAACAAATAACCGGAAATGACGGCGGAAAGTAAAAATTCTTTTGACCTTTTCTATGCAGTTATTTTGGCCGATTTTTAATTATTATCTATATATTAATATCTTAATATAATTAATTCTAATTAATTATCTATATACCTTAATATTCTTAATATATTACTTCTAATTAAATTATCTATATATTAAATACTCTGTTCCTTAATCTTTCCGACCGTTATATCATTTGCAACACCCTCTGGTTATAAAATGAGACCATCCAAATCGTCAAGATGAAATGCAAGAATATAAATCTGATTATTTGGAAGTCGCGTTATCACCGAATTTCTTTTTCTCATAAAGTATCGTCACCTCAGCTAAATAGTTGAACACTCTGTGTATATAAAGAAGAAAAGAGAAATAAAGGACATGCTACACAGAAAATAGTTTAAAAAGAAAGAAAAAAAAGAAAGAGAGTAGGGGGGAAATAGTGCGATGGGGTGAGCGCGCGGAAGCAATAACGCTAATCATGTTTTCGACATAACTCTTACGATTTACCATTGACTTCGAAGCGTGTATAGGTTTGTCTCCTCGAATTAGTATATATAATAAGCGCTTTTTCAGATCAAAAAAAGATTTTCTCAGCCATTTCTTTGCTTGAAGGTAATCATCAGTAAAGTAATATATTGACAGTTTTTACTATAATGCCCCAAGAATCTCCTCCGCCCATGTCGGTTGGGGCGTTAAGAATGAACCAACTGCCACTCTGCAGAGGGTAAGACTCCCCAATGGGGCCACCTGTTGGCCGTGGGTGGGCGACCCGAGATGCTTAATGATAGAACCCAGGTGGATGAGCAGTCAATGACATGCATAACTCACTTTGGCCCTATCTTGGCTAGACGGCGTCGGAGAGGCCCCCTCCGATCAATCGCTGGTCACGTCAAGCCCAGCAACTATATGATTTGCCCCAACCCTATTGCCTTTATGACAGCCCCAACCCTTTTTATCATATGGGTGCTAGAAGGCGGTGACTGAGGGTCTACATGTCCTGGGAATGACGTTAAACTCTATCTGATGGTGAGGTTATTTTATTCAGGATTGTTATATATTCATAATTTGTTGTTTACAAATTTCAATGCTGTAGCTTTTTGGTAATAATACGAATTAATAATATCGATTTGCTTGTATAATGCTCTATTAAGAATAATGAAATCCTGGTATCTTTGATTTAGGAAAAAAATTAACATTTATAAAAAATTTGTTAGAGGTGTATTATTTATGGGTGTATATTGTAGGTGATAGACACACGAAGCAGTTGCAAGTTAGTTTATCAAGCTCTTCACTGAGCTTGTGCAAGTATAGGAAAGTTTAGTAAATATAAACTCAGAAAAAGAAAATGAAGAACCATTTGAAGTTGTTTTTTTTTCTTCTCCAATTCTGGTGCAGTGTCAGATGGAGATGTTATCATATGCTGTCACTGCTCTATACTTGAGTGGGAACCCCTCTCCTCTCTCCTCTCTCTCTCTCTCTCTCTCCTCTCTCTCTCTCTCTCTCTCTCTCTCTCTCTCTCTTGTGTAGTTCATTACTCACTGATTAAAACCAGGAGGGGTACTTTCTTTAATCACCCCATTCTCTAAGTATTTCATTTGCCCCAGTTCTCAATAAAGAGCTTAATTAGCACTTCCAACTCATTTAACAATTAGTTTATAGCTAGGGTTACTATTAGAGAATAAAGACGATATACCGCTAAAGTAGAGGGTAACCGCAAACAGTTGGATGAGACCTTTTAAGGGGGTGGGTGGGCAAATGTTAAAAAAAAACACTAGATGATGATTTATGTCTTGAGGAATTATATATCAATAATAATTGGGGAAGGCAGAAAATTGAATCTTCCTACATTATTCATCTAGGGAGGCCGTGGTGTAATGGTTAGAGTTGTAGTAAATGGACTCGTCGACGCGAGTTTAAATGCTGGGCGGAGGCTGTTTGCATTTCACATAGCGTTAATACCCTTGGGAAACGTATGAATCCACCTACTCTCCCTTCAGTTATGGGTAAATAGTAGGGCAGTCTGGGCTCTTTAATCTTGGTTAGGCAAGATTAAAGAGCTCAGACTGCCCTACTATTTAACAGGTTTTGATTCTCCTAGAATTATCTTGATCTATTATTTAGATATATAAATGATTTTTATATTATATCAACATCTTATTAATGGAGATTGTGTGTCTCTCTGTAATCAAAACTACCTAATTACCAACGTCACAGTTCCTTACTTATTTATGTTATATTTCTCAATGGTTATTAAGTGTCATTATTTAATCTTAATTAGCATCTTATTAACAATGTCTCTATTAAGGACTAGCTGAGATGGATTTGACTCAAAACAAACCATGTGTTTAAAATCCTGCGATATGTGTTATATATCATTAAGAAATAAATGTTTACATAGTATATGGTATTGAATAATTTGCTTACCAGTTTCACAAAACCTTGTTTAATAAATATTACGTGTTGCTATTGATTTCTAATAATATTGTTTTATTCTCAAATGTATTAAAAGCAATTCTGTGTATAATTTTATATTGAAATCAATTAGAATAAAGTAAAAATGAGTGTAATCTTTTTTGAGTTTGTATTTAATTTCATTAGTCTTTCTAATTCAATATAATATTTAAATATATAACTTAATTACTTGTGCCCAGAGGGCGCATTTTTTTCTAGTCTAGATAATAAAATATGCTTTAGTGATAGGTACCAAGTATTTTTCACAATATTGATTTTAATATTATTCTTTTAAAACTGTTAATCTCCGCTTAAGAATTGTATCCAATCCGGCTCGTGCAAAGGGGTTGGTAAATATGTATACTACTCACAAGTATGTTTATCTGATGTCTTCGGTGTAGTCTAGCAAATTAAAAGAACAATAATTACTCTTTAACATTGGTTAGGCAATCAGTCTGGAGAAGGAAACTCATACTGCAGACGGCTTAATAATTAGTCTAGATTTAGTAGCAATAAGTTTGCATTTAAGAGCAATATTACAGACTCAAGACAGTAATACGACCAAAGTAGAGTGTAAACTACAAGAAGTTCGATTGGATATAGAGACATTTGGGGTTGGGTGTGCCAAATGCAACCAACACAATAGAAGTTTGATTCATAAAATCTTGATCAAGAATAATGTCAAAAAAGATTGAGGATTCCGATACGATTCACCCAGTTGGCTGAAATTGACATTAAGTGACAACAAAACCATAGATACGTTCCCCACAGAAGGTTTTACTTTTATCTGTTGTCTTTTAACGTAGTTTCAAGAAATAAAACATTCAGAACGATCAGTGTTCATTAGGACAGTGGCTTCATTTTTATTTTGTCTATAATTTTGATATCATTTAAAGACAACATTAAAATATAAACATTATCACCAGTTCAAGATATATCAGACTTTGATATTTCTTCTTAGGAAATGCAACAATTTTATGCAGCTTCAGACTTTTTCTGCCAAAATACAACTTAAAATTTTCACTTTTTTTCTGACTGGGTTATCTCGAATTTTAAAATGAAGAGAGAAAAGAGACTGAATGATCGATAACGATTTTTACTTTCACTTGGGTGACCAACAGAAATTTGATTTTCATATTCCAGGCGACATTGACGCCAATATAGAAATCTCGTATTCCCATATTCTCTGACTGACAGAAAACTGCCTTAACCCTTTCAGACCGTCACACCAGTATACCGGTGGTATTTTTATTTTCATCCACACGCCGTAGCACGGTGAGGGAATCACGCTTAATTGACAGGGCGAAATTTAGGACCAGAACTCCTGGCAAAATGATTAATAGCCGACGAAAGTTTTGATGAGTTCATGCCTTTCCTTTATCAATACATTGCAAGCTGTTCACCCACCTTCATTTATATATTTTTTTTATTTTTCATTTTATCTTTTTCCAGAAAGTCGCATTTTCTCATCGCAAAAATACTGGTTATGAAGCGGAATCAATTTAAATGTGTCTAGGTAAGTTCATTACTTTCGATATGTGACGTGGCGTCTAATGGAGGAAAATGTAGTTTCTTATTTATCTCATACTGTACAACTTATCTCTGAACTGGATCTGGTTGGCTCTCTGCTTTTCTTGATCTTTTGTTGGGCTGACTGGAATCTCCGTTCTTCGATTGGTCTGGAACAACTTAAATCTTCTTGAGCCTTCTTGGGCTCTCCTTGTGTCCGTTGGCAGTTTTTTAATAACAAACACAGGGCGTTCTTTTTCCTAGCTCATTTATTTATTTTCATCAACCTAAGTTAGAGATTTTGGTCTNTGAATAGACACACCACCATTGCAATGTGTCTCCTCCAATACCCTCAGTCAGACTGTCCAAAACTTTCATTCTCTCTTTATCTATTGTGACTGTTGACACTCTTTGACCAATCAAAAGGCTACAGGTCAGCCTTTCACACGACGTCCTTAAATTATAGTTAATTTCAAGTATTACATAACGTATAACTAAAATCTTTTTTTTTTTTTTTTTTTTTCACATCTCATTATTTTACATACTCACCAACGTATATGTTGCCAAAAAATTGTGCAAAACTATTTCTATATTCTTTGAAATGTTGAAAGAGGCTGATGATTGGTTGGTTGTATTTTACGGGATGTTAACCCTTTTTAGATTATTTTATGCGAAAAAAATTTATGTTTTATTTTATACATTCTTGTTGGGTATTCAATTTTTAAAACATTTTAATGCTCATTTTATAATCTATTTAATAAATGTATGGGACCCTAAGCGTGGACCTGGGAGTAATGGTAATAAATGGGTACTCAAATTCCCCAGAGGCTGATGGACATAGCGAGATGAGTCATTTTTTCACTTATATCGGATCTGAACAATGAAGTTAAATTCGGTTTACCACAAAAAAATTCTGTAAAAAAACTGGTTTTAAAATCCCTGGAATGCTGGAATATGTTCATAGACTATACAGTGATCAGTGTTCGGTTCTTTCACTTGCATTGCCGCTTTCAATAAGGAAGAACCTCGGTTAAAAGTGATGAGTATCTAGGGAATCGTTCCACAAACGGAAATACTGAAAGAGTTGAGGTGTGCAGTTAGGTGAAGGCCTATAGAAGATTGACGATCAGAGAAAGAGAAAGATAGGAGAGATAATGATGAGGATGGTGATAATGATGATGATGTGGGCATTTCCGTTGAGTCATGTCAAACTATTCTTACGAAAGATCGAAACCAACTTCGTTCGACGCCAAAGCAGAAGGAAGTTTCGAATGACCACACTGCTTAATTTTCTGCCCACTCGTCAATCTTCTCTTATTATAATGGAGATTCGGTGGCAATCTGTATGTAACCGAAACTAAGTCACTTCTAATGTCACAATACCCCCAAAAAGTGCGTAAGCTTTTTAATGAGTATTTAATTAATTTATAGTCAAAATTCTTAATTCAGAGAACAAATCTTATTTATTAACGATGTCTCTGTGAAAATCTCAGATAAATTTGCCTTAAAACAACCTATGTTATTAGTACATTTAAAATCCTGAAATGTGTCTCATATATCCCCAAGAAATAAAGGTTTAAATAATACCTGGTGTGGTTAATTTGTATACTGGTTTTAACAAAACTAGGTTCAATAAATAATTACTTTGGGTTATTAATCTCTAATATTATATAATCTATTCTCCAACATATAAAAATCAATCCTATGAATGATTTTATATAAAAAAATAATTAAGATATAATTAAAATAAGTGTAATATTTTATATGCCTTCTTATTTAATTTCGTTGGTCTTTCTAATTTAATATATTTTATTACATTAAAACTTATATACTTACGCCCTGTGGGGGACGCATATTGTTACTAGTTGTCATAAAGACCAAGAGAGGAGAAGAAAGTAGAATCGATTTTGACTTTGATTTCTCTCTGTTGCATTTCAAACGGACAATGTTTGATGGTTTCTGGTTTTTACAATCTATGTTTTTATAGAAACATTGGATATTTTCCAGGATATTTTTACCTCAAATCTGTTGTATGTATCCGAATGTACAATTGCAAGGAATCAAAGGATAAGACAGACAAATTTTGTTTTGAGCAAAAATATGGAAAGATGTCACGAAAAATGCTACAAATTAAAATCATCATCATCAAGGTGTGTCAACAACGGGATTACTATGAATGATTCTATGACTGTGTCTGTCTCTGTCTATCTGTCTGTCTCTCTCTCTCTCTGTCTCTCCGCACAGAGAGCTAATGTTTCCATGTGTAGTAGTAGTAGTAGTAGTAGCTCACTTATAACTTAGTCTTTACTTCTCTCGCAGTGTCCAGCATGTTTTGCACGTCTTATTTTGGATGGTTTGTTAAGATTGGAGGTAAGTGGCCTTACAGCTGCTATTTTGTACGGTCCTGTCTCAGAATTTGTTAAAAACAACATGCAACATCCTTGTGAAGTTTCCATCTAACTTTTTCTGCAAGCATTTTGTTAGTACACAAGTGGTACAGCCATACAATAGTATTAACATGGATACATTGGAAGATTTCCCGTTTTATTTTATTAGAAAGATCAGGTTTTCATATAGTGGTTAATCTGTCAATATAGTCCATGTTTTACCTATGCGTATGCTGAATTCGCTTTTAGTAGATGAGATATTACTACCAAGGTATATATAGTTGACGCTTTAGACGTTTGCCATCTAATGATGGCGCCATCTCGATTAAAACATATGAATTCGGAGCTTATTTAGAGACTAATGCCCCTTGCTGCCTATTCCAGGCTATGTAGCGGAGATTCATCTTGAGCAGGTGTATTTGCAAGAAGCCCTAGATCTTCCGCGAAGTTTGCATCTGTAATAGATTCCGATGAATATATCATTTTTTAGTATGAAATCGTTTTCTCTCATTAGATTTATATCAAGTTTGCTAAAAAGAAAAAGCGATACACTTTAGTAAGACAAAGTTGGTCGAAGGTTCAAATTAGTAGCTTCACATTATTCAGATTAATTATAACAACAGGTAATCAGAGCAGTTAATAAAGAAGTGTTCTGCCCTGTCGGCTGAGGCGTTAGAATGCACCGACTGCACCTCAGCAGAGGGGTAAGACTCCCCTAATGAGGCCACTTGTTGGCCGTGGGTGGCAAACCGTGATGCTTAAGGAAAGAACCCAAGTGGATGAGCAGTTCATGACTTGCAATACTCCACTTTGGTCCTATCTTGAGCTAGACGGGTGGTCAGAGAGCCCCCCCCCCCGATCAATTGGGTGGTCACGTCAAGCCCTAGCACCTATATGATTTTCCCAACCCAATTGCCCTTATGGCATACCCAAACCCTTTTTATCATATGGGTGCTAGAAGGCGGTGACTGAGGGTCTACATGTCCTGGGAATGACGTTAAATCTGATGGTGAGGTTCCAGTTTTGGAGGTTTGGGGAATGTGGAGCACCCCTTCATCACCATTTCTCCCTCGTCCACTCTGGCCCGGAGTGGTAGTACCTGTTAGGGTCCCATCTATGGGTTAAATGGGAAAACATGAGTTTATAAACAAAATTGTATTATGCATTAAGAATGAATTTATTTCACAATTTTGTCGGCATTAAATAACCCACCGAGGTTGATATGCCATAAAACGAAACAAAACTAAACCAAACCTAAAGAGGTGCTAGGAATCTGATGTTTTACTTTCTTGAACGACAAAAGAGCCCGACACATTTATTTTGAGGTGAAGATCTATCAACCATTATTATCATCATAGATAGTTTTGACTAGTATTATCCCCCATGTTCTTAATTCTACTTGATTTGTCAATCATTGATGTTAGGAAGACCTAACGAAAATAGAGTTATTCCTCTTGATCAGTAGGGGACTGTTGGGAACTCGGAAATGGGGTTTCCGCCATGTCACATTTTGGATTGGGATTGGGACTGTGAGTGGACGCAGCTTACAACACGTGTGAGCTAGTTAAGTCACTTTTAGGGTAGAAGCATTCTCTACCCTGTGTTAAATAAAACCATTGTTGGTTGTAGTGTGTGTTTGGTTTATTCATTTGCATTTATTTATTATTTATTCATTCATTTATTTAATTAGGAGAGTCTACTTGTGTAGGGTTGCTATGGTTATTGTGCTACTTATTAAAGACGTTTTATGTATCATTACCAGTATCAAATGATATTTTATTCATGTTAGTTTTGTTGTGGTCGCCTCTATAATTTGTTGGCTTTTTTTTATTTTTATATACGATTTTGATATTTTAGGTGAGAATCTTATATATATATATATACATATACATATGTGTGTGTGTGTGTGTGTGTGTGTGTGTGTGTAAGATAATCCAATTGACTGGTAAGTAAGGGATGATTCTATTTGGGATCATCGAAACTCACTGTACATCCATACTGTATGCTCTTGTAGGTGCTAACTTATAGACTCATATAATGATTTTTATAAATCCCTAAGAGAGCTCAATGTATAATAACTAATAGATTAATTATATAGAGAGCTATATTCCTGTCACGGCATTCAAAATGTTTGTTTTTGTTCTCATAAAGGGGTTATCTTATGTGGGCGTGGGAGAAGATTGAATTCTGGTGAATATTTTTTTTATATTCTATTTTCCCCGGATTTTGTAAAATCTAACGGAAGAGACTTGACACATTTTGAGTTTCTGGTCGAAATAACAAAACGTCATTTGACTATGATAAATTTAAGTTTTTCTTTCTTTGAAAGTTTATAATATATATATATATATATATATATATATATATATATATATATATATATATATATATATATATATATATATGTCATCAACCATAGATATGCCATCATCATATAAACTTTTCAGGACCATATTACCTTTAAGCACCCCATCTGCGATCTCGATTCATAGGGACATTTTTTTTCACTTACACCGTCAAAATCTGGTTGTTTGTTAACAGCCAATTTTTAGAGGTTTTTTTTTATTATAAAACTAACCCCTAACAAATAAGCGGATTTTGACGGTGTAAATGAAAAAAATGTCCTTATGAATCGAGATCGCAGATGGGGTGCTTAAAGGTAATATTATCCACTTTTCAGTTAGAATATCAATAGAATGACAGTTTCAGTCATTCTGTTGAAACATAACTGAATTTAAGATGAAAGATATACAAGTAAAAAAAAATGAATGATAGTTAAGGTTTGTATTAGGTTTAAGGTTTCAGCGCTTTAGAAAATGGTTTATTATCTTTATCTATATATTAATACTCGTGTTCCTTAATAGTACGACCGTTATCATCTTAAAACACCCTCTGGTTAAATATGAGACAGTCCAAACCGTACAAGTTGAAATGCAAAAATTTGAATCCTGATTATTTGGTGTTGCTTATCCACCGAATTCTTGTTTCTTATGAGTGCCGTCACTTCAGCTAAATAATGGAGCATTTCGTTTTTAGTATAAAGAAATCAAAGGAAGAAAAGGGACATGCTACACAAAATATATAATGAGAAAGAAAGACTGTAGGGGTAATATAGAGAGATGGGATGAACGCTAATCTGTTTCACTCGAACATAATGAAAACATGAAAAGAAAAAAGAAAAAAGAGTGAGAGAGAGAAAGAGAGAGACAGACAGACAGACAAAGAAAGAGAGAGAGTTAAATCAAGATTATTAGACTTTTTACATATTGATCTATTTAGTAATAGTAAACATATCAAACGTTGTAATAATTAAATTATCATACTGTGGTATATCTACAGGTCTTGCAAGTTAATAATAATTATTAAGCTTTGTATTAGGTGTGAAATTTTGTAGCTTTTTTAAAAATTGTTATTAAGAATTGTTTCGTTGAACAAACTTTTTTACAATAAACTTTATTGAACATTTACGATGACGACGTCAATGGGAAAAGAAATTAAAATCAGCAATTGACGAATTGCGCTCCAGGAAAATTTCAGGGAAATGTTCATATAAATCTCGGCATCAATTTTCTGAATTATCGAGAAATGAATGTGTTATGCTTACCTACTGAGATCCCCCCCCACACTGATATTTTTGCCCTTTTCTCCCTTTCTTGATTGGACCATTTTTGTTTAAAGAAAAACGTTTCTTTGAAATAAATGTTGAGTCATTGATATCTTCCAGCCTTTTTTGTAATGAATCTTTATCGACATCTCTTGTAGAATCAACGACAATTAACGTTATTCATAGAATGGTTATGGTTTCCATTGATTTTTTCTTATTTTTATTTTGAATATTTTCTGGCCGTAACATCAACTTTTCCAATTCTTCTTTAGATCTAGATCATCAAGGCCATCATATCTACATTCACAACTCAAAAAATAGCTGAAATCTTTCATCCGATATTTTATGCAGAGTTGCATCAATAAATAAATCAATTTATTGATTGTAATGTTCCCGGACACAAAACACTTTGACTGTCATTATCTGATTAGATTTGCCGCTGAAAGTTTTAGCCAGTGTAAACGATTTTCAAAATAGATAGATCGTTAGGGTCAACAAAAACAAATATTTCGACTCTTATTTTTTATTGTTTTTAGAGGGCGGTGTTGAATTCTACGAGGGGGTACTATTTTTTTCGACGGTGGGTACTAAAATATTCTTGGCCCATTAATGAAGTGAATCATTAAAGATATATTTAATTATTCGGAAGAGTTGATGAATTTTGACAAATTAAGTGATAAATGCATTGAATAAGTTTTTGAGCATTTGCAATAAAAATTATGTTTCCTCTCTCTAAATCGGATTGGGCTGCTTTTAGTCTAACATTTATTAAAAATGTTTTAGTCTCGTTTCGTTTTCACTTGTTCACTTGTTTCATAAAGTCAAATTAATAACATAGAAACCAATTTTTCTATTTTTATTTACATTTTTGTTATGGATTTTTATAACGTTATTTTTCAATTTAAAAGCGGCAGATTAAGTTATCTAATTGTCAGATCATTAAATATATACCTGTAATTTAATAAATAAAATTTTAATATTTTGATTCACATATGAAAACTTTTTTATACATATATCAAACTTATTCATATTGAATACATTGATTTCTATCAAGTATTCATTTTTATTTTCTATTAATTATTTTTTAATGTATCACAACAGAAGCGTGTGCTAATCACATTAATTCAGAGATAATATTATTCCAAGACTTTATTTTATCGAAAATATCTTTTTAACGATTTAGGGGGGAAAAATCAACTTTTTCCTGTTTTTAAAGCAAATGCTTATGCTTATGCTTATGATATTCTGTAGTGAAAATAATTGAGGTACATTCAATGAAAAATTACCTTGAATTTTTTTCTGGTTTGGTGTGCCTGATGGCGTTCGGTCCGTTTCTTAAAGAAAAAGGTTGTCCAATCTTGCTTTAAGCCATTCCCTTTTTAAGCGGACAAGAACTTTTTAGCATCTTGTAGTGTTTACTGGATCTATGGTCTTCAATAAAAAGTGCACTGTAGACTGTTTCATACACTTAATATATATCATTGTGTAAAAGTGTATGTGCCTGGATATCATGAAGAGAAACCGAATTCGTCAAGTAGTGAAATATAATTAAGACATGTGAACAGACATAAGATGGAAAAGTTTCGAAACAAATGTAAAAATGATTATCTTGATATTCTCTTTTGTATCAGATGAAAATGACTTGAAAATTAAAAGGTGTCAAAAGTCAATTAACTTTTCTATTGTACGAGGAGAAACTTGACGATATCGCGAGAATTAATTAATCTGATTGTGACTTAGTTCTTCTTTCTCTTCTCTTTCTCATGTGATCCATTTGAGAAGATTATTTTTTAGACAATTCACATCCAACCAACGACATACGAGGTTCATTTGATACTAAAGGATAATTAGCCAACTCACAACAATGGTGTAACGGTTAACGAGCTAGGCTTACATACTGTTATATACTGGTCTTTTCACTAAGCCAAATCAGCATACAACGTTATATACCTTTCTGGTCGTCTATTCTTCTGGCCGGCTTTGCTTCTGATCGTCTATCATCTATCTTGGTCTGGTATATCTTCTAATGGTCTGGTCTTCTTGCTATGTTCCTGCTGGCTGGTCGTCCTGGATTCATTTCTTAGTCTTGTTACCAAGACATTCATCAACCATAAGAACATTTTACTTATATAAACTTTTATTTCCTTAACTATACATTTCACGTAACTAAATATCTGACTAACATAGCGCGCGCGAGTCCCAGCCTTAGGCAGAGCACAAGATGGCCGACTGCTCTGCCTGACATCCAACTGCAAACTGGGGACTCTGAAAAAGGTCCCACGTGACTTCACATATTTGGCGGGCTTCTGTAATTTTCCATAGAAGGACCTGGCTCATGGTATGAAAGGGGCCATCCCCTCAGAAATACAGGGGATTGACAATAATCTTATGCAACCACATAGATTATGTAACACATACCATTGGTAGAGAATTCGATTCTCACTATCCTATAATTTTGGCTTTGTGCCAAACTAAAATAAGTTTAATAATTTACTACTTATAGCCGTATGTTGCACATAACCTAAGCTTAGTAAATATTGGTAGGTGTCTTGTAGCGAGAGAAGAGACTTACTTAATGGAACAAAGAGGTTAAGGACCTGTCTTGAGGGTAGTTCCATGATTTAGGTGAGATAACCAAAAAAGAATATGCATTGCGTTTCTTTGCTGCAGAGAAAATATGTCTTGCATCCCGTGAAACCAAACGTAACAACAAAAAAAAGATCCACGAGAGAATGCTGATCCATTTATTTGATTAGTTGTTCATGCTGATTAGTCTGATCCGTCAATCAGAAACGAGCAACGGCAATATAAATGCAGTGTCACCTGAGACGTCAATTGTAGTGCTAGTGACGAGTGTATGAATAATATCAATAGGAAGAAATTATTTTGCCTTTCTAGACTCAGTAACTCACAACCAGAATAATGGCATCTGATTCTTCTTGAAAGGATTTCCCTTGGAAACCTCAAAGTACCTCTATTACTGATAGATACAATGTTCTTAATATACATTTCAATTACTCTTTTAGTTTTGAGAATAGTCGTAATGACATAAATACTGACTGTATCAAGTGGGTGTGAATGGTTTACCAAAATAAGCTGATGCAATGTTTTATTAAAGATTGATGTACAAAATTATGAGAAACGGTAAATAAAGATAATCCAAATATCTGGATATTTCTCATATAAATTGGAGATACAATAATTGCAGAAAAAATGTTACCATATACAATGTAATCGTTAGTGTTTACTAATGTGAATTGAAAATAAAATCTTAAAATTGATGCTTAAAAAAGGTGAAATTGACCATTGATTAAGGAAAATATTTATAAAAAATTTAAGATGTAAGCAAAGCCAATAAAAAAATACAACGAGATGGACTTGAATAAGAACATCCCTTTTGAATAATTAAGATAATCCAAATAAAATTTCAATATTAGGTAAAGTAAAAAAAAAAAGAAAAAAAAAGATTAATTCCTGAACATTGACAAGAAAGCGGTTAATTTGAAAAACAAACATTTATTGTATTGCTGTAACACGAATACATAGAATAGACAAATGAAAAATGTTGGTCTCTAAGTGTTACTTATAACACTTAAGTAATAACAAGAAAAAATATAGATGTAAATAAAAAAATATATATATATTTAATTCTAAGACAACCAAAATGCACCTGTTGCTGAATTTTAGCGCTAAAAGTACAAAAATCTATCTCTCTAAAAAATCAAAAAATCTCTGCTAGAGATCAGGTGTATATTTCGCCACTTCTGCGCGTGAAGTACAATTTTTTGATTGAATTTATGTCATATATTTTCTTACATGTCATAAACACCAGTCTATCACTTTATATGTTGAATGAACTTATGTATTAAGTATAGATTATTCATTACTTAAATGATAATCGTCTTCAGAATAAATCAGATGTGAATTCGCACATTTTATGTTGTATTTTGTTACACATTCCAACCGTATAAAAGGCGCTTCTTTTCATCATTAACCCTGAAAATTTATACCTTCCTGCAACACACACGTATAAATACTCACCACACATTTTTTTTATATTCAGGTTGTCCCAAGAAATTGACTTAGTCTAGTAATATAACCAATTATCACTCAAATGATCTCAAATTTTAACAAAGTGTGTAAAAACTCGGTTTAAGGTGTTTACTCTTTCCCCGGGGGTAACGATGATATTCACTGGCAATGAAAATAAATTTTGTCTGTTAGAATATTCATAAACACAAGAGTATGAGGCTTTATTAAATTAGTTATAAATTCTAAATCCCATTTCGTATCTTGTTTAAAATTTGATAAATAAATCTTTTAATATTCAAAATGAAGCCAATTTCATTTTATTAGCCTTGGTCTTGTAATTACTTAGATATCCACATTTTAAATGATGTCATTTTATCTGGATAACCTGTATATCGTTACTGCTTGGCATTCATACAGGAAGCTCCAATACAAAGATTTCCTAATGTTTGGATGTCAGAGAATTTGAAAAGAGTTGGACGAGGCCAATGGTGATTATGAAGGCACGGCAGCTAGGAAACCTTACGCTGATCATTCTGATAAGCAAAGACCTCCCAAATTTCTTGGTGGGTTCCAGGCCATGATTGATAATCATTCCAGCAACGAGGTCCCTAGCCAAGGATATGGAGGTGTTTGAGTTTCTTATCAGACAGGTAGTGCATGGAGATATTCGCTATTTCTCATAAAAGAAGAGAAAATGACAAAAGGCAAGACCGCACAGTAAAGCTTTTCAACAAACTCAACCATTCCCTTCAACGGAATGTGCTTTGCTTTTCATCAGACGAGAAAAATACCTTTCAGAATCAGATTGTGAACTCGTGTAACGAGGTGACTTATCACTTAATCAACTCGGCATATGTAATGGGGCATGTGTCACGTGATTAAACCGAATATGCGCAATACTTACTTTCGGTTCAGGCATGGGTTTAAAACTACAAAAATATTTATCAAACCGATATAGTGACCGCTATATTTGTACTTTAGTTAGAGTATAGTCACGACACTAAAACAACGTATGTCACAGGTACGTACTAAAACGACTTATGTACCAAACTTCTTCCTATTTTCTTCGGTAGTTAGCAGCCTGAAAACTGATAACTTCGCCCTAAGTCGAAAGCATCTCTTCGAAAAGTCGATGTTCCTGACCTTAGCTTATCTTTTCCTGAAAAACAAACCGGCTTCTTTCTATAAGATTTTTCTTAGATGTTAGCTTTATTTTTGAGAGAGAGAGAGAGAGAGAGAGAGAGAGAGAGAGAGGGCAAGGGGATATCGTCTAAAATGGTCCTTAATTAATATCTTCTCGCAATAGCAAATTTTATTCTTCGTTAGCAGGATTCACGCGTCTTCTGGATAATTGCTGGGGTTCCGAAAATATTGTTTGTCCGGACACCTTAAGAGTCTCAAGCTTTGACTACCTTCTGACAGTTAAACTCTTCCTGTGTTCTTAAATAAAATGGGTCTTATTTATCTAACTTTGTAAACCAAATTTCTATCAAGAATCTCTCTCTCTCTCTCTCTCTCTCTCTCTCTCTCTCTCTCTCTCTCTCTCTCTCTCTCATTACTGTTGAAATTTATCTGGTAGATGACCACAAGTTATTATTGTTACTCCAAAAGGTCAAATTCACTTCATTAACGAATAAATATTTTAGACATGCTGAGTAAGTCTCGAGTTGCCTCAAATAGTCACCAAACTTTATATCGTGTGACACAATGGTAAAAAAAAAAGTTGAATTAGTCTGCAAGACTATTTTGCTAGAATCTTTATGGCAAGACACAAAATTATTTACTAAGCCAATAGTTTGAGGAATCAAATGAAGTTTTGTATTTACTTAAAGAGTGAGACATCTGTCGTCGGAAACCCTAAAGGAAAAGGTTTTCTATTTCAATGAAATTTAGACTAGGTTTATAAAAGTTTTATTTGAATTGGGGGGGGGGGGGTTAACTTTAAATCGTTGATATCTTATTATAATAGAGATTATGGGTCTGTCTGCAATCGAAACAACGTCACCACCAACGTCACAATTTCCTTAGTTATTTACGTTATATTATCAATGGTTATTAAATATTTAATCTTAATTAGCGTCTAATTTATTAAAACCGTGTCTAATAAGGTCTAGCTGAGATAGATTTGCCTCAAAACAGCCCATATTATTAAATTATTTACCTCGCATCCCACGTATGTGGGTATGACACAAGGTCTTTTAATGCGAGACCACCTATGAACCGAAGCTCATGAGATATCAGGTGCAACAAATGCGTAGATCCTGTCGTCATCCCTCCTCAATGGAGCGCCTTAGGCACTGGGCAATAAACCCAGCCCTGCCCCTTTAAATCAAGGGGACGGGTGTTGCCCTGGAGGAGGCACCCTGGAATCACGCCATTAATTTCATTATTAAACACAGCCCCCGAAAAGCCCATGTTATTAAGGTATTTGCCTCTCACCCCACATATGAGGACGTGACACAAGGACATTTTTATGTGGGCCAACCTACAAGCCGAAGCTCATGGGTGGTAGACACAAAAATGCGTCGATCCCGTCGGCATTCCCCCTCGAGGGGGCACCTCAGGCACTGGGCAATAAACCCAGCCCTGCCCCTTTAAATCGAGGTGGCAGGTGTTGCCTGGGGGGATAGCCCCCTGGGATCGACGCAGTTAATATCATTAATAGACACAGGCCCCGAAAAGCCCATGTTATTAATGGGTTTAAAATCCTGCAATGTGTGTTATATATCCTTAAGGACTAAATGTTTACATCGTATATGGTGGGAATAATTTGCATACAAGTTTTGACAAAACCGTTTTTAATAAATAATTTCTTAAGGTTATTGATTTCTAATATTATTTATTTTATTCTCGTATTAAAACAACCCTATTCATTATGTTATGTTGAAATCAATTAGAATAAAGTAAAAAGTGTAATCTTCTTTTGTTCTTATTTAATTTCATTCGTCTTTCTAATTCAATATGATATTTAATTATATTAAAACTTGAATACTTGTGCTCTGATGATATTTTTACTAGTATTGGACCATATGACCTTTAGGCACCCCTTTTTGATCTCGATTAAGAAAGGACATGTTTTCCATTTACACCGTCAATATCCGGTTGTTTTAACAGAAAATTTTTAGATTTTTTAGATTATAAAACTAAATTCTAACCCTAACCAATAACAAATAACCGGATATTGACGGTGTAAATGAAAAACGTGTCCTTTCTTGATCGAGATCAAAAAGGGGTGCCTAAAGGTAATATGGTCCCTAGTATTTATAAAAGCCTAGTTTGCTCTATTATCTACCTGAAACTATGGATAACTACTAGAGTCAAAAGTTTTGCAATATTTTGGTCACGTGAGGCATAATTCAACAGCTTCGGATGCTTTTGCCGAGGTTGTCAAGTTGTACGAATTACACTGGATCAAGAAATGTCGATGTCGCCTAATACTCCCAGAGTTCTACTCGACGAATTTGCTTCTATGGTTTGGAGCGCAGCCCTAAAATCCACAGTTTTAGGTGTACCTTACCTTGATTGATCGTCAAGGTTCTTGCAACCTGAGAAATATCTCTCCAGCCATCATTTGTTTAAAACACTGAATAACTGGGACCCTGCCTTTTGCACAAAAATGTTTTGATAGCTTCCTAGGTATGACATTAAACTGCATCTAATGGTGATGTTCCAAATTTGGAACTCTGGGCAATGTAGAGTATCTCTTTATCGCAATTACTCCCAGGTCCACCCTGGCCGGGAGCGGTAGTACATATTATGGTATTATCTATGGGTTAAACAGATTAAAAAGATTGGGTGTTCAATTTTTTTTAAAGCTCAATTTAAAAAGAATTTTAAAGCTCAACAAGAATGAATAAAGCAAAATGTCTTCGGCATAAAATAACCCACAAAGGGTTGACATGCTGTAAAATCCAGCTAACCATCCAGATTCTGTGGCGTTATGGCGAAGTTCGAACTCGTAATGCTTAAGTTCCCGAATTAGACTACGTTGTACGTTGATTTGCAACTTTTAAATTCTACACACAGGTAATCAATGCACAACGTGTCAGCACACCAACTACCACAACACTATCAATGGGTACCTAACAGTTTGAATTGTTTAACTCCCATGATATACGCACCACAAACTTGCACGTAGCAAAATATTACAAAACTTTTGATTTACTCAAATGTTATAAATGTAATAGCCTTATTCTTACGGTCAAGTCACGTTGAAAGCACCAGTTCCTGCTAGATCATTACAGTAAAGAAGTGATGAGCCTGTTCAATACTTAAATGGGTGACCAGGTACTGTAAGCAACTACACATCAAGATATCTTGATTCAGCATTAAATGACCCCAAAAGAGTTTATATGCCGTAAAAAACAACAATCAATAAAAAAAATAGATTTTGATTTCTGCTTTTCTTGTGAATCTGAATGTTCATTTACACAGAGTGACTAAAATTGCTAAAACCAATTTTCGGTAAAATCGCTGCTTAATTATTAATATTTTTCCCCAAACGCCACAAATATTTAATAATGAAAATAACTAAAATTAAACGAAGTAGTAATGTTTAGCCGACCTCAGTTCAATCCCGACATAAACAATTCATAAGTTTTACTTAATAAAAGTTCCCAAAGCGCAGAACGTAGTGATTCAGGCAATTTAAATAGACGAGAGAAAAGCCGTAAAATGCTCCCCGTAATTGACAAGGTGAAAGGTTTCAAACTAATAGACAAAGAAAAATTGTATGCCGAGTTTGTTACGATCTACGTTAAGAACGAAACTTACACCAGTCTCCTAAAAGTGCAAACAAGACTGTTCTTCATTGCCGGTAATAAAATAAAGAGACAAAATAAAAGTCGGTGGAGTAACCTATTGTCGGAATCACTCGGACAGCGAGAGAGTCTATCCCCTTTTCGCTAGAGCTCGACGAGCAGATGATGGTCGAAATATGACATAATGTATACGAACAAAACAATAAAAAAGAAATACAAGAAATATTCTAAAAACTGTTCGGATTATAGGACTCATATTTTGCGTTACTTATGATATTTCCCAAAATTTTGATCAATTTATTCCACGGCCTTCTTAAGGTATCTAAAGATGTTTTTTCTGTTGCTTTTTTTAAAAACAGAATGGTCTCAACTGTGTGTCGTGAAGTTACCGAACCGATCGATATCATTATTTTGATTTTATCCTTATCTTTATTGTATAATATATCAAAGCACAACGTTTCAGCCGCTGTATCCTCCGACCTTCTTCATGTATTCCCTGTCTATTCGAGCATAGCAATGACACAATCTGGAAACTCATTTTGAATAGTTCGAACAAGGTGTGGAAGAAGATTTGAAGATCTAATTCATATAATGACATTGTTTTTACACGCCTATCAATCCGAGATGCGTCACGGAAGTGTCACGATCATTAAAAAAAAGAAAAAAGAATACGCATCAAACCTCATGTAAAAAAAATCAGACAAATACGATCGATATCAGTCGGAATTTTCTATTTATCTTTTTTTTCTTACGGCCTACAAACGTGAGGAAGGATGTAGAATGCATCGGCCAAAATATTTTCATACCAACAATAATGGTTTAAACAACTCTGGAGTAAAATGATTCCTCTCAAAATTATATCCATAATATTTTGACGTTATGTTTCTTTAAGTGTGGCGTATTCAAGTTTTTTTATTTAAGAAGCAGAACTCAATAGAAATAAATGTAAAGGCTATTTTTTGTTTTCATTATTTTTTAAAACCCGGTGAAACCAATGAAATGAAATCAAATTACATTTCGTCTTATTTCAACTGCACGAAAAATAATCAGAGATGAAGAAAAATTGTTGCCTTTGGCTTTGACTAAAGTTGAGAGAAATAAAAGTCATTTACGTACAATAATCTGATATTGAGAGTTTTCTATTGGCATTTTTCTTTGTCGTCTCAGATGCCCGAACCAATTCTGAGAGGAAAAATGGCAGAACTTCTCAGGGTAAAAGAAAATTAAGTTCCAACAACGAAATTACTTATCAATTCGAAGACATTTGCGGATACTGATAAATGGTTGAGCAATGGGCAAATTGTCAGAAGGATGTCAAGAAAAAATATTTATTTATAAGTTATTTTAGCAAAAACGGGGGGGGGTTATTGGGTTTGTTAATGTAGATTAGTCTCGAAAAACATTTACTTAGTTTAGAAAAGAATCGTACTAAATTGGAGAAAATGTGAAGTCACCAACCATCGTGAAGTAAAATGTACTACTTATCTGACATTCCATAGTGAATTGGAGACAAAGGGTGAATGACATTTCATTGTTCATTAAACTCGTGGGTAGATAAGTAATTAGCAGAAGTTCATTCATTTGTGGCCACAATTCACAGTTGTGATGTAATACATAGGAATTAAAGAAGAGAAAACCTGTACCATTTTATTCTATTGGAGGCTAATTAGAAGCTTTGACATTAAATCGAATGTAGATGGGTCTTACTTACCCCTATACACAAGGTGAGAAGAAACATGTTTGAAAAAAGGTGTGCGTCTTCTTTAGATGAAAGGAAACATGTTTGAGAAAATAAAATCAAAAAGCACTATTCCACTGAGACGTGTCCCTTGTTTCTAAGTGAAGAAGATTTGCCTTCTTTGAAAATCGGTATTCAGTATTATGGTATTTTATTTGAGCTGGAAACCCGATAGCAGGGTCAATTGAAAATTTGTCACTATCTAAGGATAGCTTTATCTGTCATAGTGACAAAGTAATGTGGCGCTAAGATACTTGTTTATTGGTCTTAGATTTACGAATCATAACACAATGAGAGACAGTCAATTAGAAAGAGATTTAAGATGTCAGTTTAGATTCATAGATATGCATTATGGAAATTACTTTGAGAATGTTATATATAACCGTTGACCATACAACAAAATGGTATATGCATAAACCAGAATTTGTTCTTGAGAACGAAACAGATAAAATTCTCTGGGACTTTGAAATAAAAACGGGTCACCTTATCCCAGCAAGAAGACCAGACCTAGTGTTGATTAACAAAAAAGAAAGAACTTGTCAACTGGTGGATTTTGCAGTTCCAGCAGACCACAGGGTGGAGCTAAAGGAAAATGAAAAAATGGACAAATATCTGGACCTTGCAAGAGAACTGAAAAAGTTATGGAATATGAAAGTGAAAGTTATACCAATCGTAGTTGGTGCACTTGGAACGGTCCCAAAAGGATTAGAAAAAGGGTTTGGAAATCAGAGGAAGGATTGAAACCATTCAGAACACCGCACTGCTGCAATCTGCCAGAATACTCAGAAGAGTCCTGGAGACTTGCTGTCACTCAGACTCCAGTGAAAGACTATCAGCTAATACTGATGTGAAAACTCAAAAGGAGTAAATAATAATAAATCACATAATAAGTGAATGGAGTAAACTAGCACAAAGAGAGTACAATACTTGGCACGACTGGGTGGGAAAGGTGATTCACCCGAAATTGTGCAAGAAATTTAATTTTCACCATTCAACTAAATGGTGTATGCACAAACCAGAATCTGTCCCAGAGAATGATACGCAAAAAATCCTATGGTATTTTGAGGTACAGACGGATCACTTAATCACAGCCAGGAGAGCAGACCTGGTATTGATCAACAAGAAGAAGAGAACTTGTCATTTTGCCGTCCCGGCCGACCACAGAGTACAAGTAAAAGAAAGCGAAAATATATACTTGGACCTTGCCAGAGAACTGAGGAAACTGTGGAACATGAAGGTGAAGGTCGTACCAATTGTAATTGGTGCCCTTGGAACGGTCCCCAAAGCTCTGAAAAACTAGCTGGGTGAATTGGAAAGCAGGGATAGAATCAAGACCAGCACTGTTAAGATCGGCTAGAATACTCAGAAGAGTCCTGAGGAGACTTGCTGTCACTCAGCCTCCAGTGAACCACTAGCAACGGCAGCTGTGAAAAACTCAATAATAATAATAATAATAATAATAATAATAATAATAATAATAATCCTCAGTTGTTGACTCTTCACTATTCTGGTCAAATTCGGCTTGCCGATAAGAAGAATACGCTTCTCAATTCCTACACTTTTACAATATTAACTATTTCATATATATATATATATATATATATATATATATATATATATATATATATATATATATAATCCCTTTTACGTGTCTCGCTGTAGAGTGTTCTCCCTTTGAAGAATACCAGGTCACATCTGTGATTTGAAAAGTCAATACAAAAAGGTTTTAGGAAAATGGTGATAGGAATTTAGAATGAAGCTGCCAATTTCAATACAAGTCAAAGACACGGAGACCAAGTAGAAACGATTTTAAAGAATGGCTGCTTTTCCGATCTTGAGTTAATGGAAATACGTGGACAGCTAAGTCGAGAAGAATATGTTCAAGTGTTGTATGGTCCTTTTCATCTCTTCTTACCATCTTATAATACGGATCTTTTTTCTAAGCTTATTGATTACGGGTCGTTTATCTGTTATCTAGGTATCTAAGATGGCTACTCTCTGATCTATATTCTTGCGGGTTCTTGGAAGTTCTCATCTTTGTGTCCTTTAGATGCCTTTGTTTAATCCAATTAAGAACAACACACGTGGAGAAATGGCCTATCGGATGACAGACACCATTTGCTTCTGTTCCGTTTAGTCACCCAGCCAAAACTGACTTTCTAACTACCTTTCTGTTCTCACGCTTGGTTCTGGTCAATCAGAGACCAACTAAAAGATTAGTAAATATTTTATCCCGTCAATTACTTATACGACTTTTTTATGTAATTCAGTTAGTCTTTCTAATTTGATATATTTCATTAGATTAAAACTAAAATACTTACACCCGGCGAAGGGTGTATATTCTTGCTAGTATGATAAAAGATTATTCGTATTCGATAGAACTGGTTGCAATAAAAATTCATTTTATTAAAACTCAAATACTTACGACCGGAGGGCGCATATTCTTACCAGTTCAAGGAATGTATTTTGAGCAAAATTTCCGAATTCTAACAATCATATGATGACAGTAGTAATGTGAATATAAAGTTTTTTGGGTGTCTGTAATCGGAAGAAGAAGAATGAAAATAACAAGAAAATGTTCCGAATAGAAGAGAAAAGATTTGATAGACATACACATTAGTAATCAAGTCTGAATTTTGGATTATTAATGTAATTCCTTAAGAAAAGTTGGGTTTTTATTGTGGTTAGAATTCATTGTGAAACGTTCAAAAAGACAACACAAATAATCAGAAAATCTTAACGAGTCTTTAAAAAAAAAGGACAAGAAAAAGAGTAAAAACAAATCATCTCTTGTTTTACTCATTTCTTGGGGAAAAACAAATAATGAACACGTTTCTTTCTTAAGATTTTTTGTTCTTTCTAAATTCAATTTCTATTTTCTGACTAATGCATTTTGGTCTGATATTTTGTTTTCAAACTGAGAGATGGTATCAATTGTATTTCTGTGTAATTTAATAGCTTGTTAGTCAAATGGAACATATTCTATTACCAAAAACAAAAAGAAACTTCTAAAATTGGCTGGAGACAAATATCGGATAAGTTATATATATTATATTGTCGAATTGGAAGTGAGAGGGAAAGTAAATATTTAACTGACTGAAAAACAGAATCATCAAAATTAAGCAGAGGATGCTTATGTTCAGTTAGTACTAATATTCTTGTGAAAGGCATGAATCCAATTTCCCCTATTCCAATCATCAGATGTCTTAACGAATATCTCGTCTCTGACAAACAGCGATGGGGAAGAGAATTAGAAAATAAACAGCTGAACAAACTAAACTCGCATAAATATATTACCTGTCCAGACGGTAGCCATCTTAAAAGCTATTATAGACATTGTCAGTTTTGACAGGTTCTGAAGATTTTTTTTATTTTATCTTTTTCATATATATAATGTTTGGCCAGTAATTGAGACAAGCATTTGCCTAGTCGGACACAAGGTCATAGTTGTGAAGCGTCTGTTATAAATTGATTGCAAAATGAGTTTGTTAACCAATACACTACACCGAGGACTCAACCTTAGTTTATATGTTATTGTTATTAATTAATTTTAACTTATTCTGAGACGAATCATTATTTGTGAAGTCGATTGAAAACATTTGATCTGTTGAGATATTATGGCAAAGATTAAGTTTTGGCAAGAAGGGTGGGAAAGGTTGGAGGTATTTACCCAACCCGTTCGTTACGATTGACTTTTCTTTTTTTATTTATAGGCAAATGCTATTCTTCATAATTATTTCAGAGAGAATATTTTGTTTATTTTAAAACTTTCATTAAACATATTTCTCTAATGTATCGTTTGTGAATGGAGATAAAGCAACATTTTTTTAAAAAAGTTCTAAAATTTTATAAAGTTTAAAATCCTAAAAGAACGTTACAAGAATTAAGAATGAAGAATAACTTGACTTTTTCATTTTCGCATAGAGCACCTGCTGTGAAAGATTGAAAGTCGGAATGTTTCTAGCGAGAATCAGCAGATTCGCATTAAGCATTTTTTTGTTCTTTGGCCTCTGATAAACGAGCTTACTTACCTCCGGTTAAAGAAGCATAGTCGCCATTGACGAGCAGATTTATAAGGTGTGGTCTTGTTGTGTCTCGTTCGTGGCGTGAGTATAGCGTTGCCCATGCAAATTATGCCGACAGTATAAAAGGAGCTCGTGTTTTTGCTAGAGGACAGCAGCAATCTAAGTAGGAAGAAAGACTGTAAGCGTGACGTTATTTCTACTAGAACTCACAGTCTCAGATTTGGAAATACTTATATTTCTAATCATAAATGCGAATTGACATTCGCTGTACTCATACAGGGTATTGGCCACATATCATTTTGGAATCAGGCCGACACCGTGAGCAAATTAAAACATTTCGGAATGAATTCAACACACAATTTGGAAGCTTTGAATTCCCAAGTTTTAATTGTGATTTTTTTTCGGTGATTTTTACGTGATTTTTTTTTAGTTTTGTTTGTTTGTTGTTTGTTTTTGTTTTTGTTTTTTTGCTTTCTTTTTTTTTCGATTAAATTTTTGTTTGATTCCAATTTTTAAAACTTGGAAATGAATTGTGAAATCCCTCCAGGAAATAGAAACAATTGTTTGTACGGAAAGTAAGGACCTATGTACATCAAATCGTCCTTAAATTATGCGGCAGAAGAAGAATTATCGTTGAACCTTAAAAGGTAAACTTAAATTAAAATCTATTCAATGCATGATGAATCATTGTTAGTCTGAATGAAGAGCCCTCTGCATGAGGGTATTTACCTTGCATTCCATTTATGCTGGTATGACACAAGGTCATTTAATATGGGACCACTCACGAAGCGAATGTCATGGGATGACAGGCACAAAAAATGCGTGGATCCTGTCGGCATTCCCCCAAGGGGGTGCCTCAGGCACTGGAAAATAAACGCAGCCCTATCCCTTTAAATCAAGGGGCAGGTGTGCCTGAGGGAAGGCCTGGGATCATGGCGTTAATTGCAGCACTGGTTCAGTGGCCGAAGCAACAGGACCCTCGACCTGAAGAGCGAGTGAGAAATTCGTAAGGTAGCTTAATTACTGCCTTATATAGCTGTCTTTAAGTTAATTATAAATAAACCTTTCGAAATAGTATAATATCGAATAGTGTTATTCCGAAATTCAGATACAAGGTCACAACTTTCATTTAATTACAAGTGAATGGGTTATTTTAAAGTAATCTAAAACTAATTTTTAATTCAGTACATATCACAAAAATGCACCGCCCTGTCGGCTGGGGCGTTAGAATACACCGACTCCACCTTTGCAGACGAGTAAGACTCCCCCAATGGGGCCGCCTGTGGCGACCCGTGATGCTTAAGGATGGAATCCTGGTAGACGAGCAGTCCCTGACATGCATCACTTCACTTTGGTCCTTACTTAGGCTAGACGGGCGATAGAAAAGGCCCCCTCCGATCAATCGACTGCGCACGTCAAACCCTAGCACCTATATGATTGCCCCTATTCTATTGTCCTTATGGCAAGCCCCAACTCTTTTTATCGTATAGGCGCTAGAAAGCGGTGTCTGAGGGTCTTCATGTCCTGTAAATGACATTAAACTATCTGATAGGGAGGTTCCAGTTCTGGAGGTTTGGGGAAAATGGAGCACCCCTTCATCACCATTGCTCCCAGGTCCACTCTGGCCCGAAGTGGTAGTATCTGTTAGGTCCCATTTATTTGTTAAACAGAAAATTGGTTTTCAAAAAATTGAATTTTATTCCAAACTATCGCTACAAATCTTTCAAAACTTTACCGGCATTAAATGACCCACTGTGGTTGATATGCCGTAAAAAAACAAAAACAAAAATGTACTCGGTAATTCGTGAAGATTGATTAATTCTGACGGCATGTCAACCATTTTAGGTTTATTGTATCCCTAGATGTTAGGGAATCGCATTCCATGTACGTCCAAGTTTACATTTTTGTGGAGTTGTTTTTAAAGATTCTTTTGCACACGGTCATAAGGAATGCAAATAATTTTGAACTATATGTATTTGACTCATAGCAGGGACTCTAACAGGTACTACCACTTTGGGTCAGAGAGGACCTGACAATAAATGGGTAGTCTACACTCCCAGATTTCTAGAACTGAAACCTCACTACCAGTTTGTCATACCCAGAACACACATTTATTTGAGATACAATCAGTGTCTTATGCTCTACCAATAGAGTGAAGAAGTGAAGACTTAAATAAACCTCCATTAAGATATCTTTAAAATATTGAACTCCTTATATTTTATTTAAAGATAAATACTTAAAATTAGAATATCTTGAAATGCATATCAGGTCTACAATCTCGGTGTAGTCTATTAAAAGGTTTAATGGACGATTATGCAACTTTCTCTCCTCACCAACATGGAGAGGTAAATTGTTGCAAAATAGCAAATGGGCTTTTCCTTACTAGAATTAGAAAAAATCTCATTTGTAAGTGCGGAAAGTAAATTGATTTTTATCGAATTTACAGTTTGAGTAGTTCATACGGCCAAAGTCGAACTGGGATTATTGTTACATTTTTATATTTGCATAATTTGCTCCATCCATATTCATCTCTATCGATAGAATGATAAGAGGGAGTTCTTAATAACGCTGACTCGTGACATCACATGTTACATAAACAATATATATATATAATATATATATATATATATATATATATATATATACTAGCATAACTTGTGGATATCCCACAGCATGATAATTTAATTAGTACAACGTTTAAAATGTTTACTTAAGAGTTATTCAAAAATAGTTTAACAAGTTAAAAGTATATAAATCTTGAACTAACTAACTAGATAGATAGATAGATAGATAGATAGATCATCAAGTAGATAGATCATTCTAACAGCACAAATTGCAATGACTCTTTCTCGTCACCCGTTACTATCAGTCATCGCTCCTAGTACGTCCTCTGCACGGCATCCAATATCCGTACAGAGCTGATCAATATAAATTGTTTTTCTAACCTGACTACACTAGTGTGTTGATGTCTAGATATCCACAGGTGAACATCAATTATGTGGTCGTCATTACTTATTAGCCGTGTCCAGCTTATTTTGTTCATCTTGAATGGTTCGTGTGATAGGAGATACATGGCCATACAGCTGTTTTCTTGTGGGAAGCTGCTTCCAGAATGTGTTCAAGTCTCCATGCAGCATTCTTACGCAGTTTCCATCAAAATTCTTCTACAAGCGTTTCGTTAAAGTCTAAGTGGTGCAACCATACAATAACACTGACACAACTACAGCCTGGCAGATTTTTGACTTGATATATGACAGAAAAGCTGAGTTCACATAATGGTTAATGTCTATTATGCCTTTTCGAGGATATGTAGCAGCGATTCGGGTTGTATTTACGAGGAGCGCTAGATCATTTGTACACCAAGCAAAAAGTATATATATATATTCATGAATAACGAGTGTTCAATATCGCTTATAGAGACCATATATCCCAGTTAGGATTGCATAGACAGTCAACGGTGCTCTGTGACTGTCAGTTTCTCGCCAATGCGATAACCAGACCAAGTGTCAGTGACTGTTTCTATGCTATCCTATATATATATATATATATATATATATATATATATATATATATATATATATATACTTGAAGTGATTTGAAAAGATCATGCTAAACCTATTGAATTCTAATGAGAAAACCTAAATAATGGTTAGAAAAGAGTAAATGAAGATAAAAGAAGAATCAGCAATATTTCTAAGGTATCTGTGATGGTGTAGAAATCAAGACAGATCTTCGAATTGGAGCCGAGCCATTTTTTACAAATAAGGAGGTAAGACCAATCTAGCACAGAAAAAGCACCGACAGAATTTAAGACGTCTATATAAGTGGACAAGAGAGAGTGAATTGTGTTGGCAAAAACATCCTTCAAAATTCTCAAAGACCACAAGAAAGATTTCATTGAAAAAATGCCAGAAGACTTTTAAACGAAACTAAAAACAACTTTGGAAAATTAACAAAAGGATATTACACAACATCTGCGTAGAACTAATAGAGGTTTTACAAGTAAATCAATAAACCCTTTCAGCTGGGGATTTAAAATGCACCGACTGCACCTCTGCAAATGGGTAAGACACCTACCTCAAATGGGGCAACCTGCTGGCCGTGGATGGCGACATATGATACTTAAGGATGGATCCCTGGTGGCAGACCAGTCCATAACAGGCAACACTCCACTTCGGCCCTTACTTGGGCTAGACAGGCGGTCGGAGAGGCCTCCTCTGATCAATCGGCTGGTCACGTCAAGCCTTAACACCTAGATGATTGTCACATGGAAAATCCTCAATCCTTTTTATCATATATGTGCTAGAAGGTGGTAGATGAGGACCTTCATGCCCTGGGTATGACGTTAAATTCTATCTGATGGGGAGGTTCAGGTTCTGGAGCCACAGGAAATGTTGTGTACCCCTTCATCATATTACTTACAACTCCACTCTGACCTGGATTGGCAGTACTTGCAAGGGTCCTATCTGTGGATTAAATAGAAAGAAATGAGTTTAAACAATGATTTTTAAAAATTGAGTTTAAAATAATTGAGTTTAAAGGGAAAAAGTTGAGCTTGAAAAAACAATGTTGAATATCCATCAAAAAAAATTAAAAAAAGATTTGACATGCCGTAAAATCCAACCAACCAACCAACCTACCATGTAAATCAATGGAACTGTAACAAAAACAAACAAAAACAACAACCATATAATAGAAAGATTTAAAGGGAGAATTAAATGCGCATTCATCCAGTTTGATATAAAAGATTTCCTAACCGAGAATCACTGACGAGAATAAAGCAATAAATATTTGCCAAGTTGCATATTGATATAAACGATAAAAAAAAGTGAAAATAAACATGTTGGAATGTCCATCCTATTCTACAAGGAAGCTGTCTGGATTAAGAAAAACCCACAAAGAAATTTTCATATATCAATAGCGGGCTACGACGTGGCTAGAATATTTGTTCTCTAAAAATGGGTGAAAGACATTGAGCTGTACAGGGACGATGTAGGAAATTAGTGTGTGAGGGGTCTGCATATTGTAATATGTGCATGAAAGAAAAATGAAAATTATCAAAGTGCCGACATGAAAGCAAACATCTGTATTAGCAACTGGCGTCAGATTAGATTAGGGTCACGTGACTAGATTTTTTTTTACCTTCCAATGAGGAGAGGGCTATAGATTAAATAATTTAATGCCTTTATTTGGAGTATTGCTAAGTCCCTTCTGACGATCGATTTCATGAGATTCTGGTAGTAATCTGAATGGCCTTTATGATATATATCAGGGTTTATATAAATAAAACAAATATATCTATTATGCGATGATATACACAGTACAAGGCATGTATAAGTACCCGATTAATATTTTCTTAAATGTACAAATTTAATTTCCTTCTAAATCAAACCTGACAGGATTCTGAATTACCGTGACTAGAGTAGGACAACACACACAAATATATATATATATATACACACATATATATATATATATATATATATATAATATATATAATGTGTGTGTGTGTTGTAATTTATGAGATGAATTAGTTATGTGGGCGCGTAGTGTAATGCTTAGAATCGTACGAATGGACTCTGCAACGAGAGTTCAAATCCTGGACGAGGCTGTTTGCATTTCACAAGACACTAATACCCTAGGGAAAGGTATGCAATTAACTACCCTCCATCCAGCTATTAATAAATAGTAGGAGAGGCTGGGTTCTTTATTCTTGGTTAGGCACCCAGTCTAGAAGGAAAACTGAATTCAAACCTGTTAAACTCCACCTAAGAAATCCTGCTCGTGCGGGAATGTTTGTATATATATATATATATTATATATATATATATATATATATATATATATATATATATATATATATAAAATTGTTCAGAGTGTACAATTTTTTTTAAAGACCGATAAAGTTATATATAAAGTTTTATAAAGCAGATTTCATTTTTTTCGGCTTTAATAAATCTTTTACAATTTTTTATTCAAAGTGAATAAACATTTGATATTTGCGCAGATGCTTTAGGAGTGCTTATTTCTGCAGGGATGCAGAGTCTGCTTGTATAAGCGTACTGGTTTGACGTTTTGGCAGATGCAAGTAAGAATTCTAGCACTATGTTCATCCTTACACAGGCCTAATTGAATCTATGCAACATCTTCTCTGATGTGCTGTCAATTTTTCTTCTTGTAACTCCCTATATTTATAAGATGAAATCAGATATTACAAACAGAGTTATGTTGGAATGTATTTACTTCATACATTAAATACCCTAATATATTGATATTCCTGGCCTCGACGCCCGATCTATGGCAATACCTTTTTTGTGATTTTCTGTTTGTAGCATACAGTAAGAAAATTTGCTTAAATAAATGTTAGTGAAAATTAATTGTAAAATGTGCTGTTTAATTAGATCAGGTTCTCCTTTTGGTTGAAATATTTAGTTTGTTGAAAAGATTAATAAACAAGCAATACATGGAGTTGAGTTAAAATTATTGGCAATTCGTGCCAAATGTAAAAGTGGTTAAAATGCAGTCACCAAAACTCATTAATGATTATCGTTTCGTATTTTCCCTCCGATGTGATGTTAGAATAAATGAAAGTTTTAATGTATCAAATAACGAACGTTTTGGTTGGTGTGTGGTGCAATTGATATCGTCGTAGGATATGGACTCGTCGACCCGTATTCAAATCCAGGACGAGGCTGTTTGTATTTCACATAGCGCTAATACCATTGGGAAAAGTATACCCCCCTCTCTCTCTCTCTCTCTCTCTCTCTCTCTCTCTCTCTCTCTCTCTCTCTCTCTCTCTCTTTCTCTCTCTCTCCAGCTATGGGTAAATAATAGGAGAGACTGAGATCTTTAACCTGGATAGGTAAACAGTCAAGGAGAAGAAAAACTGAATACATTACCTGTTAAATCCCGTTCAAGAAACTGACCTTGTGTCACATCCTGCTCGTGTGGAAGGGTTGTTAAATATATATAACGGGTGTTTTAAATAACTTATGAAATGTTGCATGAGATAATCTGGCCATATGAGCTTTGAATACTTCCAAAAGAACAAATTAAATAAAATTCAGAATAGCTGACTCTGGGCAGAATAGCAAGTGTAAGGTATTGTTACATAATGAATAGGTATAGCCTATCATTTTTGTAATGACGTTTAGTGTAGATTTTAAGATTAACGGTAATACAGTAGAAAATCCCTGTAAAAATCATAGAATCGATACTTTCAACTCAGATTCATGTGAAAAGGGACACTCATTGATTTTGAGAGTCATGTGATCAAATGAGTCTGGTAGAGTAGGATTAGAATTAGTCGCTGTTGAGACCAGAAAGGCATTTTGGACGGAGGTATTTTGCGTCTGTGATGCTGATTCTCCCCCACACGAAGGTAATATTGTATTGATTATAAAATGATGTACACAGAAATATGCCACCGTGTTTCCTGATTAAAGAACAAGGACTAATACGAAACACACACACACACATTATATATATATTATATATATATATATATATATATATATATATATATAGTGAGAGAGTGACACTCCTATACGAAGAAAAATGTCGAATCCAATACGAAAAAGAGAACAACAACAGAGAAGCATAAAACCCGATACAAAGGAGCAAACCTTAAAAGAAGTTGAGAAACGATATAAAACACTATGTGGAGAGAGAGAGAGAGAGAGAGAGAGAGAGAGAGAGAGAGAGAGATGTGTGTGTGAGAGTGCGTGGGAGAGATAGAGAGAGAGTGGGAAAAAGAAAGGTGGGATAAAGTGTGAGTGACAGAGAGAGAGAGAGAGAGGGGGGAGAGAGAAGAGTGCGAGAGAGAGAGAAAGAAATGACACATGCAAATAATTAGTACTGCTAAAGATATTGCGATAAAAACAGATCCCTAAAACCCGAGAAGAGAAATGGCAAACTATAGAGTAATATTAAAAGAAGGCGAAAAACTGCATAATTACGTTTTTCAGAATATAAAAGATACAGTGATACCAGTAATAGATGGAACCCTTGAAACAATCCCATAGAGAATCGAAGAATTAGAGATTTGAAGACGGATGAGACTGATCAGACGAAAGTTTTGTTGAGATCGTCTTGAATACTGAGATGGTTTCAAAAAAAGATTTGTAATCACTTGAATTAGTGTGAAAAGTTGAAAAGAATCTTATCAAGGGAATAAACACCTGCGATCTGTTCATTAGAAGATACAATGGACTATTCATTAAAATGACAAGAGAGGAAATCCGACCGATAAACCAAAAGACAAGAAAATTAATGACAATGCAAAAGGCATTACACATGAGGGATCATTGAGACAGACTATATGTATCAAGAAATGAAGGTGGAAGATGTCTCGTCAGCTTTGAGGATTGCGTAGACGTCACAATCTGAGGACGCGAAGAATACAAAAAAAAAGAGCAAGGAATGATTAATTACAACAGCCAATAAAAGCAGCTGAAACAACAACAAAAAAAAACAATTATATTGATACTTCAGGTGGCAGATTGGAGAGCTTGCACATGAAAAGAAACCACAAGAGAACATGTTAGATGGGAGCTGCACAAGAATGCTGTGTGTGATCTTATACAAATCGTGGAAACAACACACCAAAAGGAAGCAGCTGTACGGTCACTTGCCCACAAACTATCTGATTGAGACATGCTGGAGAAGCGGGAACGAACTCACACGCGACATTCTTCTGAGGAAATTATAAATGGGCACGCCAGTGCAGGCCGTCCAGTAAAAATGTACATTGAACAGTTCTACACGGATTATGGATGCCACGCAAAGGACCTCCCGAGGACAAAAAAATTAATGATCTGGGTTGACGAGAGATTGTCATGGATATTCGCTCTACTTGCACGACATGATGATAATGATATAACAATATTCTTAGGCGAAACATATTTCTTTGAAAAATAAAATAATTTGAGGATTTTAACAATTTTTATGCATATTTAATTTTTAAAAAAGCAAAAAAAAACGATATTTTGTTACAAAAATTTCCCTTTCGAATTTAAAGAATTTTTTATGTGATTAAATCTGCCATAATTTAAATAAATTTTGCGCAACATCTTCTGTATAATTTCAAAATCCTTGAATACTTCGTCCCCACAATAAAATACATGCCTGATTTGTGATGTGCTAAAAGAAATATATTACAACACATATTCTGACTGTGATGCCATATTCCCCCCTCCCCCAAGAAATACCGGGAATTCCTATTAATGATTAAATATTTTACAATATTTAAACAAGATTTATTTTGTCTATTAAAGACTTTCAGTGCATATACGTACATTATACCCACCATATATATATATATATATATATATATATATATATATACATTTATACCACCATTATATATATATATATATATATATATATATATATATATATATATATTCTTATAGAGTTCTATAAATTTAAGATGTCATTGTTACTAATGTGTGTGTATGTGTGTATGTGAACACACAGAGAGACATATATGAAGGTCCATTTTATTATAAATGAATTTATTTCAACAGCTATATATATATACTAGTTTCTTTTACGTTTAATTTTCAGATATTTTGTACTTATTTTCTCCCAAATTTGTTACTTGAAATCTTTTTTTCTATTCATACCTTCGATATTTTGTCTTATTATTTATACTGTAATTAATTTCGATTATATATAACCCCATTGATATTTTGCACCCTAAAAATCAGTGACCTGAAAAGAAAAATCAGAAAGTCTTGAAATACAATAACTAATGCATTATAAAATTCATTTATGTATAAATCAACAATGGAAATTTCATTAAAATTGGATAATTCCCTGATTTTTGATAATTTTATTTCAATCGGTGGGTTGATTTGATTTCTCAGAAATATTGGTACCTAATATAGACACACACACAGATTGTGATACAGGGAGATAAACACACAGACAGACAGACAGACAGAGAGAGAGAGAGAGGGAGAGAGAGAGAGAGAGAGACGAACTGACTGAGAGAAAGAGAGTGAAACCCGAACTTGATTAGTAAAAATCAAAAAACAAATTTTCTGTTTCTTAATCAAAAATATATTAAGGTATTTGTGAGTTCAAATCTGATTGACTTTTCAGAGTTATAAGTCCACACGACATTCCTTATATATATATATATATATATATATATATATATATATATATATATATATATATATATATATATATATATATATATATAATTTTGAAAAATAACGGTATACTTTATTGATCAGCAAAAATGGAAACTTTTGGGCCCTTTCGACCGGTGCTTTGTCAAAAGTAACGACCGGTAGATCGTTAGAAGTCACAATGTAAATCAAATGGGTAAAAGAGAGATTCAATCAAGCAAAATGGTGGGGTAACATGAAGACAAATAGGGGAGAAAGAAAAAAATGGCAAAAGTAGAGAGGTAAAGTGTTAATATATATAACACGTACGTACGTGTGTGTGCCTGCATTTTCACATTAGTTTGGTTTGCTTTCTTTGTTTAATGGCATATCAACCTCCGTGAAGTATCTAATGCCAAAACCATCCATCTAGAAAAACAGTAAGACTATTTAGTAATCCGAAAGTGAACATAATTGCGCAATTAGAATTCAAAGTCGCTTACTACGAAGTTCCAGTCAAGTACTTTCTATTTGAACTTTAATAAATTGTCGGAGAAAAAACTTGATAGGAACATTACAATGATTGTGCGTTCTCTTTTGAAGAAATAATTGAATTAACATGACAAAATGCAGGATTGAGAAATGCATAAAAACCTCCTATAATTTATGTGTGCAGCGAGAGGTAAAGTGAATTACCTCGCGAGGCTACAAAGATTGAATTTACAACCTCCCGGTTGTAAGTGGTGATTCGAGCCTGTTGTCCCCCCTTTTGGCTGGAGAGGTGGCATAAAAACAGGAACGGAATGTCCGTTTTCCGCTGGGAGAATCGGTTGTCCGTAATAGTCTGGCTTGCATTTTTAATTCGGCATCAATATGAATTTAAGAAAAATGTTTCTACATCATGGCCACCGGGATAAAAGCCAGGTACTTCAGTTTTGATATGACAATTGGATTATGACAATAGATTAAGAAATTATAAGTAGAAAAATGAAAATGGAGTTGCCGAAAATAACATTTATATGATTCATAAGATTAGTAATTCAGAATAACTAGCAGGGCCTGTGAATATACCACAATATGATAATTAAATTATTACAACGTTTGATATATTTACTTCAGGGTTATTGTAATATAGTTTAATATGTAAAATATAATAATCTTGATTTATATATATCTCGCTCTCTCTCCCCTTCAGTCATTCATCTTTTTATTGTGTTCAATTGAAACAAATAAGCATTATCGCTTCCGCTTGCTCACCCCATCTTTATATGTTTCCCGTATTCTCTTTCTTATTACATTTTTCTGAGTAGCATATACTTTTTTTCTTGTAGAAAATTATTAGACGTTGATATGTAATTAGTTAATTGTGTTATATTTTTTAATTAAATTCTTTTCAAATCCAACATTTTTAAGACAAAAAAATATTTGATATTTTGAACATTAAAAAAAAATCTAAATTTTGAGTTTCATTAATTTTTTTCTTTCAAATAATTTACTTCTCTCTGGAATGGTAAACCTCTTAAATTAGTAGACCAGTTCCCATACTTAGCTTGTACTCTCCCACGTATATAAAAGGCATAGACTGCCATAGATAGATTACCCATCATATGGAAATATGATTTTACAGAGGAGATAAAGTAAGAAAAACGTAGCCGTATCAGTGCTACTGTACTGCTGCACTACATGGAACGAAGCGCTTAGATAAAAAAAAAGGCTAGATGGACACTGCACAAGTATGTTGTGTGCTGCCATGAATAAATCCTGGAAGCAACATCCTACAAGAAAACTGCTTTCTATTACAAAAAACATTCAGGTGAGGCAAACAAGATATGCTGGACGCCGATAGAGAAGCAAGGACGAACTCATAAATGAGGACATCTACACATCGACCAGCAAAAACCTACACCAATATATTCTGCGGATTATGAATGCCATATAAAAGACTTACCAGGGGCGTTGATCAATAGGGACGGTGGGTGAGATAGAGAGTCACGGGAATCTGTGTTAACATTATCAGGTCTGATGATATATATATATATATATATATATATATATATATAATATATAAGAGAGTTTCATAATTTGCTTGAAGCATTGTGTATGTATTGGTTAGGAGGTTGATTTAGAAGGCTATCACAATGCAGTTTGGAATAAATAAAAAATAATAATACGGTAACAATGGTGTTGTGTGTTGACCTGTATTTTTATTATTTCTTGAATTTTCGAGGTAATACCTCTTTATCAAAAGAATTGAACTGAAGCAGTACAGCTATGGCATTTCTTCCCAAATGATTGTTTTTTTTAAATTGACGTTATTTTGTAAATAACTGTATTCCCGTGTGAGCGTGAATTCGTTTATTTTTGTTTGTACGTGTGCGTATGTTGTAATGCGCGTGACATTGAAAATGCGTGTTGGTTGTGACGTTAAGACTGTATCCTAGCGCGGGATTTTGTACGTGTGTATGTGCGAATGAAAAAGCGTATTTGTGGTATTGTGTTGTGTATCATTATGAAACTCTCTTATCTCTACGCCTGAGCCAGGATGAATTATGAAACTCTCTTATCTCTACGCCTGAGCCAGTATGAATTTGCCAAAATCAAGGAACTGATGAATCTATCGGAGAAACGCGCTAGGATCGGCTGCCAAATTAACTTCCTCAAACGCTGCAGGAAATACAATATAATTCCCAACACAATCAGAAACATCCACCTACCAACATGCTTCCAACTACCAAAATTTGAGCGGACACTGCACTACCTTCACACGTCCCTCATCAAGAAAATGATACAACACCTACATCTCACTCTACACAAACACATAAACACATACAACGAGGCGCTAATAACACTACCCACTACAACAACTATACCCATACCACAAATTATAAACCAAATCTACCACTACAGCGTGGACCATGAAAAAAAAACGTCTAAAACAAAAATTCCAATGGACTCAGAACAAACAACACCAACGCAACACACAACGCAAATATGCAGGAGAAACGAATGACTTTAAAGATGAACCACACAACACAATACCACAAAATCAGCCACGTGCTACAGACTTATCACACTCCCTAACTAATGAAGAAAAAGAGCTACTTAGTCTAGGACCCAAGTTATACTCACTCAAAAAATAAATAACAAACTACAACTGGACCTTGAGACAAACTTTTTTCGAACTGCATACCAACTAAAATGGCTAACCTTCATCGATAACACACCCAACCCCACAGATACAACAAATAAAAACAACCAACTCCCTACTTACACATTAGATAACCCACTACACCCACCTCCAGCCAACCAAGTACTAGATTCAAAACTATCTAGACTCAAACAATCAATATTCCAAATCATAAAAGGAACAAAAAATAACACCCAACCTTTCTAGAGCACAACACAACACCTTAAAAAAACTAAAAGAGAAAGAATTAATTTACCTGCCCTCTGATAAAGGAAAGAGTTCTGCATAATCCCTAAGGATACGTACAACAACTTGGCATTCGAACACCTTAACAACAACGAACTCTATACAGAGGTCACAGATGTAACGCCTACCCAAATAGAAAACCGCATAAACACCACATGGACTAAAATCTGCAAAAATAGAAAACTCCCCAACAGATACAAGAACAACTTCACCAGCAAAAATAGCACCCTACCAAGGTTTTACCATCTAATAAAAACACATAAAACCAATTCAACACCGCAAATTAGACCAATAGTCTCCAGTGTGGAAGGACCACTATATAAGACATCATGGCTCCTTTCAAAAATACTGAAACCAATATTAGCGACTCTCCCTGGACATGTCAGCAACTCTGACGAAGTCATTCACAAACTGCAACAAACCCAATCAAATATACTCGAAAACAATAAATACTTATTTAGCTTGGACGTTACCGCTCTATACACATCAGTACCAGCTCAACCAGCGGTCGACCTGTTGACTGAACGCATAGCATCATCCGGCCTATACTGCTACAACCTCACCCCTCAAGACATACACCAACTTCTATCAATAACGAACGAACATATAAGCAAATAAAGGGCCTGCCGATGGGATCCAGCCTCTCGGGCTTACTGGCCATCTCCTACATGGACAGACTTGAACGTCAAGCGCTTAATATTTGCCGCTCTTGTGCCTTCTTCACCAGGTATATAGATGATATTCTCATCCTCACATCTTCCCGTGAAGAAGCCAACAAAATTGCATCAACATTCAACAACATAGACAACAACATACATTTCACTATAGAACATCCTGACTGCACAGGATCATTATCACTGTTGGATTTCCGACTTAAGGTATTAAACAAGGGAGAAATCCACACCGACTTCTATAGAAAATCGGACAGCAGAGACTTGTTCGTCCACCACAAATCGGCACTCCCCCTTGGGGCAAAGACTGGATACATAAAGAACGAACTTGCCCGTATCCGAAACAAATGCAGCAAGAAGCAGGACCAGATCACACACACCAGACAATTTATATCCACACTAAAAGACAATGGTTACCCCACTTCAATCACAAAACGACTCAAGCAAACAGAATCCACAAAACACCATCTCACGTCCAATGCCTGTTTTTTAAGGTTACCACATTTCAACGAAAATATAACCACAGCAATACGTAGGGCGATACGGAAGGAGGGCCTGGATATACAACTTGCCCATTACGGACCATCACTCAGGAGAAAACTCTCCAAAAGCCGCCATAAGGAGGCCACTAGTTGTACACTAGCGAACTGCCCCATCCGCGACACAGGTATGTGCCACGAAGTGAATGTGGTATACCGCACAAAATGTAACATATGTAACCAATTTTACATAGGTAGCACCACAAGACCACTACACATTAGAATCAAAGAACACTTCACACACAAGCATCCACTTTCCGTAAACACTTAGTTAAATGCAACAACACAGAAAGAAATATAACAGTCAAATAGAGGCCCGAGAGAGAAATCTGGGTAATCTCAGAATTAAAGAGGCCTTGCTAATCGCTAGATTACACCCAGAGATCAATAACAGGAGTGAACTCAGCGCAGAGTTCATCATACAATAAACCCACAACCAACGCACACATGTAACAGTATATGCACACACGCACGAAACACATACCCACATGCACAATGGAGAATTACTAATGAAACAAATCTACAACGATAAGACTAATACAAAACACGCACTCAAATCTATAGCCCAACATCCCGCCCACACATACAAACACACAATCCATTGCACACTAGTTGTTAAGGAAAAAAAATTAAATAAATAAATTAAATATATATATATATATTTAAAAATATTATAAAATATAAAAAGATAAATTGAATTAGATATAAATAAGTAAATAAACAAATAATAATAATAATAATAATAATAATAATAATAATAATAATAAAATGAGTAAATTGATGTAAAATCCAACAGGAAACATCACCATGGTCACAAAACACAAATACGCTTTTTCATTCGCACATACACACGTACAAAATCCCGCGCTAGGATACAGTCTTAACGTCACAACCAACACGCATTTTCAATGTCTCGCGCATTACAACATACGCACACGTACAAACAAAAATAAACGAATTCACGCTCACACGGGAATACAGTTATTTAAAAAATAACGTCATTTTCAAAAAAAAAATCATTTGGGAAGAAATGCCATAGCTGTACTGCTTCAGTTCAATTCTTTTGATAAAGAGGTATTACCTCGAAAATTCAAGAAATAATAAAAATACAGGTCAACACACAACACCATTGTTACCGTATTATTATTTTTTTATTTACTCCAAACTGCATTGTGATAGCCTTCTAAATAAACCTCCTAACCAATATATATATATATATATATATTATATATACATATATATATACACACACACACATATATATACACACACACACACACATATATATATATATACCCTTGGGAAAGGTATGAATCCATATATTCTCCCTCCAGCTATGGGTTAAATAGTAGGACAGACTGGGCCCTTCAGCCCTGGGTAGGTAACCAGTCTAGGAGAGGGATAACTCTGAATTCAAAATTCCTGAGGTCAGTCGTTGATTGGTTTTGTAGCAACCCTTGATGCACCAATTCTTTCCTATTGACTGTGCCAAAAAGTGTGGATGGTATAACACAAGCCTTCACCACTGTAAACAAATCCTTGTGTGGATGTTCATTGTGTGTGTGAACCCTCATACGTCGAAAAATCGACGGGAGTGTCCATTTATATATATATATATATATATATATATATATATATATATATATGTGTGTGTGTGTGTGTGTGTGTGTGTGTGTTTTGGCAGCAAGTTATTGCCAGACAATATTATACTAAACATCTTTAATAACTTACATTCTAATCTTAGCAACCAACAATCCCCTGATGAGAACTGGCGAAATGGTCAAAATCGCTTGGATAGAAAATATGGGACAATTTCTCCACCATCTGGATCCCGATTTGCAGGAAATCACAAGAAGACTTGAACGACTGCAGCAAAAACTCATAAAGAAGGAATATTCCGAGGTCTTTCCTGGACAATATATATATATATGTGAGAGAGAGAGAGAGAGAGAGAGAGAGAGAGAGAGAGAGAGAGAGAGGAGTATATATATAATAGGACCTACAACATATACACGCATGCACAGAAAGACGGACACAGACAGACTCTACGCGCGCACAAACACACACACACACACACACACACACACACATATATATATATATATATATATATATATATATAATAAGTAATATGAGAACAATGAAATAAATATGGATGACTAAACGTGAACACTATTGTAATTTGATAGAGTAGTTCACATGAAAACCCTAAGACGTATAATTTTCTTGAAACTGTCGTCGTTGTGGAAGAACGAAACTCTAGGAAGATCAGTAGACAAGTACAAACAAGAAGAATATACAAATAGAAAAAAAAAAAAAAAGAAAAAAGAGTCGTAATCATTGAAGAGGAAAGAGTGAAAAAAATAAACGATAAAAAGCCAAACCAATTTACTTAGGGAAAAAACATTTTAAAAGGTTACAAACAAATGAAGTTTGTACAGCATTTTTTTTTTCTTTTGGTCTTATGTTTATATTTTGTTTGGTTTGTATGAGCAGATTTTTTTCTTAAGAGCTGTTATTGTACCGAATGAATTGGGTTGCGGGGGGGGGGGGCTCAAAAGAAAAATGGCGGTAAAATAGAAGTGGAAAGTAATGGTAGATATTCACGATTGAAAGATGCCCCAAAAAAAAGAAAAAAACAAATTTTCCAAACCAATGGTTGAGCGTCGTTTCTATATTTTAAATTCATCAACAGTAAAAGCCGTACAATATTATTCGGGCTTGTTATGAATATTTTATTCGTTGCGCATTTCTTAGAGAAACAAGTCAATAGATGTTAGCATATTGTTGGAATATATTTATGAATACAAGTCAAATAGATACAACGTTTGGATGATTCATTTCAATTGGCCTAAGTAACCTAACTGATAAGAAATAAGACACTTACCCAGAAAAGCAAGGAAGAATAAGAAAAGACTTAAAAGAATAGGAAATGCGAATTAGATTCTCGTCAGAAGTTTATTGTAGTTCTTATTCCCTATCAGTGTTTTTACACGGCGCAATGACGTAGTAATTGTAACGGTTATCGTAGAAAATATACTCGTCTACCAGAGTTCAAATCCTTAACATAGCTGTTTGCATTTCAAATCTTATTACAGTGGTGATTTCGTGTCGGTCTGCTTGTAACTGAAACTACGTCACTGCTTTCATCACAGTACATCCAGGAATTGCGTAAATTTATCAATGAGTATTTAATGTATAGTCAAATCAATAATACTTAGAATCAACCATATTTATTAAAGATGTCTATGAAAATCTGAGTTAGATTTGCCTCAAAACAGGCCATGCTATTAGTGCGTATAAAATCCTGCAACGTGTATTATAATATAACTAAGAAGTTATAGAAGGGGGGGATAGAGGGGGAAATAGATATTTGCTTCAACAAGTTCCTGCTGAGGAGGGGACCAAAAAGAAGCGAGTTCACTGTCTTCTCGCAGGCCAAACTTTCTTTTGGTCAACACAGTCTTCGACCAGCAGCTGAAAATCCGTCGCGGTTGTCAAAATAATATTTTCTCACTGCCGAAAGCTTCTCTGCTTGTCTCGCTTTTGTTATTTATCGGCATATTACTCAAACATCCAGGCACATCAGTTGAACCTCGCGTCCGTGCAACGCACAATTCACGTGCATTCGGATGGACGCGTGTAGGCGCCAACATCCGGGCATCTGAATTGCACCTCGCGTCCATCCAGTGCCTAAATCACATTTGTTTTTGCATGCGGGAGGACGCGGGTTCGATCCCAGCAGGCAAGACAAAGTCTTTTTCGTTCTCCGTCACAGAAATAAAGATTTGCATAATATATTTTGTGGTTAATTTGTATATTGGTTTAACAAAACCGAGTTTAATAAATAATCAGTTGGCGTTTTTGATCCCTGATATTATTGTTTTATTATTCAACGTAGTAAAAATCAATCCTATGATGGAGAAACCAATTAAAATATAACCAAAATGTGTGCAATCCTTTTATATGCATACTTATTTAACTTTGTTAGTCTTTCTAATTTAATATATTTTCATTACATTAAAACTTAACTACTTACGGTTATTCTTTCTAGTAGCACTAATATTATTGAGTAAAGTATAAATTCAACTATTCTCTCTCTTCAGCTAAGGCTGAAATGTAAGAAGAGACCGAGTTCTTTAATCTTGAGAGAATGGTTTCTCCCGGAATATTCCTGTCCAAGACAATCTACATAAATATTGCCGAAGAAATCTTGTCAAGGGAATAAATGTTTAGGCTGTCAATCTTGTAAAATATTCTGGATCATTCTTAAAATGAACATGCGAGGAACTCTAACAGATTGACCAAAGAATATTTGATTTGTAGATTCTTTTGAAAGAATTTAAAAAACTGTGTCAATATCATAGGGATTTTCTAAATAGATTTTTTAAGAAATCTTTTGACAGAATAAAAAAAATATTCTCAAACAATTGATTTTTTATCAATTGTTTGAAAATATATTTATTCTGTCAAAAGAAATAGTCTTAAAAAATCAAAAGAATAATTTTACTGACTGAAAGGAAAACTGAAAAGAAGATAGCTGTTTACAAACAAAAAAATAAGCATTTTCAGTTTTTTTATATAAAAGTTTTGTTTTTATTTTTGTGAAACTTGCAACCAAAATAATAATCTCTTTTCTGTGTGTGTTCAATTTTATAATCAATTGACTTTTAAACACAAGTGTTGATTTTCTCATGAAACCGCAGATTTAACAAACAACGATCGTAGAATATTCTATTTCTCGTACATTTCTTACAGAAACAATGAAAAGGAATTTTCACATTGTTTGAATAGGTTATGATTGCAATTCAAACAAATACGACGTTATAAAAAGTGAAATTGAGTTCAAATCATGAACGTGTCTGTTTGCATATCACATAGCACTAATATCGCTGGGTAAAATATGTTCTTGATGTAGCGATAAAAAGCAACAAAAACTAAAATGTCAGAAATATTACTTTCTTCATGTATATTATACCAGGTTCGTTTGGAGAAATATAAAATAGTTTTAAATATCAAGAAAAAAGTTGCGCGGCCTTGATGTAACTTAGCAATTGGAAGCCTTCATGGAATTTCGAACCTAACTCTTTATTTAATCCACTGGGGTTAACGGAAGGAGAACAGTCTACTCCTATAGATTGAATAAAGGAATTGTTTCCAAGTTACGTGAAGACTCCCGATTACGACATTATTAAAACCTTTAAAAAGTTTCTTCCTTTTTTAGTTAATATTGCTGACATCCATTTCTCATCGTTGTCGAAAGACAACAGACTTTCGAATCTTTGATATTGTTTAGTATTTTCTTTTATTTGAGGTTTTTCTTTTTCGTAACTTTAAAGGAAATTACTCGGATCGTCTATCTACAACCACAAGGTAAAGAGGTGGTTGGAAATAACGGAGAATCTCTGTGAGATTCAAACTCACGTTACCTTTAGTTCGAAGAAACGCGCCAGTTTCTCTGAAGAACTGAACTATGACGAAACACTGTTCAACAGAACCACAAATCAAACCCATCCATGTCCTAAACTACATCTTTTTGTGAGGTTCCAATTCCGGAGCTATGAGTACTGTGGAGTACTCATTCGCTGACCCGGAGTGGTTGTACATATTACTGTCCCATCTATGGATTAAATAGATCAAAACACGAGTCTAAAATTTTCGGTATAAAATAACCCAAGAAGGGTTGACATGCCAAAAAACCCAACCAAACCAACCAACCTCATCTCTATTGGCTCCATATTTGTTGCATATTTTATTTCTTCTTTGAGATGAAGAATCGTCAGTGAAAGTTTCTATCATTTTCTATTCTTTACTTTTTTCATCAATGATTTTACCAACTCTGATGTGATCATGATATCTATTAAACCTTAAGACAAACGAAAACATAAATCAAAGTTAATGGTTGACAATAATTTATATAAAAACCCAAACATAAATACATTAAAAAAACTTATATTTTGCTTTCCTAATCCAATAAATTTCTGTTAATTATACTAGAAACAAAAAATGCCCTCCGGTGAAAAAAAAAAAAAAATTGTAAAAATTAATTTTAAAAATATATTGCCTGAGGTGAGTGCGAGTTAAAAATTCAAGGTTTGAGGGTTTGTATCATAAGTAAGAAAAATCATCAAATTTATGAAAGGAGTAAAAAAATAAATAAATAAAAAAAACAATTTAAAATGGAAACTTAGTTCTGTCCCCTTCAAATAAAATTTGCGTGCATCTATTAAATTATGCAGCTATTAATTAAAGAATCATTTTGAATATTTTGCACACAAATTTTACACAAAACCATTGGTATTTATTTATTTGTAAACCTTTTTAGTTCACTTCTCCTTGCTAAAAACAAAGCAGACTAAAAAACACTTTCATAACTTAATTACTCAAATTTCGAGTGTATATAATCCAGGTTGTTCTTTATTCTATGTATTAACGATTTTGACTATGAATTAAATACTCATTAATAGACTTATGCAATCATTGAGAATTTTTTTGTCGTAAGCTGTGACGTAGTTTTTGTTACAGTCAGAAATACACCCAATCTCCATTATTAATAGAAGATATTACAGAACCAACCATTAGCACCTCAATTCGATTTTAAACAACCATACTTACATAACATTACAAAATCCGCTTTCGTATGTCGAACTTGTTTCTCTTTAGTATTATCTGCGTTATTCGGACTATTGTCCCCATCTTCATTGTTATTTGTACAACGTTTCGGCCGATATGCCCTCCGGCCTTCTTCGGGTATTTCTTGTCGGACTCGGGAACCTTCTTTTCGAACTCGCGGACTTTCTTGTCGTAATCGGGAGCCATCACGGAACTTTGAACCTAACCCTTTATTTATTTTAGCTTCAAAGTTCCATGATAGCTCCCGATTACGACAAGAAAGTTCGCGAGTTCGAAAAGAAGGTTCCCGAGTCCGAAACGTTGTACAAATAACAATGAATATGGGGACAATAGTCCGAATAACGCAGATAATACTAATCTTCAAGCCTCAGAGAAATTGTTTTTTTTTGTAATTCTTTTATGATTTTTGGTTCATTTATGCCAAGAACATTTTGTCCAATTCATTTACGATTTTTTTTGTTTTTCAGATGTATAATCCATAAGGAATATTGCGAACAATTCTTCTCACAAGAACGCTGTTGTTCGTACTTCCAGCTTAAGCGTTCGTGCTGCTTTTCTAGTAAGCAACACGTGTCCATGCATTTGTATATGTGTTTCGGAGATGAATGCCACCATTGCGCATGCCTGCCCACAGATGTTGAGGACCACTTCCGGCTACCTACACTACAAGCTCGACAATACGAAATTCTACCAAAATTATGGTAAATTTAAGACATTCACTGTTTCCTAAAAAAAGAACGAAACAAAAAAATGATGAAATAGTGAGATTCATTTACTGGTCAAATGATTTTGATATTTGTATAACATCGGTAAATGGAAAATACTAAGTAACTTTGCTGATAAACAGAAGGAGGAATCCCCACAGGTATCTAAAGAATAGGTGTGTGTTGCCGATACAATGGAAGTACAAAAAAATGAAATATCAATCTGTTCTCACTCATGTAGAGCACCATTCAGAAAAAAAGTGAGACCGTCTAAATCGTCCAAAATGAAATGCAAAAAATGGAAATTATAATTATCTTGTGTTGCTTATCAGCCGAATTCTTATTTCTCATGAGTGTCGTCACCTCAGTTGAATAATCGACCATTCCATTTTTAATATAAAGAAAGAAAAGGAAGAAAAGGACAGAAAATATAATAAAAAAAGAAAGAAAGAAAGAGAGTAGGGAAAAGATAGATAGATAGAGTGGGTGAGCACGAGGAAGCGATAATGCTAATCTGTTTCAATCGAACATAATGAAAAGATGGAAAGAATGAAAGAAAGAGTGAGAGAGTTAAATCACGATAATTATACTTTGTCCATATTGAACTATTTCGTAATAGCTCTTAAGTAAACATATCAAACGTTGTAATAATTAAATTATCATACTGTGGTATAACCACAGATCCTGCTAGTCAAGATTATACTTTTTATATATTGAAGTGTTTGGCAATAACTCTCAAGTAAACATATCAAACGTTGTAATGATTAAAGTATCATACTGTGGTATATCTACAGGTCCTGCTAGTTGTAATCATTTCCCTATAAACTAAATATTCTTAACATTGCCCAAACACCAAAACCAATTCTCTACGAAAGATAATGAGGAAATAATCGTAATTTTCAGGACTTTGCCGCCATTTTGGACACCATCTTGAAACATAATAATAACTTACCAATGGTCAAAGAGTAGTAGAGTTTTAAGATGTTATTAAGCACACTTATTATACTTTTTTTTAAATCTTCTGTAGTAATCTTTGGAGTGGTTAATCCATATTTTCACCTACTAATAAGATGAGGTTTCATTGTTTTATTTTCATTTTTAGCCTAAAATCATAAAAAATGTGTAAATGACTAAAACAATAATCGTTGGTTTTGGGAAGATTTCTCATGGATTTTAGATTTCAAAATTATTCTCCCTCCAAGGAAAATTATTTAAAATCATAAATGATAAATTATCCTCATACGCTTTCTTCAATATTACACATACACACGCGTTTTCCTTTAAGCTAAAAACAAACTCAGCCACGTGTAAATTAATGAATTGAGATAAAAGTCGGTGAATTATGAAAATGTAGAAATTTTGGTGACTGGAATAATTATTTCACTTCGGATGTTCGTGCGCTATAAAAGTTCATATATCCCAATCATACTAACGCCGGGTTAAATATAAAAGGACAAGTTAATCAGACCGAATAGCAGCCTGTGAAATGACTTATTGTCGGTATCAGTCGAACAGCGAGGGGTTTATACCCCTTTTCCCTAGCGCTAGACTAGGTAGATGGTTTTTTACTGAGACCATGCGCCACACATACCGTCAACTTCCAGATGCTTTACTGCACAGACACAAATTATTCAAGCTGTGCTTCTCATGTGCTGAGTTGGCGAGGACTTGTATTGAACCTGGGACTTTGCGATTCCTAAGCGGATGCACCATTAAACCGAGACTGAATACTGACACGTAATTATTCTTATTCATTAAGCTTTAATTAATGTAGCAACGAGCACTGACGTTTCTGCACAATACCTGCTTTTCTTCAGTGGACAATTATCTTAGAAGTGAACAGACTCATCGCCATTTCATGAATCCAATAGGAAACAAATTCTTTCAGTTTGAGTTGATCCCAAGATCATCACACATAATTATTAGCAACAATATTTCAATTGATAATTCATTCTATTCTTATAAGATTTCCCAGTATAGTGTTTACACTATGGGATTAATACTCACTCCAGTAAATTATAGACTTTCTTAAAGAAGGAGATTAAGTTGAAAATAAGTATTTGTTGACAAATTAATCTCACTTTTTATCGTCTTTTTTAGGAAACCAATCAATTGTCTTAAGTTTCCCATGATTTTGTTAGAATTTTCATTTCTGTAGAGAGGAATTATCTTAATGAATTATACACCTGGAAAAAAGGTCGTAAATTGATTGGTTGAAATATTCTTGGCAGAATTGAAACAAAAATGTTAAAGGCTTTAAAAAGAAACAAGTTCAACATACGAAACCGAATTTTGTAATGTAAGTAAGGTTGTTTAAAATCGAATTAAGTCGCTAATATGTGGTTTTGTAATATACAATTAACAGATATATTTTAGATTAGGAAAGCTAAATATGTATAAGTGTTATAAATCCGTCTAATTAAATATACATTATACATATTATGAGAGATATCCGTGGTTGTGTCTCCCATACTAAATCTTCTTCTTTACTTACTACTTGAATTCAAATAATATTTGAATTAAAATCAATTTTCTACACTAAACGTCCAAAACCGATGGAACGCCCATCATTATGTAACATAAGTGCTTTTTTTATTCATGTTTGATTTTTATGTAAATCATTGTCAACCATTAACTTTGATATTTTCGTTTGTCTTAAGGTTTAGTACATAAAATCTTATAGATACTTTTTTCATCATTCAGGCTGTAGACTTACATATGTACATAGAAGGCAGGGAACATGTTTTCAAAACCTAAACTTTTTATATCCCATGATGCAGTTTTTTGTTCTGAGAATCTCTGAATCATCAAATAAATTCACAATTTCTCACTTACAAACGCGATGGTTTAAACACGATTATTATCTTTATAATGTATCCTAATTTAATATTGAAAAGGAATATAAAAAATATTAGATTTTAGAAATATCAAATATATTTTGCAACATTCTGAACAGCCAAGCATATATTTTATAGAATCTTTAGAGCAGAATAAAATGCGATAGATTATTTATCAAAGCCCGAAAGAAAAATCTACGAAAGAAAATTGTACAAGCATGGAGGTGAATGAAATATCATTTTGAAGAATAAAGAACTTAAAGAATATTAAAGAATGTTTCGGCAAAAACGAAAATGCTTTAAGCAAACAATTCATAACACGGATAAATTTGTTAAATGTGAATTTTTATAAGCATGAAATTGAAAATAAATTCTATTTCAAAATATGGCTTCGTTATTTTATGAACGTTTATTACAAGTATTTCCCTTGTTTTACAGACCTTTCATTCAAATTATATTCCACGTATATATCTAAAGACTATCTATGAACCCATGATATATATATATATATATATATATATATATATATATATATATATATATATATAATTTAATATACCAAACTTGTTGGTAAATCCTCGCAGTGAGAAAAAAACCAGCAAATAGTTTGATTGTAAAATATACTACCAAAGATCAACCGGGAAGAAAAAAAATTTTTGTAAAAAAGAAAAGACCAAGATAATCGTACCAACAAAAAAAAATCTATTAGTACAATATTTTGGCCAAAAGAAAAAACAATTTATATGCATATATATATATATATATATATATATATATATATATATATATATATATATATATATATATATATATAAGATATATATATTCATACAAACCCGCCAGTAGACTAAAGCTAATAAGTAAAAAGTGCTCAATACCTAAGTAGAGCAAATGATAAAGATAAATCTAATGAGTCAGACGAACCTACTAAAAGTTTTGCTTAATGCTCTTCAGGGCTAAGATCTGACTATATTATATATATATATATATATATATATATATATATATATGAGAGGATAGGAGTATATCCGACAGAATGTAGTAAAGATTAAAGGGAGAAATGTGAACAAAGGAACAAAACTCAGACAAGTATTTGTAGGAGATATATTTAGCCGTGCATTGAGCTCGGCTTCATCAGTCGTTTATTTTATCATTAAAGCATCATACATGTATTTTATAGTAGAGAAAGTGGACGGGAGAGGGGTGGATTTGGAGATGAAGTCTCTCTCCTCACTTTTGATCTTATCTCCCTCCTCATCCACCAAATATTTCCTTCCGACCAAACAAATCCTCACAAACGCTATCCCATCACCTGACTTTATCCACAAATTCACCCCCTCTCCCACCCACTTTCTCTTCTATAAAATATGTATGATGCTTTAATGATCAAATAAATGACTCATGAAGCCGAGCTCAATGCACGGCGAAATATATCTCCTTCAAATACATGTCTCAGTTTTATTCCTTTGTCCACATTTCTCCCTCTAATCTTTATTACACACACACTCACTCACACACACATACACACACACACACACACACACACACACACATATATATATATATATATATATATATATATATATATATATATATATGGTTGGCATCCTTCCGTCTACTAAAGACGATGCGTAGAGTCCACTTTTTGGTATTTTCTTATATATATATATATATATATATGTGTGTGTGTGTGTGTGTGTGTGTGTGTGTCTGCAACTGCGTGAGTGGATGAGAAGCACAATTCTTTATGATCACCAAAGAGATCATATCTGTAAACAACAGATGATCATTGAGTTATGTTGGCGGTGAAAGTTAATTAAAGTCGCTCCTAAAAAGCTCTACCGGGTTTCGGGGATCATATATATATATATATATATATATATATATATATATATATATGGAAAGCAGTTTTGTTTGCTCCAAAGTTTATTTCATATAAATATCTAAACATGCCAGATTATTAATAATATCACCAGCAGTACTCGGGAAAATTTCACCGTTTATATTTATTTACGGAACTCTGTGGGGTGTGGAGTTCTACTTTGTTGTCATAACATTTAAGTCCACTCTGACCTAGAGTGGAAGTATCTGTTAGGCTTCCATCTATGGGTCGAATAGATATATTTAAAAATGATTAGTGTTAGATAGAGATCCTTGAGACCTTATAACTGTGTGCAAAATATTAGTATTAGATATTAATACTTGATACCTTATAAATGTGGTTAATAAGTGTTATTATTATTATTTACTCCTTTTGAGTTTTCACATCAGTGTTAGCTGATGGTCTTTCACTGGAGTCTGAGTGACAGCAAGTCTCCTCAGGTCTCCACGACTCTTCTGAGTATTCTGGCAGATTGCAGCAGTGCAGTGTTCTGGATGGTATCAATTCTTCCTCTGATTTCCAGACTTTCCAAACCATTTTCCAACCCTTTTGGGACCGTTCCAAGTGCACCAACTACAATTGGTATAACTTTCATTTTTATATTCCATAACTTTTCAGTTCTCTGGCAAGGTCCAAGTATTTGTCCATGTTTTCATTTTCTTTTAGCTTCACCCTGTGATCTGCTGGAACTGTAAAATCCAGCAGTTGACAAGTTCTTTCTGTTTTGTTAATCAACACTAGGTCTGGTTTTCTTGCTAGGACAAAGTGATACGTGTTTATTTCAAAGTCCCAGAGAATGTTATGCGTGTCGTTCTCAAGAACAGATTCTGGTTTATGCATATACCATTTTGTTGTATGATCAAATTTTTTTGCATAATTCCCCGTGGATCACCTTCCCAACCCAATCGTATTATTATTATTATTATTATTATTATTATTATTATTATTATGAAAGTTTTTCACACACATCTAAGTAAGTGGTTCACTGGAGGCTGTGTGACAGCAAGTTTTCTCAGGAGTCCAAGATTCTGCGTATTCTTGTTGATCTTAACAGTACTGTTGTTTGGATGGTCTCGATTCTTCTTCGGATTTTCAATTACTCCAAACTCTTTTCCAGACACTTGGGAAGCAAATTACAATTGATACTAGCTTTACCTTTATTATTATTATTATTTTATTATTATTATTATTATTATTATTATTAAATATAAATAGTTACATGAAACCATATATATAATTTTCTTGCAAATAAACTGACTTTGGTATTGAATAACCCAACGTAAAATCAAGCAATCAATCAACCGACCAGATGTAATCATTGAATTGAATATCAGTCAGTTTCAAGTTGATTATCACTTGCTATTAATCTAAACTGAAATATTTCCCAGAATTCCGTGGAAGAATTGCCCATTTTTCCTTGTAGACTGCAAGACAGTTTTGTTTCGGGAGCAAAGAATAATATGTTTTAGTTTCTTTTTCTTGAGTTGTATTACCGAATATCAACTTTTAATTCTTCAATGTAGATCGGCTTTATTCTTTAAGTCCTCCTAAATGTATTGCTCTAAGGAAATTTTGCTTTGATGTGCCGTTATTTGCTGAGTTACGTTTTTTTACTGAAATAGTCCCAGAAACTGACTAATATATAAAAAATGTGTAGATACTGAGAAGTAAATGTGGAAATTTAATGTTGGATCTTTAAGTCCTTTAAAGTGTACTGTTCTAAGAAAATCTCCGCATCATCATCATTATCATCATCGTCGTCGTCGTCGTCGTCGTCATCATTGAATGACAGATTTCCCACTAAAGCAGATCCATTTCCTGGTTTGAAGTAACCAGTTTACAACGTCTCTTTGCTTCCCAATAGCACATCAATTTGGGGTAATCTGTTTCTGTTTGAAATGCATCAAAAGCCGAGAGCACTTAATACAAAATGTAAATGATGTGGGTTTGAGAAGCTTGTGAATATATAGGCAATACTTGCCGGATATCTACCCCCGAGTAAAATCCTTTAGCCATCAAAATGTTTATTTACACCTGTAAATATCTTGTTGGTATTTGTCAATTTCATTCTGGGCAAAGGCAAGTGACACTTCATCGATCATAATTTGTATATGTTTGATCAGCATTCATTGCAGATCGATTAAATATTCTGTGAACTGTTCTATCTCAATTCAGTAAAGATGCCGGTAATGCATGCCGGTAAAGATGGCGTTAAGGCATGTCCATGCTGAACATAATAGTTGATGATTTTTGCTTCTCAGAAGAGATATAACCATCATTTTATGAAAGTATATTTTACATCTTCCTTCATTTAAACTCTCGTCATCTTTTCAGTTTGCTGTAACTAGATATTTTTTAATAAACAAAAAAAGTTTATTCTGTCAGTTTCATTTTTGAAACATTTTCACAATTTCATTTGCATTTATGAAATATGCAATGTGCACAGATGAATGCAAATATTATTCCATCATGAATGCCGACATTTTGAAAATGAAAGATTCTACAATTTTTTAAAAGTTTGTTTTTTTAAATATCATTATTAATTAGATGAATTTCTGTCAATAATTTTTATTAATCATTTTTATTATTGTTTATTTTCTAAATTCTAATTTCTGTTTTTTTATGATGACTCAATTTGGTGGTCAATTCTCTAAAATCGAGGAATTTTATGTCAATTCTCTAAAATCGAGGAATTTTATGTCAATTCTCTAAAATCGAGGAATTTTATGCATCGCAAATAAAAATAAAGAATCACCGGAAATGTATTCATTCATTTTGTTCCCAATCGCCAATGACAATAAATGTCTTAAAATTAATGACCCGAATTATTTATGATAATAAGAAACCCAAATCACAAAAATGAAAGGGAATACAAAATTATTAATAGAAATAATTTCAAAATTGTTCATTATTATTTTGCAATAATCTGTGAAGAATTCATATAACTCTGTAATTAGGAATACTTTTCCCTTCATTAAATTTCAGATCGTCATAACATTTTAATAGAGAAATATGAAACAATAAAATCTCTTGTAATAACTGTGGTATATCCACAGGTCCTGCTAGTAAGATTTGAATAGAGAAATATGAAACAATAAAATCTCTTGTAATAACTGGGGTATATCCACAGGTCCTTCTAGTAAGATTTGAATAGAGAAATATGAAACAATAAAATCTCTTGTAATAACTGTGGTATATCCACAGGTCCTGCTAGTAAGATTTGAATAGAGAAATAAAGCAGTAAAATCTCTTAGAATAACTGTCTACGTATAACCGTTAGTGATATAATGATTCCTTTTTAATATCCATTTTTATTTCTCTTTCATAATCAGTGGGAGCTTTGCAGAACAAAATATATGTGTACATTTACATTAATATCATACCGCTTAAGTAAATTCGTCGGGGTGGCCTAATGTCGGTATCAGACAGATAGCGAGGGCATCTATCCCCTTTTTCCGAGCGCTAGACCAAGGAGATTGTTTTTGTGTCTGAAGTGGAATGCAACACCAACCATCAGCTCCTTACTTTACTGCACAGATCCCTGTACTACTGATTTGGAGAGGGCCGGTATCGAACCAGGAACCTTGTGGTTCTTAAGCGAACGCTCTACCGATTGAGCTAAACCGACCTTATTCCGCATAAACCATGTAATCAAACTGATATTCCGCATAAACCATGTAATCAAACTGATATTACGAGTGGGTTGAGCTTCAACAGCTTAATGAACTTTCATCATTACATTCATCAATTTACTTAGAAGATGGACAGCTGGATTATTAATTGTGTGGGATGTGTCTTTTACATGGCTTTAGGGTGTGATAAATATTTAGAGTTAAGATAATTTTTGTTCTACTCCTACGGGATTGACAGATTCAGTGAAACCTCAAAATTATCATTTAGGGAAATGATAACCGGTTTATTAACATTAGAAGAAATTGTATCATTGTTATTTACATAGAAGCACAACAGTCTCCTTTGTAAACATATTTATAGATTAGGAGGTTGATTTAGAAGGCTATCACAATGAAGGTGTAAAGAACAAAAATAATAATACGGTAACAATGGTGTGTGTGTTAACCTGTATTTAAATATAAAATACAGGTTAACACACAACACCATTGTTACCGTATTATTTTTTTCTTTACACTTGCATTGTGGGATAGCCTTCTAAATCAACCTCCTAACCAATATATACACAATGCTTCAAGCAAATTATAAAACTCTCTTATATTTATAGATATATATTTAATATGTCTCACGTAGTCACACATCATTAATACAAGTCTAATACTCTTTCAGTATCCATATGTTATCTGTTACTAAATAGATTATTAATCAATTGATGTAAGACTTTGTGTATTTCCTACCCAAGACATTTGGAATATTCGTTTATATTTAAAACATATTTTTCTCTGAAGCTTTTTTTTTCTTTTTGACATTTTCCATTTTTCATACAACGAGTTGATTAATGACCAACAATTCACCATCTGTATATAATAAATTTCTTTACAAGTTCCCAGGCAAATAAAGAAAAAAAAATTGATATTTCTATTACGTGGTCATACGCAATTGAAACCCCAAAGACACGTTGTTGTTTAATATCATGTCTGTTCTTGAAATTTCTCCTATGCCGTCCCCATTATAAGATTCTCTGAGCCATTCTTAAAATGGACTAAAGAAGAACTCAGACAGATTGACCAAAGGACTAGGAAATTAATGACAATGTACAAGGCTTTACACCATAGAGACGATAGAGATGGCTATATGTATCAATAAAGGAACGTGGAAGAAGACTTGCGAACATAGAGGATTGCGTAGATGCCACAATCCAAGGACGTGAAGAATACACAAAAAAGAGCAAAGAAAGATTACTTACGGCAGCCAATAACAGCAGCTGCAACAGATGGACAAACAGAAAAACTACGAAAACAAGAAAACAAAGATGGGAAGAAAAACAATTATATGGATACTTTTAACGACAAATTGTAGAGGTTGCACATGAAACAACTTGAACATGGTTAAGAAGAGTAAACCTCAAAAGAGAAACTGAATCACTAATAATAGTTGCACAAAATAATGCCATAAGAACAAATTATATCAAAGCAAAAATAGATAAGACTCAACAAAACAGTAAATGTAGAGTGTGTGATGACAGAGATGAGACCATAAACTATATATTAAGTGAATGTAGCAAAATAACACAACGGGAATACACTGGGAATTATGCAAAAAATTGACTTACCAAATGCGATGGCTGACAGACACAGATGGCAAGAGATGATGATCGTGATCGAATGATTTTAGACAATTATTTGCAGCAAATAGCACCTTTTTAAAATAGAGGATTTTGTCATTCTGGAAAATAGTCATCAGTGCTGTACGGACACTGAGTGCCGTCTAGAAGACTAATCAGTGCGATAGCTGATGTAGAGATAGAGAGGAGGAAGAGAGTCGAAGGAATCCGTACTGTCAGCAAGCCTTGATGATGATGATGATGATGATGATGATGATGATGCAGCTCAGTATGGGTACTGGGTGTCGTCTAAAGGACTCTCTATGTGCGATGGCGGATAGGGAAGAATAGCTAGTGAAAGAAAGAGAGTAAAAGGGTTAAAGGAACCTGCGCTGTCGGCACGCCTTGATGATGATGATGATGATGATGATGATGATGATGATGATGATGATGATGATGATGATGATGATGTAATAACCGTCAACGTTTAAAACGTCAGTGATATAAGGATTCTTTCTTAATATCCATTTTCATTTCTTTTCATAATCAGTGGGGGGGTGAAGATCAAAATATCTGTGTACATTTGCATGAAAATTGTCCCGCTTAAACCATATATAACACAACAGTGGGTGCAAGCATGTGTGTGTGTGTGTGAGTGCATATAAATGCATAGTTAGTTATATTGAATACATAAGTAGTAAGTCAAACCACATATATGTGTAAGTGCGTAGATTGAATATGTAGTAGCAAGACCAGTAGTAAATAGTAACTAGTGTAGATAATGTGTGTGCATACATATATACACGTGTGTGTGTCTACATATATTGTATGTGTAAAGTAGGGTCAATGATAAGTTAAAGACATCATAAAACTTAAGAAAAGGATTTAGGCTAGATGAAAAAGGTGATAAAGACCAGTAACAGACAAATGTCTGGATTTAGGCAAAAGAGGGGAAAGATAGGGATCAGTAATAAAAATACGTGACCACCAGCAAAAGAGTTCTATGTTAGAACAAAGGATTTGGAAATCTCGTGAAGAATCCCGGGGAATGAGAGTGAGATGAGATCTGAGGGATTCTGGGAAATTTTAAAAAGTCAAGTCAGTTAGCTCTTGGTCAGCGAAAGGAACAGACCCCTTTGAGACTAGTGAAGTAGAGGCCAGCGTTAGTAGAGGTCCCCAAAGGAACAGGGGGTGCCCCCCTCTCGACAAACATGGGAGAAGTTGGGATAGCGATAGAGAATGAATGCAAGAACTATATACCTCTCTAACCATTCTAATGTTCACCTGAAATTGTCTTGTCTTGTCTTTATTCTGTCTTTTCTCTTTTGTAATACTTGTTTGTTGTGCACCCCTCGGCGGGGGGTCCCCTACGAGATGTTTTGAGCATATATGTATAATGTGGCCATCCAGGGAAATTGCTAGACGACACTAGATGAACGGCCAGAAAGAAGCGGTGCAGCAAAGATGCATAGTAATGTGCGAAAAGGACCTCGCATCCCGCCGGTGGTGTTACACATGTTATCAAACTGATATTACGACTGAGATGAACTTCAACAGTTTATTGAACTTCATCTCTTCAAAATTACATTCATCTCATCATTTACTTAGAGGATGGACGGTTGGATTATTGTGTGGGATGTGTCTTTTACATATGACACATGTCTCGAATGTAATATTTTATCTAGTCTAACGGGACTCACACAGATCCTTACAATCTAAAAAATGTCATTTTAGTGAAATAATAGAAGATTCGTTGATATCAGAAAAATGGCAGCATTTTTTATATATTTATAAAATCCCAACAGTATGGCGCCTCCTTGTCAAGCAAGGCACGAAAAGGAGTGAGAAGGAGAGAAAAGAAGCCGCACAGCAAAGAGAGACAGAAGGAAGGAGATACAACAACCCCATTAAGTATCAATGTCCGTATGCTGTCACCGCACCACAGATTGTCAGACAAAAATTGGTCTTTTCAGCCACCCGTGTAGATTTAGTTAAAACAAATGGATACTACGCCATTGTTTTTTAGGAGACGAAATGATGCCAACATATTTTTTTCTAAACATATTATAAAAATGTATAACTAGGTTCTAAATTCTCTTCTCTCAAACTGATCTCTCAACTTTCAGCCGAGACTGGCTGTTTCTTCCAAACTGTAAATGGCTTCCTTCAACCTTGATGTTTATTAAGTATTGCTGAAAAAAGAAAATGAGAATACATTTTCTATTGAATTTTCATGAAAGACGCAATACACATATCTGTGAAATTACCTTCCCTTAGTTTCTATACTTACCACTAAGAGGCGCCACTGTTAATCACTATAGCAACGCTTCCGAGTATATATACGCAAACCCAAGAAAATCTTTCTCTTTCGCTCGACATCCACTCCAAAAAGAAACGGGTTTGGATGACTTGTCATTTCCAGTACACAAAAAGTTTCCAAAATGTAGAATTACATTTTACACACACACACGCACACACACATACTCAGACACACTCACATACATATGTATTTCACCACTTAGTGTAAGGCAACACCCGTCTGCTGTTTACAGATTTGAGTTCTCTGGTGATCGTAACATATATCTACAGATGTATGTATTTAACACTTAAATATTCACTCTTACTGTCAGCTACTGAGGGCTGAGAAGAAAGGGTTCGGACTAATGAAGTAGCTGATAAGTTTAGCCACACATATGAGACGTAAACGTCGAAACACCGTGTCTGTGGATATATATATATATATATATATATATATTATATATATAATATATATATATATATGCACATGTACATAAACATTCTTGAGGATTTTAATTAGGAGACATTAACCCTTTTTGCACGAACACATTTCCTTAGTTTCCACACATTCCAAAGGACTTTTCCCATTCATACATATTTGTTTTCTCTCTATATATATATATATTAAAAATACCTACAAAATATAGTTCTCTTAAATCATTCACCAATCTTTCTAATATATAATTGGAAATAGTATTTTTATTTATTTACTTATTTATCTAATTAATTTAATTTATTCTATTTTTACAACTGCAAAAAGTTATCCAAAATCTTATTGACCGTTTTTATCTTAAATTCAAAAAGTATTACATTGTTGCAATTTTCCACCGGATGTGGATCAGACTACATTAGATATATAACAAAATTCAAATCTTTTCTCAATAGAACATCACAAAGGTAAGAACCGATTTTATCTTCTCCAATAGCTTATATAATAATTATATTAATTTGATGCTTCAAAAGAGTCCAATAATAGATGAGTAAAACTTTCCATTAGGGACTCTCTCTCTCTCTCTCTCTCTCTCTCTCTCTCTCTCTCTCTCTCTCTCTCTCTCTCTCTCTCTCTCTCTAATTGTAAACAATTCTCTGATGCTACACGAAGGACATCCTATAGGTGTGATTGAAAAGAGAGAGGAAGAGACGGGAGGTAGTGAGTCATAGATATCCGTACTGCCAGCATGACCTGATGATGATGAAATTTTCAATTGTATTCTCGCTACATCTTACCCACCCATGTCAGAGCGATTACACCACAACACACCTGTCGCACATACCAGAAAAAAAAAGATTTTTAAACGCCAAATGTTAACATATGTCATTTTGTCCTTGTTGCGAGAAATAGAAATCGGAAATTATCAATCAGATAGTAAATACGTCTATGAATTGCCAACGGGAACCGAACCTAAAAGGCAAAATTGATTGCTAACTGTAATCTCGCACAAGTTTTTTAGAAATATATTTAACACAAACTATTCCTTCACAAAACACACCCACACACACACACATATACACACACACACAACACATACATACACACACACACACACACACACACACACACACATATATATATATATATATATATATATATATATATATATATATATTACTACCTCAGAAAAATTTAAATTACAATCTTCAAAAACAAACTAATAAAAAAGACAATAAAACACACTCAAGAAAGTTTGAATAAATCGGCATAACTTTGCCATTTTTTAGAATTGAAGCTCCAATTTTTTTGGGATTGACGAACTTTACATAGTCGCCTAAGGCAGCTGATGAGAATATATATCATGAGCAGCTGTAGGATGTGAGAGGCAGGAGCATGGCCTGCGGATTGATCGTATGCATGGATATTATCTCATGGTGGTGATGCTGAAATATACTGAGGCCACCAGTTTGAGTGTTCTATGCGTCGCTTTTAGACGGGAGTAATTGTGAGTGCACTTTTGTTTTTTAACAGTGATGGCATGTTAGATATTGTTGTATACGTTCAGTTTGACTCATTATGTTATTGTTGCTTATGATGTAGGGTATTAAATGAACCATACAGTGTGTGTGGGATAGAATGAGGCCATCTTATATCAACCGGCACCAAACAAGTGACAGCGCATGCGTGTCTTGTGGCTCAATGCTAATGGACTTGTTGGGTAGCGACATGATGGTGTAAGTGTTGGCTGTGTGTACGGGGTGGACTGCGTGTGAAGGGTGGCTGTGTGTGTACATATGTGCGTCCGGGATGGTGGGTATGTGTGTGAGTTTGTGATAGTGGTGTGTCTGATATTGTTGTATGTTGGTGGTTGTAACAGAGTTGAGTTCGAGTGTTGTTTCAAAATGGATCAGATGTCGCTTTTAGAGTCGAATCGCGTATTCTTCCATATGTCTGTGGATCTGTTTGGAATGAGACAGTTATTGGTTCTTAATTCACCAAGTGTTCTGTCAAGTTGCTCGTGGCCTTTTTTATTCATTATTCACTTGAGCAAGTGACTAGCTGGACTTCGGTTTATATTTTAGAATGTGGCTTGGTCTGTCTTGAGTTATGCATTTATTTATGCGGTCATTGTTTATTTATGTTTTCGCTGTTCGCAGTCAGCTCTTTAGTTTTGATTGATTATCTATAGCGCATTTCTTGTTTGTTGACTGGTTTACGATATTGATATTAGAAATATTCTTGCTCACTTGCTGTTGGATAGTAGTATTTTAGTTTTTGCTTAGTTGTATATTTAATATGGTGCTGAATGTGTACTAGGGAAATAAAGAAACACCTCCGGGCGAGGTGTGAGTATAGAGTAACTGTGTAGAGTTGTTGTTAGTAAACACGATTAGAGGTGTGTGCGACTGACGGGGTATGAGGAAGTGAGAAGGAAACGTATGCGTAGAGACTGTGCCGTGAGAGATTGTGTGTAAACGTCACATCGTAAGGTTAAATCAGTTTGTAGCAATGGTAAAGTATGTGTGTTTCGATTAAGCATTTAAGTAGATAGGTAATTGAAAGATGACTATTTGAAGAAAGTGTAGACTTTTTAATGATCTCTATTAGTACGATAATATGATACAAACTAGTCAGAGTTTGAACGTGATCAGTCGATAGTGTGGACTCAGGTTAGGTTGGCACACCAAGTCATTTGGTATTTTTAATTAAAACTAGTATTAAGAAACAATGAGGACTGTCTAAAGTTGCACGTCAAATTCTTGAGGAGTGGTATTTATTTTGTTATGACGGACTCTGAGAGTGACTCAGGTCGTAGAGTTACGTAGTGTTGACGTAGAGTGGTTTTGTGTTACTGTGAGCGATGAGAGAACCGAATATTGAGAGATGAGAGTGAGGTATGGTGCACGAATTATGAGTAAGAGTCTGGTAACTGCTATACAATAGAAAGACAGATCTGATGTTGTATGAGAAGGTATCGTAGTAACGTCCGCTGCGATTTTAGTGATGGATAAAAGTGAGTTATTATAGAGACGTATAGATATAATTATCTGCTTGACGACGGATGTACCAGTAAGGGAAAGTAGGGATGAACATGTATAGAGTAGTGTTAAGTAAGTGAGTTTATTGAAGGAATGATTGTAGGCACAGTAGATTATTTGCAGTGATATGTACAATTTTGTGTTTATGTGTAGTAGTACTTACATACTAAAACAGACCTAGGTTCCTAGAGTGTTATCTGGGCATGCATTCTTTGGTAACAGAAGCTTAAGTAAGTTAACTGCGCGTGTGTGCTGGGCTACTATGCTGCATGAGAATCGTTCCAGATTGGGAGTGTGCGCCTTTGTAGGTTTGGTCGACGTCCGGTTAGAGGAGACGAAACCAAACAAACAAAACAACTAAAAGCAGGGATCTCGCGTTGTGAAGGTATATAGCGTATATAGTAGGTATATAGGTGAGTATAATATATTATAATACTTGGAGAGTGGTGTGGTGCTGGATGTGGTGCTGATGTGTGTGGATGTTTAGTTTTGTGGTACTGATGGCTAGGTACAATATAGTAGTATTAGGTATGTATATAGATTCTTAGGTGATACGGTGTAATGAAGGTTGATGTCGTTTGGGGGGTACCAAGAGTTTCGCTGGTTATTAGGATGATTCTATCTGATAAGAATAGAGGTCTGTTCCTTTTTCTCCAACTAGGCTGATTCTGGGTTGCTGCAAAGTTCAGTCACGTATTGTGCGAGAGTTGCGTGTGCTATCGGAGTATTTAAGTTTTATTTAACATAGCTAAGTAACCTGTGTAATCAGCTATTTTGCAATAATATAAGCTTTAGAGCCGTTGTGGTGCTATTACCGGGCCGGCCTGGTAGTTTGAAGGTCCTTGTTTCTTTTACAAAATATATATAATAAATATTATATATATAATATATGTATAATTATATTGTGTGTTGTGTGTGTGTGTTTGTGTGTGGTTGTGTGTGTGTGTGTGGTCGTGAGACGTATCATTCTATCTTGTATAGTGCTCATGCGTTACCGGAGAGAGTGTGTCTGGTAGTGACTCGTTATTCTTATGTTGTTGACAAGCTTAGAGCTACTAACTACTGTTCGAACCATAGAATATAGTATCTATTAAAGGTTGGCAGTATATGCGGTTTGTAGTTGTCATTAGCGCGTTTGTATCGTATGGTTTAGGAGTAAAGCATCTAACCCTAGTGGATTTACTACAGATTTGCTAAGATTATCGATTTGGTGTGCAGAGCAGACAGTCTGAGTCAGAACTGTATATGAAACCCTGTAGTTTTAAAGCGAAAGTCCTAGTGCAATTGGATAGCGGTCGCTAACGCGAGTAGAACGATTGATAGTGTCAAATATTTTCTATTTAATCGAAGACCATGTCATAGACGTGAATATATAGACCGGTAATGCGGATGTTGAGTGTGATGTGGCGTGATGCGGTTGCCAGTTGGGTTAATAGATTGGGGGTGCGTATAATGACTGGTATTGTCGCGTGGTTATTGTTAAGATCTAGGTGTAAAGAGTTAGTTGTGACGTGTGTGAGTGTGATGTTTATTCTGAGATTGCTCTCTAGTTGGAGGAAGTGAGGAGACATACATTTCAATGTTTGTTACATTACGGTCCTTACTTCGGATGTATTGATGTAGAAAATTATATTGTATACTTATCTCTGGTTCGGTACTAAATCAGAGAGGCTTGAATCCTGGTTGCTGGGCTGCTGTTCAGTTGACTGGCAATTCTATGATGTTTGGAGGCTGGAGACCAACTTGGGGTGTTGAGGGATACATTGCCTTGTGCCATTCAGGGTTTTTAATAATAACACAAGGCCACTTCTTTTTCTCATGAGATTTTTATTCCCCCCCTAGTCACAACAGCTGAGAGCAAAAGCCCATGTCCTACTCTCTCAGAGCATTCTACCAGACTCAATTCACACTCTGATCTCTCACTCCCCCTCTCTGCTAATTCACCACGTCTCACGGCTCGTCCAGTAAAAACAATCCATGTGTTTATGATGATTCATCCTTAAACATTTCCATTCTCATCTAACGTATATTTTTGTTAAAATCTCTTCCGTGCTAATTCACACGTCATTGTTACACGCATAGCTCATCCCCCTCCCTCATTATGTTACAAAAACTTTCGTAGTGTTTCCATAGTAGTCTCTGAGGTGAACGGCCAACTTTACCAATTCTGAGTGTGTCCCTTTGGGGTTGCGATCTTTCAAAGAATGATTCGCCTTATAATTAGGGATAATAAAATAAAAGACCTGATAATGTAACTATATGTGGCCGAACTCTGAGCACGACGAATAATTGAATAAATTTATGGAGGTTTCTTACGAAACAATCGAGACAAGTGCATATTCAGTCAACATTAAATCGAGGCTTCTGGGATATATCATTTCCGGTGGTACGATAACACCAGATTCATAACGTTTGCAACCTAAACTTGCCTATTCCGACCAGCATATCCTCTTTAAGACGCGCTATCAGCTGATCCTCCCATTATTCGAAATAGATATACATATTTTCTCAGTAAATACACCCACTAGTAATTCTGACAGATTCTTGTTCGTTTTTCTCTGAAAGAACTTATCCTCTTAAACAGTTATCGACTATTTGAAGAAACTCTTCTGTATATTTGGAACATCTGCGTATATTCATTCAAACAGAGGAAAGTGTTTTCTTTATAAAGAACTAATTTGAGTCAAGTAGAGCATTACAATGGGATTTATTTGTCGAAATATATCTCTGCGTTTGCAGAGTCTACGAGTCCCCATGTGGGAGACGGTACTCCCACAAGCACTTAACTGTAACAGGAACATGTCATGTAGGGCTACAAATAAAACTCCAGCTGAGAGAATGTTTCGTCACCAACGTTGTCCTGAGGATGTGGATAACACGCAACTTAAAGGCATTGTGCACTATATTAGAGATATAAATTAATAAATACAACTCTTACAATCCAAATCGAGCAATATATTTTCAATTCTCCAATACTATATATATATATATATATATATATATATATATATATATCTTATTATAATGGAGATTGTGGGTTTGTCTTTCTGTAACCGAAACTATATTACTATTCAAATCACAATTCCCTTTGTTATTTACATCACATTCTCCATGATTTTATTTTTTATTTAAACCTCAATTATTAATAAAATTGTTTTACATCATTAAGACTGTTGACCATATCTACATACTAATAACATGCAATTGTATTTATATATACAAGAAAATAGCGGTTTACAGTGTGAATTAGAAGGCTAATTTGCATATTGATCTTAAAAATTTGATTTTAATAAATATATGCTTAGTATTATTGATTTCTAATTGTTTGGTCTTATATTAATGAATATGAGCAAAAATCTCGAGGATAAATCTTAAAAGAAATCCATTAACAAGAAGAAATAACTGTAATATTATTCTTTACTATCTATTTTAACTAAATAGTTAAATTAGGAAAATTTACCAATGAAAGACAGGAGTAAGGGAAAATGATGGAAGAGTTAGTTTCAAAGTTGTTCTATTTTTCAATCATATCCAAATATTTTTTATCTGAATTCTTATTCAGTTTCATTAGCCTTTCTAATTTAACATATTTTATTATATTAAAACTTAAATACTTGCACCCGGAGGGTGCATATATTTGCTAGTATATATAATAAATGGAAATAAATCCGACAGTATGATTGAAAATAGATAGAAATACTACTATTATCATTTGTTTTTTTTATCTATTTTCAATCATATATATATATTTATGTGTGTGTGTGTGTGTGTGTGTGTGTGTGTGTGTTGAGTTCTTGCGTTAAAGGATGTTGTTCTCATACTGGTGAGTCTGAAGGTCGTGAATGGGAGGGGGTCAGTTTGGTGATGCCATTAGAAATGCTTAGGTTGGTAGAGGGAGTTTTTGGAGGGTGGGGGGTGTAGCTAGTAAAGTCATGTTACATCATAGAGAGAGATTGATTTTGTCACCAGTAGGGGATAAGATTTTCCCGAAGTTTAAGAAAACAATTCATTTTTTATCATGCGTGATTTCCAACGGCGTTTAATTGTAAGTACACTACATTTTTTTCAACATTCTATGAAATATATATATATATATATATATATATATATATATATACGTCTCGTAAGTTCGTCACTTAAGAGGAATATAAAATACTACTACTTAACAAAGCGAAGAAAATCTTGCTAAGTCCGTTTGGTGTGGAGGTAAGACACTTGCCTGCTAATTTGACAGACAGGTTTCGAATCACACACGGGGCGGTCTTCGTATCTATAGCTCTGCTGATGAGGCCTAATAGGCCGAAATGTACATACAGAGATTGATTTTCTCGATTTGTTTAGCCTTACATTTAAATAGTTTAATCCCGCCTCAAAAATAGTTCGACTTCATTTAAGCACATATTCTCCCAAATATGAAAATAGCCATATCACAAACATACGTCTCGTAAGTTCGTGTAGATCACTTAAGAGGAATATAAAATACTACTACTTAACAAAGCGAAGAAAATCTTGCTAAGTCCAGGTAAGACACTTGCCTGCTAATTTGACAGACAGGTTTCGAATATATATATATATATATTATATATATATAACAACATTATTATTATACCTAAACATTATTATTATACCTAAATCCTCTTTCCTCCCATATTATCCGGCCTCAAAATTTCTAGCAATAATAAAATCACATTCTTCGTTATATACACTGCAACTTTTAACTTTACATAATCTTTAAATAAAAATATATACACCACTTAAACTGAACCATCTTACGATAACATCTTAATAAATTAAACAACTTATACAAAATTATCTACCATCAATATTTGGTTCCTTTTTTAATCGACCACTTTTTTAACACTTCACCGATTTTTTTTTCAAAACATAAACTAAGCTCCGAGAAAATGTTCAACATGTTAATGATAAATGATAACACTTTATTTTTTATTTTTTATTTATTTTTTTTTTGTAATAAAAAACTATTTTGTACCATAATATCTAGAAAAAACAAATATCCAAATTATAATGATCTATCTCAACGTTCTATTTCAGCGTTTCAAAATTTGTAAAAAAATTCGATTTTCGAATATTTCCAAAAATCTCTGTTGTTTTTTCCCAACGAATTTTTTCATTCGAAATAAATGTTCACTCTGATGAAGGTCGTTTCTTCTATGTGTGCGAAATATTTTCACACACATAAACTGACCGAAACACATGTATAAGTGATATCGATTAATGTGATATCGATTAAATTCATTTTATCCATCTACATTTCTTTTCTTTACTCATTTTTCCTCATATATATATATATATATATTTGCTTGAAGGCAATTACAATGCGCATATCGCATAAAATTTGATAATTATAGAAGATAATAATGACAAGTGAATTTCGCAATGAATTATTCGGTGTGTAGAACATCGTACAGACTGTTTCAACTTTATTAAGTCTCATCAGCGATGTATACTAACGATTTCCCTCCGACAGAAATCGAAACCGGGACTTCAGCAGGATAGTCAGAAACTATACTGCTTCGGCCACGATACAGCACGGAGAAATTCCTGCGAAATTAACCTGTCAATAATACCGAGACGTCTCTACCATATGAGGCAAGGGGACGCTGAGTGAACAATAACAAACCCGGGCCTTATGCTGAAATTCATTAGTCATTATTATCTTCTATAATTATAGAATTTTATGCGATATGCGCATTGTAATTTCCTTCAAGCAAAAATATAAATATTAATATATACTTTATTCAACAATGCTTCTAAAATAAACAAACATCCAAAAATCTATATATATATATATATATATATATATATATATATATATATGGTCAAGACAAGTCTTAAAAACCGAGCTGTCATGGATTTGAATAACTCTAACATTCTGCTGTTGGAAGAAACGCCCAACTTATAGTCATCCTATAACCAACAACGAGTATGCAGGGTGTTCGAGAAAAATTTAACATATTTATATTTGGTTATTTTTCTCCGTAGGTTGGAGGTATTGACGCACACTACGTATCATTTAAAAGCTTGAGTCTTTTTTCATTCATATACGTGATGACAGATAGAATGGAAGATTGGAACCCACCTGAATCATGGAAGATAACTCGTATCAGGATTATCTGCGCCGGTCATCAAAATAAGGAGATTATGGTCGCTGCTGCTCCTTGAACAGAGTAAAAACAATCAAACATGAAAGGGAAAATTGCAATAGAGACTACAAGGCTAGAAGAAAGCAACATAACATACGATCTAATTTCGTTCGCAGAATTCATCGAAATCTACAGAAAAAGTGTTGAAGGACCCTCAGATGCCTTCGTGGAGTTGCTAAGCACTGTAGTCAAGCCCTGGATAACAAGGGTAGCCAATGGTAGGCGATATGTAAGGCAGCAAGATTCTCTCCCCCCCCACGCCACACCTGGGAAAAGTAAAAAATGGTTGTCGGCGAATTTTTACGACTGCACCAGTCCTAATGTTTGGCCTCCGAACTCCCCGTATCTTAACCCCATCGATTATTATATATGTGGCGCTGTTGAGAAAGACACCAATCGCCGTGCCAGTACTACAAAAGTCCAGTTAATCGACAGAATTAAGGTAGTTATTGAGACCCTTTCCATGGAAACTGTAACATCAGCCTGTTCCAGGTTCCGGAGCAGGAGTAAGGCTGTGATCGACGCTAATGTTATTTTGAGTGAAATTTGTTGACAGTAGTGTAATTTCCGTGACTGTTGAATTTCTTTACAATCCATTAAATTTTGTAATTACCAAGCACTTTTCTTTTTCCTTATGAAACTGTAAAATTTATCACGATGACCCTATATATATATATATATATGTGTGTGTGTGTGTGTGTGTGTGTGTGTGTGTGTGTGTGTAAAGTAATGTACAAATTCACGTACCTGCTAAAGCACCATTTCTTTTAAGATTCCTCCAAAATCAGCAAATTATTGGTTGTGATAAAATGATTCCGTATTTAAAGCAATTAAAGCTGAACTTTTTTTTAAAGGACACTTTTTTCTCACAATTCTAAAGACAACATGTTTTTTCTTTATTATTTTCTTCTCATGTGCCAATTCCTTCTAAATCATTTTGTTTATTTGACTCCTTTAATGAAGATGAATGTGAATGATTTTAACATGTTTTAAAGATAATTTAATGAAGAATTAGATTTTGATTATATTTCCTATAATGATCTGTTTATTTTATTCGTTCAGATAAAATAAAGTATTGCTATTCTGGGCAAAAAATCTTTATTCGATTTTATTCTAAGGACTTGGTTAATAAAAGAGAAAAACAATCAGATTAAACTTTTTTTGAGGGTTAGAAATACCGTAAATTAAACTCTTCAATTCGCTGCATAAAACTGGAATTTTGTTAATTTAAAGATAATGAATAAATAAATTTTACTGATTAAATAAAAAAAATCTTTAGTCTATGTTTTTTTTTCTTCTTGTTTTGTCTTGTTTTTGTTTTTAGTGTGGATTTTCATTGGAAGATATTTTGTCTATGGAGGCCTGCAAGAATCAATTTAATTCAACTTGTTACAGAATAGATATATAAATAATAAATATTTTCTGAGAAAAAAACTCCTTAAAAAGATTTATTGAGTTTTGATCTTGTGTTGTGTACATTTCAAACCCATTTCTTGAAAAAAAAAAACCGGCGTTGCAATTTGGAAAAATTATTACCATAAAAAACACGTATTATTATGTTTTTTAATCACTCTAGTTTAGAAGAAAGTTCGGTGATATTGGTGATATTTACGAAAACTAAAACATTAACACAAATTACACTTGTGAGTAGTGAAAGCTATTTTTCTTTTCTTGCATAAAAATCCGAATGTATTCCGTGGATTAAATATGAAAACAATCTTGAAAATGTACTTTACACATTTTTCTTTGTTTTTGCCTAAAACAATGAGAGAGAGAGAGAGAGAGAGAGAGAGACAAACAGACAGACAGACAGAGACAGAAGAGAGAGAGAAGTGGAAGGTAAACCAAAGAAAGCAAACATATATATATATATATATATATATATATAAGAGACAGTTATATATTAATAAGAGTAAACCACTCACTAAAAAACATCATAAGATCAGCTCATGTGTCTTTACATATGTTATATTATCATATCAATGTTATGTAGTATATAACTAACTTTATAGTATATAATCAAACATACGATAAAACTTGTATATATATATTATATATATATATATATATATATATATATATATATATATATAATTTGAAATGTAAGGGTTTCGCGTATTGGATGAAAGATAAGGTGTGTGTAGGTTTAATTGGGGATATATTACAATAATGTCTTCATCAGATGATGACCCAGGGGTTGACGTGTGGTCGGTGCATTAGCACCATTATCACTACCCAAAATTCCCCCAGCAGAATTAAATATATCCCCAAATTTATTGGTGGTTTTTGGGAAACTAGTGAGTAAGACTTAATTGTTAGTGAATTCTAAAGAGAAAACAATTGATACCTAATTAGTATCTTAGCGTGTATTAAACGAAACGCCAGTTTAATCGTCCTAAATGTAAATATTTTTAATGTAAGGGTTTCACGTATACTTCATATATTACATGGCAAGGTTATAATAATAAATGTAATGTATTTTTTAAGTTTTGTTTGGTTTGTTTTGTTTTACGGCATATCAACCTCGGTGGGTCATTTAATGCCAACAAAGTTGTGAAATAAATTCATTCTTAATACATAATACAATTTTGTTTATCAACTCATGTTTTTCTATTTAACCCATAGATGGGACCCTAACAGGTACTACCACTCCGAGTCAGAGTGGACCAGGTAGCAATGGTGATGATGGTGTGCTCCACATTCCCCAAACCTCCAAAACTGGAACCTCACCATCAGATAGCGTTTAACGTCATTCCCAGGACCCATATGATAAAAAGGGGTTGGGGCTTGCCATAAGGGCAATCGGGTTGGGGCAATCATATAGGTGCTAGGACTTGACGTGGCTAGCCGATTGATCAGAGGGGGCCTCTCCGACCGCCCGTCTAGCCCAAGAAAAGTCATGGACTGCTCAGCCACCTGGGTTCTATCCTTAAGCATCACGGATTGCCACCACGCCAATAGCTGGCCCCATTGGGGAGTCTTATCCCTCTGCAGAGGTGCAGTCAGTGCATTCTAACGCCCCAGCCGACAGGGCGGGTATTTTTAAGCATGAAATAATGATAAAACTAAGCTTTCAAATGAGATAACATTCAAGAAATACAGTTGACTTATCTGTTTTCTTTTGATTAATTATGTGAATGAAACTAATTTAAAAGAGGGACTGTTAATCTTTGACTTTCTGTTTACAAAGTTTGGTAGCTAATTTTGACTTGATATCGAAAAATTTAAAGTTAATGGATTTTGATTAGAAAGTTATTTAAAGAATTATTATTTACTCAGGAAAACTAATAAGTTTGTCTTGTGATATTTTAATTAATTGATGTTTTGTGGTATCTAAAGAAATTGTTGTAGCACTTTTACTTTTAGGTGATTGAATTTATATATTTTGAAAAATTGGAGAAAAGTGTAGGTTTAATAAGGTTATAGATTATAATAAAGTCTTCATCAGATGATGACCTTGGGATCGAACGTAGTTTCGGGACGTTACCCTCATTACCACTATCCAAAGTGGAATGGGTGTTAAATATACATATATATATATATATATATATATATATATTGTAGATAACAATGGCTGATATATTTGTAAGTAGACAGTGCTCAATATCATTGATAGAGCATTTATATTTAAGTCAAGGTAGTATGAACCTGGAAGCAATACCTGATAGTAACCAGTAAATGGTGACGATCGCACAGGCGAGAAACTGTCAGTAACCAGATGTTGACTATGCTCCCTCTACCTTAATTTATATATATATATATATATATATATATAGAGAGAGAGAGAGAGAGAGAGAGAGGGGGGAGAGGGGAGAAGTTGTGTGTGTGTGTGTTATAATGGCGTTATAATTTATATAGGTGGTGAGTTGTCTCCCTTTTTATACAACCCGTAAGAGTACAAATATCAATTGTCAACTATGATACTTTAAAACGCCAAGTAATAGAAAACCTATCACTAAAAGAAAATCATATGTTGATTATTATGGAAGCTCTCAAAACATACAATACATCTTGTTTTTTATGATGTACTCTCAATTGATTAAAAAAAGTAAAATATACACTTTAAGATATTGCCAACCCCATTGAATGTAAATAAGAATAGTAAGTAGATTTTCTTTCTTATAGGATGTCATATGTGTATTTAAAGTTTCCAATTGATGATTCCATTCCTTTATAAGTGATTGTCAGCTTCCACACTTCCCACAAAATGATGTTTGGTCAAATGAGTGACAATCCGGTTCGTATTCCCTTGACAGATGTCAGACGTTAAAATCACAATGAAGCGAAACTGACCGACAAAAAAAGGTTTTAAGTAATAAAATCAAGGAAATGGACAAAGGAGGGACAGTTTTTTTATATTGCACCGATTTCCTTAGATGAAAGTGTTACGATTCTAGTCGCCATTTTAGGCGCTTAGTTCCGACGTTGTATTGAGTGCAGTTTCACTGTGGGTATTATTTGTTGCATAAAGTTTGATTTATTTATTGATGTAGAAAGATGTAGTATCAGTTTTAGTCCTTGTCTGTTGATCCTTGAAGTAGAAAGATGTAGTATCAATTGTAACCCTTATAAGTTGATCCTTGAAGTAGAAAGACATAGTATCAGTTTTAGTCCTTGTCTGTTGATCCTTGATGTAGAAAGATGTAGTATCAGTTTTAATACTTGTCTGTTGATATTGTTGATCCTTGAAGTAGAAAGATGTAGTATCAGTTTTAACCCTTATATGTTGATCCTTGAAGTAGAAAGATATAGTATCAGTTTTAGTCCTTATCTGTTGATCCTTGAAGTAAAAAGATGTAGTATCAGTTTTAACCCTTATATGTTGATCCTTGAAATAGAAAGATGTAGTATCAGTTTTAGTCCGTGTCTGTTGATCCTTGAAGTAGAAAGATGTAGTATCAGTTTCAATTATTGTCTGTTGATCTTGTTGGTTCTTTATTGAAGTAGTTCATCAAGCAACTAATTTTAGGACAAATTATCAACAACTTTGAATAAATTTTGGCGTTTTTTCATTGATCAATGAAGCTCCTTCGGCTTTGAATAGTCTATGAATATAAGTGGTGGTTGTTTGTATAGCTTATACCTAGAGGTAGTCCAACAGAAAGAGACGAAACAAAACAAAAAACATATTTAACCAACCCGTTCACCACAGAAAGGATTTGACACAGATAACAAGTATGATGTAATGGTTACCGTCGTAAGAAATGGACAGGGCACCACGAGTTCAAATCCTGACCGCAGTTGTTTGCATTTCATATAGCTCTAATACCCTTGGAAAAAGTATGAATCCAAGTATTTTGCCTCCATCTATGGTTAAATAGTAGGACAGACTTGTCTCTTTAAACTCGGTATGGCAATCGGTCTTGGTGAAGGAAAAGTCTGAGTTCAAATCAAAGGACTCACTTCTTATTAGTCACCACTAACCCGAGAGCTGCTCCTCTCCCTCCTCATCGTCACAACGAGCTGAGAAAGATCAATAAACAAATCAATTGTGAATGTTGATACAAATAATAATATCATCGATATTTTTATTTTATTTCATAAGCTTTGGTTTGTATGGTAAATAGGTTTCGAGGTTACCCTTCTCAGAACTAAATACCCCCACTGCTAATTTAGGTAATCTTACAGGAACCAAAGCAAAAACAAATTAATAGTGATCATCTTAATATAAACAAATGGCAAAAATATGTGCGTTCTGGGCACAAGTATTTAAGTTTTAATATAATTAAATATTATATTGAATTAGAAAGACTAATGAAATCATATAAGAACATAAAACCGATTACACTTATTTTTACTTTATTACTTGTGTCCAGGAAAACGCTGCTTGTATTTTCAGCGTTGGACTTGTTACGATTCATGTCGCCATTTTAGGCGTTTAGGTCTCCTATTGGTAAAGGGTGGCGTCTCAGTAGAAGAAAGTCCAGTTGGGATCCTTTCAAATCCTAGGTATAACAAGAGTCTACTTGTAGCAGAGAATCCTGACGTAGTCCGTCTGGTATTAAGTCCACTTAGCAACTGACTTTAAGAATATTTCCCAACGATCTTAAATGCATGCTATGTCGATTTTCAATTGGTCAATGCCTGCTCCTGCTATCTATGAAAGTCTATAAATAAAACGTGGGACATTTTTGCACAGCTTATACCCTTTCATAGTCCAACAGGACTGCTATGCCAGAAGGCTGTGTGGGGAGTGAATGATGAGATGCGCAAAGAACAGTTCGACCCATAATTCCCAGTTCTTTTGTTGGTTTCTTCTTTTCTTGAAAAGCAAACAGGTTCCCGATTCTTTTCTGTATAAAATATATTTGGTTTATTTCACGTTGTATAAAAAAATTTTTGGTTTATTTCAATTGCGGATTCCAACAACGAAGGAGTGTCAAATTGGCTCTTAGAATTTTCTCGCTAACATGAAATTTTTCGCTCTGCTGGAAGAATTCATTTCTCTATGACGGAGTGACGATCAAAACTATCTCTCTCTCTCCCTCTCTCTCTCTCTCTCTCTCTCATATATATATATATATATATATATATATATATATATATATATGCAGCCCTAACAACATACCAGCCAAAATATTGAATAGAGACGTGGCCCTCTATATAAATCCCAAAAATTAATTAATAGACATTAATCTTAATTCTGGTTGTTTCTAGAATATCGCAAATCTGATAGTTCATTTTAATACGTTTGATCCGGGGTCACCTAAAATTCCTTAGATTTGATTTTGCCCGACCCTCTTTAACAGCTTCATAGGACACCCCTTTAATGGTGACCGCCACTCTGTCCGGAATTTTAATCATTTACTCCATATGTGGATGGGATTTATTTATCTATTTATTCATTTGTTGGTCTGTACTTAAGATTTTCGGTTGAGTGGGTCAATCATTTTTTATTACTTTATCACCTTCCTATCATAATATAACACTGTCACCGTTTTCATAAACTTCAAAGCAAGCTCCTTTAAGGATGACCGCCACTCTATCAGGCAGTTTAATCATTTACTCTATCTGTGTGTGGGATTCGTTTATTTATTCATTTGATGTCTTGAACTTTTTTTTTCTTTGCCAATTTTCTGACATAATGTAACATTAACAATAAAATTTTATTTTTATGCTTGGATTCTGCTTTCCTTTCTTATGTGTCTGGCTTTTTCTAACGTGTAATTCTTGCAAAAGAAATTGAATTAGCATTTGTCAAAAGTCTTTATATAACTAATCAGAAAGTATTGCATAAATATGCAATAGAAGAAAAATTCGATAACTTTTTTACAGTGTCAAAATTATGAAAAACTAGGCAAAAACTCTGACGTTGGCAGAAAATGAAAAATCAATAAATCCATAAATCCATTATTAAAGAAAGCAAATCGATGAGATTGATAGTTTTTATTAACATAAAATATTGTTTCAATAAATATTTCCTCCTCTTTAATAAAAAAAAACAACTTTTGGCGTAATGTAATTGTGGAAATAAAGTATGGCGTGTAAATGGCTGACCTGTTGGCTTCTGATTGGTCAAAAAGGACTAACAGGGTGAAGTGCAAAGGAGATAAGGAGAGGTGACAGTATGGACTGAGTGTTTGAGGAGGACAGACGTGAGATGCAGTATTTCCAACAATGTTTGTACTTTGCTTAAGGAAAAAATATAAATGAGCCCAAAGAGAATAAACAAGAATGTCTTGTGTTCGTTATTAAAAACTATCAACAGTACAAGACAAGACATCACTGAAAGAACCCATGAAGATCCCAAGCGATTTCCAGACTCCAAGAACAGAGAAAATTCCAGCCAAACAACGGATGCCGAATATTCCGATCCAGATAAATATCTTTTAGTTAGACGCCACGTCAAATATCAAAAGTAATGACCGTATATACACACAATCTAAATGGATTCTACCACATGACATATAGATATTTACCTACAACTTCATTTTTTTTAATCAAGCTGTACTCAATGCATGAAATGTTATTATCATGACAAAAGACTAATCAATAACAGCAGGAGCTAGCTTAAGTGCCGCCCAATATGGCTACTTTTAAGCTAGTATATCATATTTACTGTGAATCAGGACCATAACAGGCTGAACTTGCACAGTAGTGTCAAAATTAGAGTGACCCAGAAAAAAAGAACCCACAAATTTTGTAATAAAACTGTAAATTTTAACTATGGGGGTCTAGGGTTAGGGTTTGGGTTAGGTTAGGGTTAGAATTAGGGTTGGGGTTGGGGTTTAGGGTTAGTTTAATGGGAAAATGAATAAATAATTTGGGTTCTGTTTTTTCTGGGTCACCTTGTATACCGATGACCCAGAAAAAAACAGAACCCACAAATTTTATAATAAAACTGTTAATTTTAACTAGTGGGTTTACGGTTAGTGTTAGGGGTTAGAGTATGACTTAGGGGTTAGGGTTAGTGTTGGGGTTTAAGGTTAGTTTAATGGTAAAATAAATAAATAATTTGGGTTCTGTTTTTTCTGGGTCCCTCTAATTTTGACACCTTTGTGCAAGTTCAACCCGAATTCAATAAAGGATTGAAAACTTCACTGATAACGGATTTCGTGACTGATCTTCTTAATAATCTTTACTTATCTCAAACAAACTGCATTTGAAATTCAAGCAATGAGAAACTTTATTTAGCTATTGGCTGGGGTTTTTTGGTAATTGGATTTTAAAAAACGAAATGTTTTATATTTTTATTTTTTAATGCTTTGTGATTAAAACCTTTTAGGGGTGCGGTTAAACCCGAGCACAAGAATTACCTACGCAGTTCAACGAAAAACGAAAAAAAAGAAAGAACAAAAATTGCCTGCAATGTTACAAGTGATCAAATAATATATGTTATACCATTTCATCCATCAAATATTTTAGACCAAAGTTTGTTATTATTTTGCCTCAATTTTTAACCGAAGAATTTAAAGAATATAATAATGATAATAATTCAGTGATGAAAATACAAATAAAAAATCTATGAAAGTCAAGAGTATTTTAAAAATTCATGAATAAAAGTTTTGAAAATCATCAGAATTCTTTCTCAGTATTCTTTCTTTTTTCTAAAGTATCTTATTTTTTTTAAGATGAGAATCTTTATAAAAAGTTGAAATCAATTTCTGATCGATCTGTGCAGCGTCAGGGTAAGGGTTATTTTCTGTAGAGAGATGGAAAAGAATACTAAGGAAAAGAAAAAAAAATATGAGAGCTGAACGGGAATGCACCAACTGAATGATAACAGCAACAAAGACGGACAACCGAAAATGAAGAAATAAACGAAGAGATATTGACAAAATGAAGGTAGATTCAATGAATAACAATAAAGGATTCAACAATAAAAGAAAAGTATAATATTTCAAAATAACGAAAGTCGATTCTACGAACGGGTAACAGGGAAAAGTAGGAATTATATTAATCGGCTGAATGAAACTGAAACGAAATACATTTGTAGCAAAATGTGGGAGAGAGAGAGAGAGAGAGAGAGAGAGAGAGAGAGAGAGAGAGAGAGAGAGAGAGAGACGAGGGAACAACACAATGGATGAATGGTTGATCAACAAGAAAACCAAATTACAAGGAAGACCAGAAGTAGAAGGACTATATACTGAATCTGTGACAGAGAACGAGTACCACCGTACTCATTTGGAAAAAGAGTGAGAGTGTCTTGCCTGCCGGAGTCGAACCCACCCTCCGGAATGCAAAGAAATGAAATTTAGGCGATGGATGGACGAGGTGCAATTCAGGTGCCCGGATGTTGGGGCCTACACGCGTCCATCCGAATGCACGAGAATTGTGCACGGGCGTGAGGTTCGACTGATGTGCCCGGATGATAAGGGGAAACGGCAGTATAAGTATAAGTGGGGTGACGGCAGTAACAGTGTTTCGACTTCAGCTGCTGGTAAAGGACGACGACGACAGTGCTGTAGCCTGCGAATAAGGCGTTTGACTCGCTTCTCTCCCCCCCCCCTCAACAAAGAATATTTACTTGAAACCAAACCAATCTTAAACAGACTGGAGATCGAAAGACTGATCATAAGCCGAACAAACAAATATGTATCCCCCCCCCTCTATTTTTTCCTTCTATAGAATCGTGAAAAGAAACTCTCAATAAAATTGCACGTTGATAACTACCAGGCCACGATGGAAGATATGAATTCTGGTTTAAACGGTTCCCGCCGATTAACAACAAACTAGTCAAGCAATGCGTAAATCCCTACATGTAATAAAGTTCCCCGAATGGATGACGATAGAAAGAACTATCCTCATCCAGAAAGATCCCACAAAAGAAACACCCTCAGTAAATACAGACCATTAACATGTCTGAAAAGGGTGTGGAAAATCCTGACCTCGGAGTAATGGAGTAAATTTGTCTCTCGTTTGAAAATCGCGTATTTCCTCCGGAAGAACAGAAAGGTTGACACAAAGGAGCAAAAGGCACGAACAACCCACAGTATATCCATCAGCATTTATTAAGGAAGGTAAAAACAAGAAGGAAAACATTTAGCCATTATATTGAATAGCCTTTAGGAAGTAGGATCCCACAACTATGGATAATAGAATGTCTAAAGACTTTTAGAATCCCATGTAATCAAGAGATATCAAACGTGTTGTCAAAAAATTTTTAAAAACGAACAAGAAGCACTTATACAGATTTTTTAGCCAAGACACGAAATTTGGTATTGAAAAATGTGCAATTCTGATAGTAAATACAGGAAACTAAGATATAACAGAATGAATAGAATTACCTAATCAGAAAAAAACACTTTATTGTTCCAGAAGATCAAAGAGTGAAATTAAATGGAAGGGAAAAAATTGGATAAATGAATAGAGGGAAAACTGAAGTAACAGTGATACCAATCTTATTCGGTAAAAATGCAACAATCCCAAAGAAACTTGGAAAGAGATTGGAAAGACTGAAAGGATTGGGCCATTCAAGCTTGTGAGATTAGCAAGAATACTGAGATGAATCTTTGAGTATTTAAGAGACTTGCTGTCACGTGTTCTTCCGAGAAAACTGACAGCTTGAACCGGTATGAAAACTTACAGATAATAGATTTAATATACATATGGTGTATATATATATATATATATATATATATATATATATATGTGTGTATATATATATATATATATATATATATATATGTTGATTGATTGATTAATTGATTTATAGATATAGATATAGTCTTTCAAAAACCAAAGTCATAAATAAATCGAAACACTGTAACATCGGCTTATTAAACATCACTCTTCATTGAAATGTGTGTTTTTTATTTTTTATAAGATTAATATTGTCGGATTTACTTCCATTTTTCATCATATATATATATATATATATATATATATATATATATATATATATATATATATATATATATATAATTTTATATGTATAAATATATGTATATATATATGTATTATTTGATTTCAAAAAAATCTTAAACTGAACAATACGAAGGATAGTACTTAAGTATTAAGAAGACTTACAGTTACTTGATACATACGAGGCATATATAAAAAGAATATTCAACAAAATCAAATAAGCATTTTTATGGAATTAAGAGTTTGATAGATTCGTGCAAAAAAGTTCTACTGTCAGATTTTCACTGTATATATTATCTTTACTGCCGACTGAGAAAATCTGAAATATCATGAAATGGATTCTTTGAAATAGGATTCACATAAATACAACGACCATTTCTTTCTAATCTGTTAACCAATCTTTTGGCCAATGGGATTCTTCTTCGTCAATTTGAATAGAATACAATTACGTTTTGTTAACAGCATCCATACACACACATTCATGCCATACATACATATGGATCTCAACGTCTTATCAAGCGACTGCCACTCCTTTATTCATTATCTAGTTTGTGAGCTCGTTCATGACTTTTCAATCCTGCCAGCGATTTGCATAACTTAGAACAAATCTGACACTCATAACGATCGATGTTGACTGAGTCGACATGCGTCGTATACGCATCACTGTGAAATTTCATGTTACGCTTAAGACCACCAGCTGTTTGGTACACTTTAGTGTAGCAGGAACATAAAAAGTTATCATGTTGGGAATCATGTTGGGAATCAGATGTGCCATGGGAGATACAACAATTGCAGTCGGGTTACTCTCGTGTGATTTCATGTGATTGACAAGACATACCTATTATTCATACACACATACATTCATACCATACATACATATGTGTGTGGAAAAATATAGAAAAACACGAAGTATTCCAAAAGATGAATATTCATTCCTTATGATAATGTCGACACTATGACGTTTCGGTTTTTGCAATCTTCTTCAGGACATGTTGTGAAATCTTGTGTGGAGATGTTAGGATCCTTCTGGTAGATTCATGAGCAGTACATACATACATACATACATACATACATATATACGTGGGTGCTGAACAGTTCCCAGCTCGACCAGGAAGAAAATTATCTTAATCTATGTAGTTGCACATATTTAGTCCAACATTCAACAAAATTGATTTATTTTTCGACTTCCCTTCACATTAAAGAAATTAATCGGCTCTGAAAATTTGTGAAAATTTGAGAGAGAGAGGGGGGGTTGAATAGAATCAATTGTATAGAAGTTTGGTATTTTGCTGTCACGCCTTTTGATCACATGTTCAGCTCATTTGAGTTCAGACAGCATATGATTAGATTCTCCCTCCAGCTATGGAGCTCTTTAACCTCAGTTAGGCAACCGGTCTAATTGGTGGGGTGTTTTGTTTTACGGCATATCAACCATTTTCGGGTCATTTAATGCCGAATAAATCATTTTGATAAACAAAGGACTCGGGTTGCTTACAGTACATGTTGTAATTCAAAAAGTCCAGGAGATGGAAAAGTCTTCATTTAAACCTGTTAAACTTCACTTAAGAAACTGACGTTACGTCACATCTACTCATGGGGGGGGGTAGAAAATATGTAAATCAGTAGTGTATATTTGCAAGGGAAAATAATTAAATATCACTGATAGGAATCAGTCGTCCAATGGAATTAGCTAAAGTAGAACAAGGAAAGTTTTATGGTTACTTTTGTAGCCCTGTTCCTCCAAAATAACATTTGAGGAATTGTCAACTTTGATGGAAAACATTTGGAAAACAGTTCTGCGTTTGAGTCTTTCTAATAAAAAGTGTAGACAAATATGGAATTAATAAAACAATTTATGAATGGCGTCGCATAGTTTAATAAAATTTCAATAGGAATCTCTCTGAATTCTTTTAGATAAGCGTTGATAATTAGTATTATTTGGATTATTGGAGCTATTGTCCTCATCTTTATTGTTATGTGTACAACGTTTCTAGACTGCAATTTCAAACCTTGTCAAGGGCCACAGTTACATAGAATAATAATTAACACAACTTAACACCTGTACCCCAGCTATGGTTAGCGGAATGAGAACAGGATACCCCCGTGGACTGAATAAAGGGTGGGGTTCAAAGATCTGTGATGGCTCCCGATTACGACAAGATGGTTCCCGAGTTTGAAAAGAAGTTTTCCGAGTTCGAGAAGACTCCCGAATCCGACAATAAATACTTGAAAAAGGCTAGAGAGCACATCGGCCGAAACGTTGTACAGATAACAATAAAGATGAGGACAATAGTCCGAACAATCCAAATAATACTAATTTCAATAGGAAGTTCCTGATTTTGAGAAGCACGGTAGACATTGATTTTTGTTTTCGTGATATGCAGCCTTTATCGGAGAGACGATGATAAAGTTTTCCAAAAGCATTCGTTGCTTTCAAAATACAATTTATGATATCATCGAGGGAGGAATTCAAGTTCACTGTACTTTCTAAGTATGTGAATGATTTAGCATATTTGGAATTGTTTCCTTCCACTGGGATAATAACCCCTGTAAATGTGTTGGGGGGGTCGATGCTTGACACCCTTGGATTGTTTTGAGTTGGTTCACTACTTCGGTTTTCTTAATGCTGATTAGCCAAAGGTTTTTTAACAAGAAAAAACTTATTTAGTTGGTTGGTTGGTTGGTTGGTTGGTTGGAATTTTACGGCATTGGGTCATTCTTCGCCGAAGACGTTTTTGTTTCATTCATTCTTGACGAGTGTAACATTTTTAAACTCGTTTTTCTACTTAACCCATAGATGGAACCCTAACAGGTACTACCACTCTGGGTCATAGTAGACCTGGGAGTAATGGGGATGATGGGGCATTCCACATTCCCCAATGCTCTTCACTGATCATACTGAATTTAGTGTAACCTCAAATAAAAACAGTCCTGTCGACTGGGGCTTTAGAATTCACCGACTTCACCTCTGCAGAAGGGTAAAATAAGCTGCATATTGATACTCGTATTCCCTTAATTGTACGACTGTTATCATCTTGCAACACCCTCTGATTAAAAATGAAACCGTCCAAACCGTCAAGATGAAATGCAAAAATGTAAATCCTGATTATCTGGTTTACATATTTGCCAAATTCTCATTTCTTATGAGTGTCGTTGCCTCAGTTAAATATTGGACCATTCCAAAGAAAAGGAAGAAAATGGATATGCTACACTAAAAAATATGATAAGAAAGAAAGAAGAAAGAGAATAAAGAAAAGATAGAGAGAGGAGCTGAGTGCGCGGAAGCGATAACGCTAATCTGTTTCAATAGAACATAATGAAAAGAAGAAAATAAGGAAATAAATTTTAAAAAAGTGAGATAGAGCGAGAGTTAAATCAAAATTATTATTCTTTTTACACATTCAACTATTTTGCAATAGCGCTTCAATAAACATATCAAACTTTGTAATAATGAAATTATCATACTGTGGCATATTCATTGGTCCTGCTACTCGTATAAATATGCTTGTTTAAGTGAATACTAATTCTGATGATAATAACATGTGCAAAGACTTTTTAGCAATTCAGAGAAGAGATACACATTGTGAATGATCACATTTCGCCTTGTTACACTTGTTCTTTAAAGATGAACAATGTTCCCGTCTTTAAATTCAGGAGAACGCCTCCAATCTTTCAGATGGTTATCAATAACGCGAGAAACCTTCCAACCAGCTTTATGCAACCAGGATTATATAATTTCATAAGGATTACCATCGTTTTCTGGAGATTTGTCAGAAGGCATTTGTTTGATGGAATCCCATACTTCAAACTAACTCCGATCAAAAGACAGTTGGGGTATTAATGGATATATATATATATATATATATATATATATATATATATATATATATATATATATATATCCTATAAATCTGCTGGAGATATCTCTGGCGGCTTTTACATATATACAGATGTGTGTATTTATCAGTTAAAATCCCTCTTCCAATTTGTAGGTGACGATGGGCGAGTAGTTAAGGAGCCTGGCTGATGATGAATCGATCGGGTTTCCGTCCCGGCTGGACTTAGCCTATAAATTTATATTTATATATATATATGTGTGTGTATGTGTGTGTGTGTTTAAAATCTAGCGATGTATGTTATATATCTTTAAGAAATAAATGTTTATATAGTATATGGTTTTTAAAATGTGCATACCAGTTTTAATAAGACCATGTTTAATAGATAATTACTTGGTTTTATTGATTTCTATTATTATTATTGTTGTTTTAATCTCACATGTATTAAAATAAATTCGATGTATCAATTATATATTGAAATCAATTAGAAAAAAGTAAAAGTAAAAGTGTCATCTTTTTTGTATTCGTATTTAATTTCATTAGTATTTCTAATACGCTTAAAACTCAAATACTTATGCCAGGGTGGCGCATATTTTTTGGTTAGTATTATTAATTAAAGGAAAAGATTTGTTATATATGTATGAACCATTAAGTATATATAATCAAAAAAGAAATCGGGAATTTGATCTAGGGACTGACTTTGATATGAATTTTAAAACTAACAATATTTTCTCTATTATATCGATAGAAAATCGAATGATTGTCTGATTGCTTAAACATTCTATTTATTTTTAAAATAAAAATAAAGTTGTTGTAAATAAAGAAGATGGAGTGGCCTATTGTATCAGCGGCACAGCGAGGGAGTCTATCTAGTTTTAAACCCCAATAAGACCTCAAATAGAATATTGTACTCACGCCTCGCTCCAGTGTCTAGACATAGAAATTGAAGTGTGATATTGAGAGTGTATACCACAAAGACTAGTGACAAAAATAATAAAAAGTGTAAAATATTTCAGTTACAGAGAAAATTAAAGAAATGGGATTAACTACTGGAAAGAAGAATGAAAGCAGATTTAATGGACACTGTCAAAATTATAAAAGGAATTTCGAATTATAGTAGACATTTTTGATATCTCTTATCGAATTGGAAATGCAATCTCAGAAGAAAGTCAATTAAACAATTGTTTGTTTTTTTTATTTTTTGGTTTGTTTGTTTTTTGTTGGGTGTGGTGCTAATAATGAGTAATAATATATTTTGAAATAAAGTTCCTTTTCAGATCACAAACAGCAACAGCGTAAAAAATAAATATTAATTTCGATGATCTCATAAAAAATGAAACAAATTGTGGAAGGCATTTGGGGCATTAAAATGTTATCTGTAAATAGATGTTATATTAATAGTGTATATGTTCTATGCAAAGATTTGTTTAAATGTCCTTTTTGTTTTATCTTTGTTAAATTTGATGCAAGAAGATAGAAAAGAAAAATGAGATTCCCAACGAGGCACACAAAACAGAAAATCATATAAAAATAATTATAGAATTGAGCATCATGAAAATTTAAAATGTTTCCTTTCTTCGAAGAATAAAACTTCACTTCGAAAAACAATGGAAATATTTTAATATAATTAATAAAAGTTCACTTAAATTCAATCTAAAAAAAATTGAAATTGTTACATTAATCCAAATGATCATACTGTGGTATATCCACAGGTCCTGCTAGTATATATTAGTATAGATACTCAAGGTGCTATATCTATAAGTAAATAGAGCTCAATATCTTAGAGCAGTGGTTCCCAATCTATGTGTCGCCACACACTGGTGTGTCACGAGATGTCATGAGGTGTGTCGCGGGAAAGTATAAAATATTAAGGTATAAACGAAAATATTATTTCAACAAAGTCTGGCTTATATATTATATATATTGATGTAGGAGAAACTGCAATATAATAGAAAAAAACTTCACTGTAACGATGTACGGCGATATGAGAAACGCCTCGGTGAGGATTCGAACCGAAGACCATATCTGTACGTAGAATTTCAATGCAAGACATTACTCACTGTTCCAGTAGAGCCTATCTAGTGCATGAAATATGTCCTATAGGTTGAATCCAAACCAACACAATAGTGTCTAGTGTTGTAACACTACATTCACTTTTATTAAAACTAGCTAATAATAATATTTTCGTATTCTTTCATTCTTGGATCCATAGAATGTATTCCTTTTACGGCTGTGCCGCGAAAATTTTAAACAGCTCATTTGTGTGTCGCCATACAAAAAAGTTTGGGAACCACTGACTTAGAGGATTTATATCTAAGTTAGGGTAGCATGGACCTAGTCAACTGCGTTTTGTAGAAGATTTTTGTCATGTTGCCTTAACAAGGGGGAAACTTGAGTTTTACTTCATAAATAGTTAATATTTTGATATTCTATCTATAATTTTAAAAATGATTAAGAGATAAATATTATCGATTTATTCAATAATTTTCTAAATTATATTTATATCTTATTTTTTCCTTTTCTATTTTCTTTTATTTTTATTTTGGTATCAATTTTTATTTCTTACCTTCTCTTTTTATTTATTTATTTTCTTTTTCTTTTATTTTTCGTTTTTTTTTTGTTTTTTTTTTTTTGTTGTATTGCATACTTTCTTTTTGTTAGTCTTATACCTTATTTCTTTTTATATCTTTATTTTTCGATTTCTTTTATTCTTACTTTTCACCTTCCTTTTTTTCTAACTTTTTCTTTTTCTGTTTATATTCTCTGTCTTATTCTTTCTCTTCTTTTTCATCTTTTCCTTAATTTCTTTATTTGTTTATTTATTCCCACTCTTTCTCTTCATTTTTATTTCTTTTCTTTTCTTTCTGTTTTTCTTTTTATTCTTTCTTAAGATCCTCTTTTTAAATACGTGGAATTAGAAACCAAATAAATGTCAATGTTTCGAGATCTTTCGAATTGCGATTCTATCAAGTTGACACTTACTCTATCATTCATTCTATCAATTAATTCCGAAAAAAAAAACAGAGATAGAAACCTTTTTTTTCAAATTTGATGTTAACAAAGTTAACATTAGCCAACAGTGAATCAATGTAAACGCAGCTTCTTCGAAAGAAGAAATGTTTTTCCCTTTCGTTTTTTTTACAACACTGTTAGTGTCGGGTCATTCAGTGCATTTTTGTCGTGATCTATTGAGCATGCACATTCAAATAAACATCTTTCTTTACCCAAAATATCCACAATGCACGCACCCACCCCCTGGTATTTTATAATGTCAAATTTTATTTATTTATTTATTTATTTTGACAGACATTTCATGAATTAAGTTCGTTACCGGCCTTCGACACCTCAGCGTATGAGTAGCACAAGGATATGTGCGGTAAAGTGGGGAGCTGATAGTAGGTGTGGCGCTCTACCTCAGACGCAAAAAAAATCTCCCTGGTTTAGCTCTAGTAAAAAGGGGATAGACTCCTTGGCTGTCTGGCTGATACCGACTATAGGCAACTCCTTCGACTAACGACTACTATATTTTTTTAGGATGAGAAAATGATAATATTGTCGTAAAAAGACGAATTAATGGATTTGATTAAATATTAGTTGCTGATTTACTGAAGAGAAATTTATTACGTGGAAAAAGCGTGTATATATATATATATATATATATAATCTAAAAGTCCAGAGAAAAAATCTTCCTTACGACACAAGAGTTTTATTTAAAAAAACCTGTCGCAGTTTGAGAGCTCAATGTGTGCTCTTAATGTTAGAGTCACAGAGCAAATATATAAGTAAAGAAATAACAAAAGACTTAGAGGATTAGCATTATAGTCTATTTATATTTAAAAAATTATATTTAAAAAATAGACTATAATGCTAATCTTCTAAGTCTTTTGTTATTTCTTTACTTATATATATTTGGTAATGAGGGTCATTCCATGTGTAGTTTAACCATAGGGATACAGGTAAACTGTAGAAATAGCTCAATGTGTGAGTGTTAGTAAGTGGATTGACAAAGCAATATATTGAATAACTGAATGCAGTAATAACTATGTTTTTGCTCATGCCTGCTGATGCTACATTCACGCAGTTAAAATAGATTATTACAATGAAATAAATTCAAATTTTTTTTCTTTATTTATTCTACACACACACACACACACACACACACACACATATACATATATATATATATATATATATATATATATATATATATATCCGCTCTTTGACTGCTCTTTTATTTAGTGATGATGGGTGTCCACACACACCTCACCAGACAACTGGAGGTGTGCCTGATGGGGGTGCAAGTTTAGTCACGGACAACCCGACCATTGAATAGTTAGCCCTAGATTACATAGTACTATCAGCAAGTAAGAAAGAAGACATGTCTTGTCCTCATCTGACACTAATGGGTGGATGAGTTTGAAGGGAGCTAAAGGCCATCCACACCGATAGTTGTAGAAGTGGGGTACTTACTTCTCACATAAATGCCCAGATAGTGTAGAATATCACATAAATCCCAAAATGGGAAATATGGTTCCTTAGCCTTGGACACCAATCCATCTAGACAAGTAAAAGTCTGTTATAAAACCTGCCAAGCAGCTATTTCTCATTCCAAAAAAAGGGTTAGGGGAGTAAAGGTGGGGACACTAAGGTGGTGCAAGCCATGCTGAACTTCAGCAACTCCTACGACACTTTCATTGGCAAACTGCATTTAGATTTGGTTCCATTTTGTTTTGCATTGTTTGTTTTGCCTTTGAACAAAAATGATTGTGTGAAGAGGGGGTGGCTGTTACATGGACGACAGCTGATCCTTCATATTGACCCACCCCGGGTTACGGAGTTTCAATTTTTGAACACTACGCTGTCGCCTCTAGTATACGGATAAATAAATGATATATATATATATATATATATATATATATATATATATATATATATATAGAGAGAGAGAGAGAGAGAGAGAGAAATAAATGAATGTTGTTGTTGTTAGGGAGTCAACGGATGCTCGTTTATGTGTAATGGCTTTTGGGAGACGTTTTTAGTTATATTAGAAGCATGGAAAATATAAGATGAGAGAAGCCTTTGACAAAGGGCAGAGGCCACCGGAAATATCAGGTTAAATAAAGAAGATTAAAAACACAATATTCATCATTTTGAATTGTGTATATATTATATATATATATATATATATATATATATATATATATAGTGTGTGTGTGTGTGTGTGTATGTGTGTGAAAAACAACAGTTTGTAAAAAAATTCCAACAAAATGAGAAAAATCTAAATGGAAAGGTAGATAAAACAACAAGGCAATTGATTCAATTAACTTTTTGTCTTTATCAATTATTAATGCTACTCCAAGGAAAACGTTGAATCTGCACTTGATATATATATATATATATATATATATATATATATATATATATATATATATATATATAAAGTCTCTCCCAACTTGTTTATGACTGTTATTTCTTTGTCCTGTCAAATATGATGGATGTGATTCATAAAATTACCCACTTGAATAATAACCGATTTTGGTAGCTCAGATTTTTTCCTCAAATTGATCTCGGTCATCTGACTGACCTAGTTCCCTTAGTTCTCGACTTTGACTAAACTTGCACGGAGAGAGCAGTATTGACAACGTTCATATTCCCTTTTTTCTGGATTCGATTTATCGTAATGTCAGCTGTGTAGCCAACGTTAGCTTTTCCTTTTCTCAGTTTACCAAACCCCAAGTGTCGGGTTTGAAAGGAGGATTTGTAGGTTTATAATCAATTTATCGTGTTAATTGCGAGTTAAGTTTGGGTTCGATACTTACAATTTCTTCTTTCTTTTTTTTTCCTTTGACTGCATTAATTCATCAGAACTAATCAGTCCTCTCTGTAAATTCTTTTTCCTTCTTACCAAAATCTAATTAGTCTTTCTCCCATCTAATTCCTCCAACTATATGACGCAAAAATCGAATATTTCCACTTTATGTTAAAACTGATGGAGCCCGTTTTCATGATTATTTGTGCATCGGTGAATCTTCTGCGACAGGGTGGGGGTGTCACGGTCGCAACATTAAACTGTTAGCTTTACCGTATTTCATATAGTTATTTTTGCTTATCATTTGAACTAGCACCGCAATATCTAGTATTTCAAGTATTAATTGTTTTTATAAATTCCATTTCATCAGTTGCTGCTGACCCCTAATTTACTGCGGTCTATGAAACCCTAAGCGGAAATGGGTTTGGGGATCTTATATACAAACCCGAATTAGTTTACTACCACTGGTTCAGAGAAGTGTCAATTTCTTTGTTGTTTTCCGTTTCTTTGAAATGTATTTGTTGTATTTTATTGAATGATGTTTATTTCTTCTTTGTACGATTTTCATGGTGGTTATTAAAATAATCTTGATAACATCAGTCGAGGCGCTCACTGTTTTCTTTATACCAAATCAGTGGTAGTTAAAGAGTTCTTACCCGCATTTTCACATTCTGGGATTTCCCGTAATGTGTTCTGAAGTGCCGTTGCGCAACAGTAAATATTCGTTTTACTTAATTGAAGTACTCAAAATTATAGTTTTTACAGGATTTACAATAAAATACCTGGCGGAGTCGAAAATCATACTAATTAACTCCAATAATTTTTCTACAAAACTGTGTATCGTCAGTGACAACATTTCCAATTTTAGCAGGACCTGTGGGTATACCACTGTATGATAATCAAATTATTACAATGTTGGATATGTTTACTTTATAGCAATTGCAAAATAGTACAATATGTAAAGAAAAGTGTAATAATCTTGATTGGTAACATCAAGCCTTTGTACTCATATGATTGTCCTGACTATTGTTCTTATGACAACCCTACCCCAAAGTCTTTTTATCATATATGTGCTAGAAGGTGGTGGCTGAGGGTCTTAGTGTCCTGTGTATGACATTAAACTGCATCTAGTGGGGAAGTTCCACTTCAAGAAATCTGGAGTACCCCCTTTATCGCCATTACTACCAGTTCCACCCTGACCCAGTGGTAGTACTTGTCAGATTCCAATCTATGGGTTAAATAGATTATTATCAAAATATGCATAAAAAATTGAATTTGAAAAAATTGAATACCTAACAAGAATGAATAAAACAAAATGGAATATTTTAGTCTAGATTCTGTCAATTATTATTCACTCATAACAAATAAACAACGAATTTGCTTGAATTATTTATGAGTTGGTATATTTTTAGAATAGAAACTAAATAACCCATATACATATATTTCCATGTCGATACTATAGGAATTCTTTAATTGTTAACCTTTTTCTTTTATATTCAATCAATATATAAGATTATTTATTTAAGATAAAATAGGAAATAGTTTATTACTTTAAAAAAAGTCGATGATGTAATTTTAAGAAAATCTCTTGTTAAAAAGAAAACAAAAGTCAAAAGTTTTGCAATATTTTGCAAATACACGTTTTTTAAACTCAGTTTTTAAAAAATCTATTTAACCTATAGATTGGACCCGAACAGGTACTATTACTCTGGGTCAGAATGGACCTGAAAGTAATGGAAGGTTACTCGACACTCCCCAGAGCTCCACGATTGGAACTTCAGCATGCCTTGTATGACAATAACCACATATTTTCATATTTTTTAATTCGCTCTTTATTTGTAATGGAATTTTCTGGAGCTGACGTAGAAAAATGTTAACCAGTCAATAATAATGTCTAATTATAAGACATTATATATATATATATATATATATATATATATATATATATATATATATATATATATATATAGTGTGTGAACAAAAATTATTAAGACAATCAGGAATATTTCTTGTATGTTGTTTATTCTCAACTAGTTTCGACCTTCGGTCATCTTCAGGAGAAAATTTCTTATTTGAAGAAATTGTTGATACATTATTAGAAATGGAGCATTATAGAAGAATTATAAAAGTTCAAGTGTTATAGTGGGTTTAACATGCTGTTAAAATCCGGGTAGGCGAGTGTGTTTGAGAGTAGCATGTTCATTTGTTATATATATATATATATATATATATATATATATATATATATATATATATATATATATCAGTGACCTACCCAATCTATGTCTACAATTGTAGATTGATTCAATTCTATCATTCAAAAGATTTTTTGAATAATTGAAAAGAACTGTATATTAGGTTAACTAAGGAATTATATCGACTTAGTTAAGCGTATGGTAGGGTCCTGATAAAATCATTTGGAGTGAAACCATGGTAGACCCTTAACTCTTTTCCTCTACTAATATTATATAAATATATAAAGACATGAAGGCTTTGTTGGACTAAATTAAATGTGTATAGTCTGTATTTATCATATAAATTAACTAACGATCGTTACTGAAAGTTTCACCCTGACGATGATTAAGCAGGAAATGTACAAAATAATTATTTACAGTCAAAAAGTGGCACATTTAATTCGATTATCCACTAGTAGGGATTTCGAAGTAGGTAAACTATTTATCATTTCTACCGTAAAGATTGGCGCTGCACAATCTTCATATTTAACTTTTTTGTCCTGCTTTGCCAATTTAGTAAATATTGACAAGAGAAGGAAAATAAAAATAAATGGAAAATAAAAAAGTAAATATTCTTTGAGAAGTTTCGCATTATTCGGTTATTTCAAAATATTTCTGACATGTTTTCTTGGCTTCGTTCCTGATTTTGATGTTTATGCAGATTCCATTTACCAATTTCTTTCTGGTAAATTGCAATGGAAGGAATTTCTCCTCAACCACCCACACCCCCGCCACTTCCACACCAGACCAACATGTCTCCCCATAGTTATTTGTCAGTCATCCCGGCTATGATCGGAACACAAAAATATAAAATAAAAAATAACCGAATAAATGAATATAAATGAAAGTTAAAAAAAAAAAAAAAAAAGCAACGAGTAAGATGGAGGTTGGGGGGCGAAGGAAGAGGAATAAAAGGGATTTTTATAATGTCACGTGATTGTGCATATTGGATCCAGGCCAAAATAATCAGCGTCAAAAATGTAACTTTTTCAGTTTTACAATATGAGCATATATATATATATATATATATATATATATATATATATATATAATCTCAGTTACATTATCAATTGGAACGGGGATTTTTTTAAAAATGTGAATCTACACAATATTATGCCAAGATTAGAGACAAAAATACACTCAATTGATATAGATACTAGAAAAGGCGTACCCCTTTGGGTCGCCTATTCAGCTCTGTGTAGATAATTGTGATCAGGAAGAAAGTTAGTTTGCAAATATAAATTAATTCAAATAAATAAATACGACTGGAGAATAATAAAAAAAACATTAAAATCATTTTGACAAAATTTGCAAATAAGTAAAAAAATGACCCGTCTTAAATATAAGCCAGTTGTTAGCTGCTGAAAATTAACATACAAATAAGTTCATCTACTGCTCACACTCTCCAATCTCTCTCTTTACAATCACAGAGAAAATGAATATATATAAAGAGTAGTTAATCAAAATATATAGAGAGAAGGGGTGAGAGTAGGTGAGTAAGAGATGGGTGAGTTTTTGACTTAATAGCAAATTACGGCTAATCAGAATCAGATAAAATGGATTTTTTCAAACATAATTTAATCCCAAAACTAAGGAATATTTTGGGATGTATTTTGTATCATTAAACTAAATAGGAAAAAAGCCTTTAATAAACAATCATTGAGTTACTCAGCTTAAGTATAATATATATTGATATTAATAAACCGATACACAGCTAGACGGACATTTCTAAACTGTGCTAGATAGATAGATAGATAGATAGATAGATATAGATACACATAACTGAGATACACATAACTAGGGAGATAGACATGTATTAACTGACATAGAAAGACAGAAAGAAAGAAAGAAAGCAAACGAAAAGAAACGATGGGAAAGAAAAAAAGAAATAACGAAGAGTTTTACTATTTTTTTTTAAATTCTTAATTCAACCGGCTTGGTCTTCACGGCTTCTGCCACATTTGGCAAAATTCCAAAAATGACTAACACTAATTACGAAGCTAAACCTAAGCAAGTATTCCGATTATATAACGTGTCTAATAGACACGTTAAGTGTTAGTAGGAAGAGTTTTGCAAGATATTTCACTAATGCAACTGTTCTGACTGAATTAATCAATTAAGAACATTGAAAATCCGGAAAAGGTTTATTACTTTTTGTACAGGAATATAAATAATAAGAGTCGAAACGCAGTGTTATATATACCTTTACTCGGGTATATATAATCAGAAATATCTCAATCGCCATAAACATTCGAGATGATTTTGCTTTTAGATACTCATACATCGAAATAGACGGGAGAGTCCATCATATATAACCAGAAGACAGACAGATAGATCAGGTAGATTATATATGATGATAGTCTTATTTGTTACAATTCTGTTTCTACTGGTTCCTGCTAACTCATCTGGCCGTCATGTCTTTCTTGTTGAACTTACTTCTCTTCAGGGCTTCTGCAGGGGGTTCATTCTTCTTTGTGTTGGGCTGGACATTGTTTGTTTTAATATTCAATTAACAAACAAGACTTGGTTGTTTTCTAGATCAAGCTTTATTTCGCAACGCTGCCCATGATTCCACCGTGGGTGGGGGCGGGGTAGAAATGACATCAGAGAGGCGACCTACATGTCCACTCGCTCTGAAATCTGCATCGCATTTCAACTAAACTAAAACTTATTCGCACGCGTCTGTAAATGCATTTTCAAGGGATTGATCAAAATGTTCAGTAATTTTTCCTAGGACACCATTATTCTAAATCTAAGGGACCTTAATTCAAAATTCTAACTACAGGTACGTACATAAATCATAAGCTGATTATGATTATGTAACAGAAGTTCTACAACAGTATGATTAGCAACTTGACTAGTAGTGACTCGACTACGAATACTATTACGTAAAATCAAACTATGAATAATCTCGTTTATTCGTATCTTTATGTGTTCCTTTTTGTATTACTTTTTGTACATAATTATAAATACTAGAGTCAGCGCACAGTTCCCCAACTGTATGACTAGCTACTCAACTAGTTTGTTTCGTTTAGTTGGTTTTACGGCATATCAACCTCATCGGGTTATTTAATGCCGATAAAGTTTTTTTTAAATTTTGAAATAAATCAATTCTTAATGGATAATACAATTTTTTTTATAAATACATTTTTCTATTTAACCCATAGATGGGACCCTAACAGGTACTAACCACTCCAGGTCAGAGTGGACCAGGGTGATGAAGGGGTGCTCCACATTCCCCAAACCTCCAAAATTGGAACCTCACCATCAGATAGAGTGTAACGTCATTCCCAGGATATGTAGACACTCAGCCACCGCCTTCTAGCACCCATATGATAAAAAGGGGTTGGGGCTTGCCATAAAGGCAATAGGGTTGGGAAAATCATATAGGTACTAGGGCTTGACGTGACCAGCCGATTGATCGGAGGGGGCCTCTCCGACCGCCCGTCTAGCCCAAGATAGGGCCAAAGTGAAGTATTGCATGTCATGAACTGCTCATTCACCTGGGCTCTATCCTTAGGCATCACGGCCACCCACGGCCAACAGTTGGCCCCATTGGGGGAGTCTGACCCCTCTGCAGAGGTGCAGTCGGTGTATTCTAACGCCCCAACCAACAGTAGTGATACTACTAGGAATACTATTGCATCTCGAGTCCGGAAAACCTCGCATATTCTTATCTGTGTGTGTGTGTGTGTGTGTGTGTGTGTGTGTGTGAGTTCAATTATCTTGTACGGGAAATATATTTCCTTACAACAGCAGAAAACAGTAAATGAGTCAAGTGTTTGGGGAGAATTTTGCAATAAATTTGACTAATGCAGCAAGTTTTGTTCTTCACAATTTACACCATTGTCCTGTAAACTACTGTGTAGTAAATTATCATGGAGTTTTTGGTTTCTGTCTGTCTGTAACCGAAACTACGTCACTGCTTATGTCACACTACCATCATAAATTGCGTAAGTTTATTAATGAGTATTTAATTTATAGTCAAAATCCTTAATACATAGAATAAATCTTATTTATTAACGACGTCTCTATGAAAATCTGAATTAGAGCGTTATTTACCATGCATCCCACTTATGCGGGTCCAATTAACCTGATTTAGTGCGTTTAAAATCATGCAATGTGTCTTATATATCACTAGCAAATAAAGTAGTAATATGGTGTGGTTAATTTGCATACTGGTTTTAACAAAACCGGGTTTAATAAATAATTACTTGGTGTTATTGATCTTTAATATTATTGTTTTATTCTCCAACGTAATAAGATTAATCGTATGAATGATTATATATAGAAACCAATTAAAATATGATTAAAATAAATGTAATCTTTTTATATGCGTTCTTATTTAATTTTGATAATCTTTCTAATTTAATATATTTCATTTCATTAAAACTTAAATTACTTACAACCGGAGAGGGGCGCATATTCTTGTTAGTGTAGTAAATGCCCTTTTGAGAATAAACAGAATATAGAACGCTTAATCGGCTCTTGGTGTTGCTTGGTTTTCTAGATAAATGAAGAGTTCTACACTTCATTGAAATGGCGCTCAAATTGCCTTGTGCCAGACGAAGCAAAATTCTTGTATGTTGTTTATTCACCACATGCGTTAATGGTCCATGTTTTTTTTTCGCCATATAAAGCAAGCGGACGTTCATCAAATGTAAAATTGGTTTAACAAAAATGTTAGAGAGAGAGAGAGAGAAGAGAGAGAGAGAGAGAGAGAGTGTGTGTGTGTGTGTGTGTGTGAGTGTGTGTGTGTGTGTGAGCGAGAGAGAATGTGTGTGTGTTAGATAATAGAGAGAGAGAGATAGTGTGTATGAGAGAGAGACAGAGAGTGTGTGTATGAGAGAGAGAGAGAGAGAGAGAGAGAAAGAGAGAGAGAGCGAAAGAACGTGTGTGTGTGAGAGAGGAGAGAGATAGTGTGTATGAGAGAGAGAGAGAAAATGTGTGCATGATAGGGAGATAGTGTGTGTGAAAGAGAGACAGAGAGTGTGTGTATGAGAGAGAGAGAGAGCGAAAGAACGTGTGTATGAGAGAGAGGCAGAGAGTGTGTGTATGAGAGAGAGAGATAGAGAGAGAGCGAAAGAACGTGTGTGTGTGAGAGAGAGAGTGTGTGTGAGAGAGAAAGAGAGAGGGAACGCGTGTATGTGGGGGGGACAGAGAGAGAGAGAGATTGTGTATGTGTGTCAGAGAGAGAGAGATAATTTGTGAGAGAGAGAGACAGACAGATAGACAGACGGAGAGACAGACAGGGGGAGATCTTAATCTCTTCATAGTAGAAAGCAGGTGAAATGTGGTCAGTTCTTATTTCAAACACACAAATATTTTTTATGCTGAAAAAAAAAAACAGAGTCATCTTAGGAAAAAAAAAGAAAATGCACCAACAATGAACAAAATGTATGTATGAAAAGTAAGGTCGACCGAGTGACCTATTGTCGATATCTACCAGACAGTAAGGGAGTCTGTCCCCTTTGCACTAGCGCAAACCAGGTAGATTGTTTTTGCGTCTGAGGTGGAACATCACACCTACAATCAGCTCCCCACATTACCACACAGATCTCTGTGCTACTCATATGCGAGTTGGCGAGGGCCGGTATTGAACCCGGAACATTGTGGTTCCGAGCCGGATGATCTACCGACTGAGCTAAACCGACCTAAATATGTCATATAAATATAGATATAGATATAGATAAATATTTCAGTATGTATAAATAGTAATTGAATATAGTTCCTGTGAAGGATGACTAACAAAAATATCAATTTAAGCTTGAAAATATAGAGTAATTATTAACTGACATCCAACCATGTCAGTCGAATACAAGGATCATTATAATGGGGAACTACGGACAAACCGAAGCTCATGTGTGGCTCATGTTTAAAAATTGCGTGAATCTTCTCGGCATTCCTCTATTGAGGCGCTTCAGGCACTGGGCAATACACTCAACCCTGTCCCTTTTAGACGAGCGAGCAGGTGCTGCCTGGCTGGATGGCTCCCCCCGGATCATGCTGATATTTAATATATTACCGGTCCAATGAGCTAAACCACTGGATACACGGCCCAAAAGGTGGGATGGAAAAATATAGACTTAACCAAATGTCAAATGTCAGTTTTGTTAAATTTCAAAATGATTAACTTCTTTAAAACACTTCAATGAAATTAAACAAAACATTCCATAGTTGTGTGCGTGAGACAAAACTTTGCTATATTTGAACATTTACTGAAAATATACGAGCATACAATAGTAAACTTTACGATGTTCATATCAGGGGCGGAACTTTCCATGGAATATTACACAAAGCCCGCGAAGAACGTGAAGTCACGTGGGACCGATTTAACCCGCCAGTACCAGCTTGGACGTCCGATGAGAAGCATGGGCTCATTATGCACACGCACGTTGTGTTAGTTAGAAGAATTTTAGTTAAGTAAATAAAAGTTTAAAGAAATAAGATGGTGTTCTTGATTGATGAATGTCTTGGCAAAAAGACTGACCAAGAAGAAGGAATGCATCAAAGACGAACAGTCAATAAGAATCTAGAAATAGAATTCAACAAGAAGAGGAAGAATAGAAACGACTAGAGATCACCAAATGGCCAAAGAAGTAAGTTATGCATCCCTCTGTCTACCTGTGTCTATCTCTCCCTCATCTCCAGTAAAAGAACATTTGTGTATATACCCAACATGGGTATATGTGTATGAGTATGTAACAAACATAAATATAAACTTGACTCTTGCTAATCATCATTTAAAAGCATACACTAAAAATTAGAAACTCAAAAGTCTATGATATTATTATTATTATTTGGCTCCTTGAGAATTCTTCACACCCGCCTTAACTGATGGTTCACAGGAGGCTGAGTGACCGCAAATCTCCTCAGGTCTCCAGGACTCTTCTGAGTATTCAAGCCGATTTTAACAATGCCCTTCTTTTGGATGGTCTCCATTCTTCCACGGATTTCCAACTCATCCAGACTCTTTTCCAAACCCTTGTGGAGTGTTCCAAATGCACCAATTAGAATTGGTATGACCTTTACATTCATGTTCCACAGTTTTTTCAGTTCACTAGCAAGGTCTAAGTATTTGTCTCTTCTTTCACTCTCCTTCACTTTCACTCTATGATCCACCGGAACGGCAAAATCCACAAGATGATATGTTTTCTTTTTCTTGTTAATTAACATTATGTCTGGTTTCCTATCTGGGATTAGGTGATCCGTCTGTATCTCAAAGACACAGAGAATTTCTAACAAACGAAATAAAATGATGAAAGTAAACTCGGTGAGGAGCACAGTCAAGTCCGACGTATATGTTCTCCCAACTGACAAAGTCCTCAGTCTGCAACAATCTCTCACAAAAGTACGACTCTCTTCTTAACAGCATAACTCCTACTATCGTTCTCTCTCGGTCTGGGAGAACAAGCTCTTAAATACACAGTTAATATGTATATCCGGGCTTCTTACTCTGGTCTGGCATTGCCCGTTTAGAACTTCGATATTCACCAGCATTTTGAGTACGCGTCAATACTGTTTACATCCAGGGGACTGCTAACAGCATTTCAGCGACGAGGAGGTAGCGAGTTCAAATACCCGTGGCCACTCGCCACACTCCTTCCCCTCGCACAGGCCAAAAATATCCGGACGCGCTTTGTTCGTGGGGGTTGGGAATCTGCTCGTCCACAGTTCTGCCTTTCAATTTCGCTACAGAATTTTATATGTTTCATTCTCAAGTACAGATTCCGGTTTGTGCATATAGTAGCATAATGAAAATCTAATTTCTTGCACAATTTCTAGTGGATATACTTTCCTACGTAGTCATGCCTAGACCTGTACCATCTTTGTGTCAGTTTGCTGCATACGTCCAAAATATGATTAACCGTTTCACCACACATTCAACACTTACTATTCTGTTGCGTCTTATCAATTTTTGCTTTGATATAGTTATTATGTCATCGTCTTGTGCTGCAACTATGAGATTCAATCTCTCTCTCTCTCTCTCTCTCTCTCTCTCTCTCTCTCTCTCTCTCTCTCTCTCTCTCTCTCTCTTGAGGTTTCCCATTATTATTATTATATTAGTAGTAGTAGTAGTAGTAGTACAAAATAAAAAACACCCTCCGGGCGATGTAAAAATAGATTTTTGAAACATTGCCTGAGGGGTGGGAGTAAAAAATTCAATGTCAGCGAGTTTGTACCCTAAGTAAGTAAAATCATCAAATTCATTAAAGGATTAAAAAATAAAACAATTTGAAATGTAAACTTTGAATATGTATTAAAATAAAACAAACTATATATAGATATATAATACCAGTCATGTATTTATTAAAACTTGTTTTAAAAAACAATGAGTTTAAAAAACGATTTTGGGTAATGTGACGTAAGCAGTGACGTATTTTTTGTTACAGACAAAAACCGGAAGCGAATCCCCATTATTATTATTATTATTATTATTATTTGCTCCTTTTGAGTTTTCACATCAGCATTAGCTGATGGTCTTTCACTGGAGTCTGAGTGACAGCAAGTCTCCTCAGGTCTCCAGGACTCTTCTGAGTATTCTGGCAGATTGCAGCAGTGCAGTGTTCTGAATGGTTTCAATCCTTCCTCTGATATCCAAACTTTCCAAACCCTTTTCTAATGCTTTTGGGACTGTTCCAAGTGCACCAACTACAATTGGTATAACTTTCACTTTCATATTCCATAACTTTTTCAGTTCTCTGGCAAGGTCCAGATATTTGTCAATTTTTTCATTTTCCTTTAACTTCACCCTGTGATCCGCTGGCACTGCAAAATCCACCAGTTGACAAGTTCTTTTTTTTTGTTAATCAACACTAGGTCTGGTCTTCTTGCTGGATAAGGTGATCCGTTTTAATTTCAAAGTCCCAGAGAATTTTGTGCGTTTCGTTCTCAAGAACAGATTCTGGTTTATGCATATACCATTTTGTTGTGTGGTCAAAATTTAATTTCTTGCATAATTCCCAGTGGATCACCTTCCCAACCCAGTCGTGTCTAGTTTTGTATTCTCGTTGTGCTAGTTTGCTACATTCGCAGAGTATATGGTTAACAGTCTCATCTCTATTACCGCAAAGTCTACATTTACTATTTTGTTGGGTCTTATCAATTTTCGCTTTGATGTAGTTTGTCCTTATGGCATTATTTTGTGCAGCAATTATAAGTGATTCTGTTTCTCTTTTGAGGTTTCCCTTTCTTAACCATGTCCAAGTCTTTTGATGTGCAACCTCATCTATTTGTCGTTTGAAGCGTCCATATAATTGTTTTTCTTCCCATTTTTGTTTTCTAGTCTTTGTCGTTCTTCTGTTTGTCCATCTGCCGTTTCTACTATTGTTGGTCGCCATAAGTAATTTGTCTTTGCTCTTCCTTGTGTAATCTTCAAGTTGTTGGATTGTGGTTTCTACGCATTCCTCTATGTTGGCAAGACCTCTTCCCCCTTCCTTTCTTGACACATACAATCTATCTCTATCATCTCTAGGGTGGAGAGCCTTGTGCATGGTCATTAATTTTCTCGTCCTTTGGTCTATCTGTCTGAGTTCTTCTTTTGTCCATTTTAAGAATGGTCCTGAGTATCTTATAATGGGGACAGCCCAGGTATTAATTCCTTTGATCAGATTTCTGCTGTTAAGTTTCGTTTCTAGAAGTTTCTAGTTCTCCTGAGATATTCCTTTTTTAACTTTTCCTTTCATTTCTGCTTGCATGATATTGTCCGCTTCTAAAATTCCTAAGTATTTGTAGCTTTCATTTTCATCAAGAGATTTTATAGTTTCCTGATTTGGTAGTTGTATTCCATTTAATAGTTTTCTTTCACCCCTTTTTATTACAAGCATAGCACATTTTTCGATTCCAAATTCCATCCCTATATCCTGGCTATATATCCTAATAGTTTGTACTAGGCTCTCCAATTCTTTTTCATTTTTTGCAAAAAATTTTAATGTCATCCATGTACATAAGGTGGTTGATCTTTTCTTGTGAATTACTAAATTTGTATCCCCCGGTACATTTTTTCAGTATATGGTTTAGCGGCATCATTGCAATAATAAAGAGTAGTGGTGATAATGAGTCTCCTTGGAAGATACCTCTTTGGATTTTACTTCTGCCAGGGATTGTTTTCCAGCTTTTAATTGAACTCGCCAGTTTTCCATGGCTTTTTTAATGAAGTTTATAATGTTGTTGGAAATTTTATACATTTGTAGGCATTCTAAAATCCAGGTATGTGGGACCATGTCATAGGCTTTTCTGTAATCGATCCAGGCCATTGCAATATTTTTCCGTTTATTTTTGACTTCTTTAAGAATGTATTGGTCTATATAGAGTAAGTCGTGGGTTCCTCTTTTCCCTTGCGACATCCTTTCTGTTCTTCTGGGAGAAGTTTCCGCCAATTGAGTGAAAAGTATACTTCTTCTCTTACAACAGCAGTTAGAATTTTCCACATCATGGGTAGACAAGTTATTGGTCTATAATTGCTGGGACATTTCCTTTTTGTGGGTCTTTCTGGATTAGTGTAGTTATTCCTTTTGTCATCCATTCGGGTATTTCCGTTTCTTGTAGGCATCTGTTCAGTTGCTGGGCCATTCTTTTGTGGATAGTCGTAAATTTTTGAACCAGAATCCATGTATGCCATCATGGCCTGGTGTTTTCCAATTTGCTACTTTCTTGAGTACTGATTTAAGCGTAATTACATGAACACTGGCAACAGGTCCTTCCTCAATTTCCATCAGTTCATTCTTAATATCACTTATCCACTTTGACTGCTTATTATGTTCTTTCCTCATCCATATATCACTCCAGAACTTTTCTGCTTCTGTTGCATTTGGGTGTTCACTAATGTTTGTTTTGCTCCATCAATTTGTTCATAAAATCTCTTTTCATTGTTTTGGAAGGTCCTATTTTGTTTGTACTGTTTAGTTCTCTCTCGATATCTTTGAGTCTTCCTTCTATAGCCGATATCTTTTGTTTTACTTCTTCAACTTAATTTGCTGTTGTCTTTTAACCTTTTTAGCTACATATGTATTTGTGTTTTTATTTAACGTATTTGTTTGTTGTCGTAGTTTTTTTATTTGTTCTTCCAATCTGAACTCCCATCCAGCTTTTGTGTTTCTGTTTGGTTCTTGTTTGTGTTAGTGTTTCGAAGGGGTGCGTCAATTCTATCACAGACTAGTTTTGCTCCTGCATAAATAAGGTTGTTGAGTTCAGTGATATTGTTTGTTGGGATGTTCGCTAATATTTTGTTTATTTTTCCGTTTCTTTCTTGACTTTTTTCCACTCTATGTTTCTTAGGGATGGTAATGTACTTTTGTTCTCATTCATGATTGTTGTATAAGTTCTATATCCATTTTCTGTTCTGGTGTTAGTTCCTGTGTTGTAAAGGTAGGTTGTATACGGTTTTGGTTGCTAGCATGTTCATTTTGTTTGGTTGATTCTTGTTCGGTTTGTATTTCTTGATTTTCCTGTCCACATATTTCTATTATCTCGAGATCAGAGAATAATTTTTTATTCAGGATCATTCTTGCCTGGTCTGCCAGTCTTTGGCTGGTTGTGCTGAAATTCTTGTTGTCATTCCAAATCTGAAGCATTCTTTTTCTATAACCTCTCTGTGTTGGGTTGCTTTTAAAATAACAATGGAGTACTTGTGTGTTATTTTCTCTAGTCCACACTTTCTTTGTCTCTCGGCTACCACCTCACTGGTCGTCTCTCGGCTACCACCTCACTGGGTCGTCTCTCGGCTACCACCTCACTGGGTCGTCTATCGGCTACCACCTCACTGGTCGTGTCTCGGCTCACTGGGTCTCTATCGGCTACCACCTCACTGGGTCGTCTATCGGCTGAGCTACCATTATTATTATTATTATTATTATTATTATTATTAATTTATTCTTTACAAGTTTTTTTATTATTATTATTATTATTATTATTATTATTATTATTATTATTAATTTATTCTTTACAAGTTTTTTTCTTTCAGTATTAAATGGTGACCTTCTAAATAACAAGTTTACTCAATTTTCCAGGACTTTCAAGCCAATAAGACAAGTGTTGTAGTCCCGACGCTGTGCCACCAATGGTTAACTCGTTCGACTAATTGTATTTAATTCAATGTTATCTTGAATGTAATAGCAAAAACACTTTGTGAACTTTAGGTTTGCTCTCTTCAGACAATTTTGTTAAGTATATTTTCAAGCATTTCTATTGGAGATGGCGTGATCTAAAACTATAGAAACTTAGCTTTTACGAAACTAGGAAAGTTTTGTTTTGTTTTTTTTTTAATTTTGACATTTAAGTGCAGATGTCACAGCTGAGAAACAATATTGCTTTCCAGAATTTGTCTAGACAATTTCGTGCCAATTTGAAAAATAAAAATAAAGAGAACCCAGGATTCGGCAAATATCATTTATACTTATTATCAATTCCTTTTCTTTTCTTTTCTTTTTTTTTTCTTCTTTTTTAGATCTTTGAATTACATAATAACTTACATAATAATGTCTCATGAGGTAATTTTTTTTTTTAGGTATTATAATGCTTGCTTCTTGATGCAGTACTTACATCGCATATAGAGAAGTTTACATTTTGTGGCGAAAACGTATGCTGAAATTGTTTTCTTTTACAATAGAGTGGTACCTTAACTTACGAGTATCCTAACTTACGAGCTTTCCGAGTTACGAGCTGTCACTCGGTTGATTTTTTGCTTTGTGTTATGAGCTAAAATTTGAGGTACGAGCGAGCTTCAGATACACTTATGTTAATAAGTTCAATAAAACATTAAAGTTTCCAAATTTATTACACCAAAGAAAATATTATTTAAGAAATAAACATAAAATCTTATTACAGCACATAATTCGTTAAATTGTATTTCATTGTTTTTATTCAATACAGTTCTAATTTTCTTATTTAAAAAATAAAGTTAACAAAGAATAGGGTGTTTGAGGCTGGAACGAATTAATAGCATTTTAGTTTATTACAATAGGGAAAATTGATTTGATATACGAGAAAATTGATTTTCCTGGGAAACGAATTAAAGTCGTAAGTCAAGGTATCAATGCACTTAGATTACCACCATTCCATTTACTTGGAGTAACTTTCATATTAATTACATTTTCTCAAAGTTTGAAACACGTACTGAGTATGGACAACCAACGTACGAATAGCAATCATAACGCACATTCATAATGGCCAGACCAAATGTAATTATGGCATTCATAAATGCAGAGGAACATTTTCTTCTGCTCTCGTTTGTAAAATGACGCAATTTGTCATTGAGATGCTGCAAAAAATCACTATTTAGTTTTTATCATTGACTAGCTGTAGGTTGCCCGACATTGCCTAGGTTATATAGTATCCGGCTAAATTTATGTATACAATGTTTAAATCTCATATTGCTTGTTATCCCATAAATCATAGGACTTCCGGCTTCTTGCTATTCTTAGTAGTTCGCCATCTTGAAGGGAAATGTAAACAAGAAAATCATATCTCACGTATAAAAATAATATTTTTTGCAATCCTAGTGTACGATATAATTGAACAACTTCTGAATTCTGGTTAGAAGGTGTTTAAGGTAAATCGTGTTACAGATAATTGACTGTGAAATTCGCTGAAATTGACTGAATTTTGCACATATTACATTTAATGTTAATCTTCTCTTGCAGTATTTCATGGTGTTTGTCTGCGTGTATGAATAATATGACAGAAAATATCAGTCGTGATTCAGATGTCTTTCCAAATAAAATATCGCCAGATGCTGTTACACATGAGAAATGACATGTTATTGTGTGGATGGCATTTTGTTTCGTAAGAGAACAGCATGTCCAATTACAAACATCTAATCGGTAAAAACAAAATACAACTGAGATATGTTCAAGCGCAAGCACCCGCGTATTTATCTATTCATATAATTGTATTTTTGTCAATAAGATGACCAAAAATGGAAAATTCGTGTTGGCGAGTAAAATAATTCCTTGTTTATGTTGGTATTACATCTGTCATTTAATAGGAAACACGATAGATAATTATCTCTCGTGTCTACCAATAGTCACGAGGTGGCGTCGTCAACGTAACATATAAGGAAGACGCGGCAAAGTCAAACCTCTTTCTCACACTCCATGTCTCGACAAATAACAAGGTACCAGTTACTTTTCTGTCCACAGAGGGGGGGGTTAAGCCCCACCCCTAACAACTCATATAGCACATACAGGATGCTTAACATATAAGTCTTCACACTATTATTATAAACTTTTCTTATAACGCATTGTCATGTCATTACATCTAAGTTTGTTCAGGAAGTAATTTTCATACAATGACTGCTATTTACACAGTAGCATTGCAACCAACAAAGCCTTCATCAGATGATGATTCTGGTTTCAGGCATGGTTTCGAGGCTGAAGCATCATTACCACTAACCCTGAGCGCCCCAGCAGTATCTGACGATACCACCAGGCTTTGTCGGTTTGATGTCACAATATAGGACTGCCATATCCACGCTGATGCGGTTAGAGCTTTCTCCTGGATCTTTTTATGTATTTCCTCTTGTCTGGTGGAGAAAGTCCAAGTTTAGACAAAAATGCCGGGGTTGAGTTGGTAATAAATCCCCGGCATCCGACTTCGATGAGAAATACATTTGTTATCCATCCGTTTCTGACGCATTGTTCACGTAGGTCTTCATATTTTTCCAACTTACGCTGATGGGCCCAATCAAGATTTTCTTCAAATGGAACTGTTAATTCAACGATAAAAACTTTATTTTGATTAACAGACCAAAATATTTTTGTGATTACTTCGTTGTGAATCGTTCTCGTATTTATTCAGTACGAAGAAAATTTTCAACCAGTCGCAAATCTAAAGAAATTGAACACTCTAATCTCCGAATTGTTTACAGATTACAATAGAAGTTTTGAGAGTCTTTACATGGTTGATGAAGTCTCTATGGAATTTTTAAACATCTGTAAATTGTAGAATTCTTATTTGTAATAACAATAAATGACTCAGGTGCGAAAACGAGAGATGTCATTCGACTAAATCTCTTGTCACATAATTGTTCGTTGTATAATACTATGAACTGTGGCACCTGTTGGATTTTATTTTGATATAAGGCATGAAGTAAATGGTCACTCCTAAATATAGACTCGTTGACTACCACGTGACCTGGGGTGGATTTCTATTGTCCAATCACTGGCACTGCTGCTGCTGCTTCTGCTGTATTAATAGACATACCATTCTGAGTTATTTCATTGACATTTGGATTCTCTTTGACGAAGGACTTACAAGGAATACGTTAACAGTGGATTCTTATTGGCTTGCTTACTTATTCATTATATCTGGAACGAAGGATGGCTGCCAGATACTTAACAGGTTATGGGCCCAGCACGCTTCCAATAAGTTACTAATTCATTAACTTGTATTAATTAAATGTATTGTACTGTAAAGTACCGTATTCTTTTTGAACTAACAAAAAAAAAAAAAAAAAAAAACAAAAAAAAAAAATCAAAAAAAGAGAAACCCCAAAAAAGGGGCCAAAAATACTGTATGTATGTTATGTATGTTACTGGATGTATGTATGACATGTATGAGAACGATACTCCGGCTCAGTATTACAGTCGTCGAAACTGCCCGTTCCAACGTCCCGTTCTTCTGTTGTCTGTTGATTTACAGGAAGGCTGAAAAAGAGCTGGTTTCGTTCCTTTTACCAACTCGGCTGAAATAAGATTAAATAACCAATAGCTGTCAACGGATCAACAAAACAATTGAACACAACACCTTTTTTATGCTTATGTACAACTTATATACATTTATTTTACAAAGGAGCGAGGTGATTTCTTGTCAGCTGATTGGCGATCTACAGCTAGTTTTTGGTTAAGTTATCAATTCTGTACCGAGTGGCAAGGCATCAGAGTGTATCGGTAAAGTTTTATCAAGGGCCCAGAGCCATGGCAAGCTCTCTTCTCCAGTCTTCGTTCTGTCCCGGTCTGTCCCGCTGTCTCCTTTTGACTCTTCTGACGGTCTGACGGTCTGTGATTTATGGGATCCAGACCTCCCCACCCCTAACACATGTCTCTGATTGGCCAGCCACTCGATACTATTGCCTACGTGTCTAAATGGTCTTGTGCCAGCCTAGCTCCTATCTTTCCATTTGGAGTCAAGGCCAACCATTGTTTTATTCATCTAAGTTTTTGAAATTGTTGCCGAACTTTTCAAAAACTGGAATCTTATTCATTAAATTATCATTTTATTTTGTGAACATTTTAAATTCCGATTATATATATTAAATTCCATAATTTAAATGCCTACGTGATGATTTTTCGTTTAGATAAATATATACCTCCAATATAAACATTATTATTATTATTATTATTATTATTATTATTATTATTATTATTATTATTATTATATTATCAAACCACCATAATTAATAATTAGGGTAGTTTTAATTAATTGGTAATTAGTTAATAGGTCGCCAATCAACCCATAACACAATAGTGTTACAGTTGAATAAATCTTTAAATTCACGGAATCTCAATGAAAAGAAGAAAATGATACGAGATTATATTGACCAAATAGTTTTTTTAAATGATTGATTGAGTGATTTCGACGGCGCATCAATCTGTCTCGGATTATTTTATGTCTATATGTTAGAGAATTGCGTTCATTATATATTTATATTGGTTTGGTGATTTGTTTTGAAAGTTATCACAATGCAAGTGATAAGAAAAACGAGGTAACTATGATGTTGTTCATATACCTTTGATTTATTGTCTTAATATTTCGGGATGGAAAAATACCTTCGTCAGATCCTAAGAACCGTCAACATCTCAGGGCACCGGGCTTTCAGAAATCTTCTGACGAAGGGATCTTTATCCCAAATATTAAGAATAAATCAAAGTTAAAAGAACAGCATCATAGTTACCTAATTTTTCTTAACGCTTGCATTGTGATAGCCTTCAAAACCAACCACCAAAACAATATAAACACAATACTTCAAGCAAATTATAAAACCCTTATGTTTATATCTATATTTTTGTGTAGTTGTAAATTCAAATACGAATCATTTTCAAACTTATTTGAGCCATAGATGGGATCAATCAAGTACTCACATTCCTGGTTTGATTGCACTTGGAGTAATGGTAATGAATGTGGACTCCAGGCTGCAAAGGTATTCAGAACTGGACCCTCATACTCAATTTAGTGTCATAGCCAAGAAAATCCATTTTTGTGAATGTCTATTGTTCTTATGGCAACCCATAACACTTTTATGATATATGTGATAGAATGCGGTGTTTTAATCTTCTTAAATCATTTTAGTGTCCTGTGTATGACGTTAAAATGCATCTTATGGTGAAGTTCCAATGTTGGAGCTCTGGGGAGTGTGGGCTACTCCTTTAACGTCATTACTCCCAGGTCTACTCTAACCTGGAATGGTAGCACCTGTAAGGGTTCCATCTATGGGTTGAATAGAAAAAAATGAGTTTTAAAAAATGTGTTAAAATTGTGTCACATCCTGGAAAAGAATAACACTATCAAATGAGAGCTAAATGTCCATATTTTATTAGTATATGCTGACTACAGAGGGGTAAGACACCCCTTTCCAAAAATTGGTAATACCTGTTTGGTCCCATCTATGGCTTTAAATAGAAAGAATGAGTTTTAAAAAATGTTTTAAAAAATGAGTTTTAAAAAAGTTGAATACCTATCAAGCATGAATAAGACAAAATGTCTTCGGCATAAAATAACCCAACAAGGGTTGATATGCCGTACGATTCAACTGTAGTGTAATAGTTAGAGTCGTAGGGATACAGTCAGCGTATTCTAAGCCCCGTCGACAGATTCTTTTGATGTGTCTAGATTACTTCCTAACTGAGATCGAATATATTTTAGAAATCGACGCTTTAAAGTGCTCTACACTGTGATTACTAAATCCAGCATTTTGTTTACACGCTTTCTCGAGGTAAAATGATTTACTCAAAACCGATGACTTTAAATCAAGAGTAAATAGCTTAAATATTCATAAATTGAATGTATTTTACTGTGATCGATGAGAATATGGTCGATATATACATATTAATACCACCAGAAGAATTTGACATATTCTTCTCTGTATATTAATACTCTTGTTCCTTAATCTTCTGATCATTATCATGTTCGAACACCCATCTAAATCGTCCAAGATGAAATCCAAAAATGTAAATCTTGATTATCTGGTGTTGCTTATGCGCTGAATTTTTATTTCTTATGAGTGCCGTCTCGTCGGCTAAAGAATGGATCATTCCGGAGTTTTTTTTTCATAAAGAAAGAAAAGGAACAAAAAGTACATGCCATAGAGATAAAAATTAAGAAAAAAGAAGGAAAGAGAGAGGTGGTTATATCGCGAATCTGTTTCAATTGAAGATAATGAAACGATGGAAAGAAAATCAAAAAGAGTAAGATATATATATATATATATATATATATATATATAGAGAGAGAGAGAGAGAGAGAGAGAGAGAGAGGGAGGGAGAGAGAGAGAGAGAGAGAGAGGTCAATCAAGATTGTCATACTTTTTTAGATATTGATGTATTTAGCAATAACTCTTAAGTAAACATATCAAATGTTATAATAGTTTAAATATCATACTGTCGTATATCCAAAGGTCCTTCTAGCCAAGATTATTAAAATATTTTGCAATAGCTCTTAAGTAAAAATATCAACCGTTATAATAATTAAATTCTCATACTGTGCTATTTCCACAGGTCCTGCTAGTCAAGATTATTAAAGTATTTTGTAATAACTCTTAAATAAAAATATCAAACGTGGTATTAATTAAATCATCATACTGTACTATTTCCACAGGTCCTGCTTGTAATACATAATTGACAACATACAACAAAAATAATTTTTTTTTCTTTTTGTAATAACTGACTACAAACAGCGGATTCTAATTTCTTGTCTAAAACTTTAATATGTCAATATCCTCACAATTAATCCCTTTGTATCCTCTTGGTTTTTCTATTCGCATTGTCAGATTATTAAACTGAATGACGTCGAATGAAGGGATTTCAAAATCAGAGGTTTACCGTTCCAAATTGAACACATAGGCTTTAATTAACAAGACGGCAAATAATCTGACAAGAGGAAAATGTTCTTATTTGAGACAGACAAGTCATTAATTTAGGATTCAATTTGCTGTGATACATTCTCGAGAAGCAATTTTGTCACGTCAAACCTGGGCCCGAGATTGGCTACCCGGGATTGGTTACCCGGAATTGGCTACCCGGGATTGGCTACCCGAGACTGGATACCCGGGATTGGTTACTTGGGATTAACTACCCAGAATTGGCTGAGGATCGTAATTTGGATATTTAGCCTTCATCTTTTTCATTGCAACACTGGTTCGATCCCCACAACGTGCTCAATACTTGAGGCCTTGAATCAAATCTAAACTGTATGTAGTATCCTTCAATGATTAGCAAACTAGTCTTATGGCTCAATTACTACTAAGTAAAAAAAAAGTAAAATCGTCGGGGTGGTCTAAAGTCGGTATCAGCCAGACAGCGGGGGAGTCTATACCCTTTTCATTAGACCAAGGAGAACATTTTTGCTTTTCACTAGACCAAGAAGATTATTTTTTCTGAGGTGGAGTACTACACCTACCATCAGCTCCTTACTTTACCGCACAGATACCTTTGCTACTCAAAGGCTGAGTTGGCAAGGGCCGGTATCGAACCCGGAACCTTGTGGTTCCTAGTCGAACGCTCTACCGACTGAGCTAAGTAGTAAGTTCAATTATTGTCGAGTTCTCCATATTTCTAACCTTGTGTCAGACAATACTAAGCTTAGTAAATAACAACATTGTTTTCTATCTAGGACATCTCGTTGTTGTGTAATGATTAACCAGTTATCTTTTAGTCCCGATTTCTCTGAATTTTTTTTAATGAGGCTTGATAATTTGTATCATTTGGATTATTCGAGTCCGAGAAGGTTCCCGAGTTTGACAAGAATCACCTGAAGACGGCCGGCGGGAATATCGGCAGAAACGTTGAGTAGATAGCAATAAAAATGAAGGCAATAATCTGAATAATCGAAATAATACATATTAGTCCCGAGTTAGATTCTCACTGGGTGCTCAACAGTTTCGGCCTTGTGTTGAACTAAGCTAAGCTTGTTGAATGAAGCTAAAGAAAAATAGCTAGAATGAGCTATCATTACCTCTTGTTCGCTTGTTCCATACAGGTGATAGTTTAACATGTGCGAGGTATTTATATTATAAGATTTATTGCGATAAATCAATTTCATTGGTGTTGCATCTGATCAGCAATAAGACGATGTTATTAGAAGTGATTGTCTCAAGTGCTTTATCTCAATTTCAAAGGTTTTGCATAGAAATACAATTTCTGTATAATAAATCATGAGTAATCTATACATATACAAAAGACAGCTGCATGTATGTACGTATGTATGTATGTATGCATGTATTGAAAATTCTTGAACCTTTCATCAGAAATGTTTGAGACACATTCTAATCATCAAGTGGAATTCCAACACACTAATACAGAAGTCTCTGCAAGGGCACGATGCACAAGCATTGAAACTCTTATCATAACGGCTCAAATGCGTTGGGCAGGTCATGTTGTGCGTATGAGTGATGCTAGATTGCCAAAGCAACTGTTTTACGGTCAGCTGTATGATGGCAAAAGGCCACAGCATAAGCCTAGGAAGAGGTAAAAAACAACCTTGTAAAAATAAAAATAAATCCTGACAACTGGGAAAAGCTGGCACTGGTGAGAACTGACTGGAGAGTTCAAGTGGATGATGGCTGTACCAGTTTTGAGAGTGAAAGAATCGTGCATGAAAATCTAAAGCGTTAACTTCGAAAGGGTTACACCTGTTATATTGGAGAGAACATGGAGGGTTGGAAATGTAGACATGTGTTGAATTTGCTTTCTAAGGCTGGATATGTCAATCATAGGAAATCTCACTAGGGTCAATCCATGCAAATTCCAGGAACAAACAATGTGTCTTGTGCTATCTGTGGCAAGGACTGTAAATTGGCTTTGGTCTTAAGAGACATATGTTGGTGCATAAGCATCACATTTTATCATCTGATTCATCTGATTCACCTGAATCATCTGATTCAACGGGAAAGACGTTCCTTTCTATGTCATATTTGCATCAAACTTTGTGGATCTGCATTTGATGAGTCATTTGAGGGTTCATGCAAGGAAGGGTTCTGGTAGTGGAGTTATGGGATTGTGAGGAACGGCAATGATCTGTAAAGATTATGTTATTGCTATGCATGTATGTATGTATATCCGGATGAAACTACGAAAATAAAACAATTAATGACAACGTAAATATATATGTACACATAACAGGTTTTTGCTTTTTATGCAAAAATTATAATGATTTGATTTATATTCGAAGATATTTAAAAATTAAGATATACATAGAAATAGCATTGAAATTCTACTTAGAAATGTCCAGCAGTTGTGAATCCCACAAGTAAACAAATCAATACACCAGAGTTCCCCTCTACCCAGGCGTTGCTGGGTAGCCGATTCTTGTACTATATGAAAATGAAAACTGTGATCATGTATTTGTGTTTGTATATGTGTGTATCTATATTTTTATTTCCATTATAGTTGTTATAAAATAATCTGTTCTTAATTTATTTAATGTTAACGGAAATATCTAATGTTTACTATTTGTCTGTATTTTTGGTTAACGGAATCAGAACAGTCTGCTTTGATGGATTGAATAAAGGGTTCGGTTTGAGGTTCCGTAAAGGTTGCCGAATACGACATAAGGCCTCCGCGTTCGACAAGAAGGTTCACGAGTTCGATGAGTAAGTTCACGAATTCGACAAGAAATATCAGAAGAAGGCCGGAGGGCACATCGGTCGAAACATTGTGTATATAACAATAAACATGAGAATAAAATCTTAAAAAATCGAAATAATACAAACATAATGGTTAATAAACATTAACGTATATTGCAAACTAAACACTTTAAAACTTAATAAAAATAAAATAACTTCTTTTTAAAATATCTCAATCATAAATAAATCAAAATTGATATAAAAAATATCTATTAAATAGATATTAAATAGATATTGAATAGATATTAAATAGATATAAAAAAATAGGAATCCTTACGTCATATAATAAACTTCAGGTTCATTTAAGCTTCATGTAAGTATAAAAACAAAATAAAAAAGCAAATCAAGCGCTCAATTAAATAGAAAAAAATAGTTCAATATTATTTTTACTGGTTAGTAAATACAAACAAAATGAACGACAAATATTTAAAAATCTAACCGAATGTAAAATATTGAACTTATCAATCTTTATTTTAATTTAATTGATTTATTTCTATTGTTTTACTTTTTACTTGGAAGTAAATTTAATCAAAACGCACAAAAATTGTCCGACCCTAGATAATCAGGATTTACATTTTTGCATTTCATATTGGATGATTTGGACGGTAGCATTTTTAACCAGAGTGTGTTGCAAGATAATAACGGTCGTACAATTACGGAATATGAGTTTTGATATATAGATTAAAAAGACAACGAAATTAAATAAGAACATAAAAAAGATTACACTTATTTCAATTATATTTAGTTGGTTTCTATTTCTGTTTAAAATCATCCATAATACAATAATAAATAAAACAATAATATTAGAGATCAATAATATCAAGTAATTATTTATTAAATCCGGTTTTGTGGAAACCAGTCTGCAAATTAACCACATATATTATGTAAACCTTTTTTAGATATATAAAAAAAATATTGCAGGATTTTAAACGCATTAAAATCCAACTCCGATTTTCATAGAGTCGTCGTTAATAGATAATATTTATTCTATGTATTAATGATTTTGACTATGAATTAAATATTCATAAATAAACTTATGAAATTCTTAATGGTATTCTCACGTAAGTAGTAACGTAGTTTCGGTTACAGACAGATACCGAATCTTCATTATAAGATAATGCAAATTATATATAATTTCCATGACACACAGCGAAATTTCCATTTATATAAAAATATATATATACACACACTCACACACACACACACACACACACACACACAACACACACACACACACACACACACACAGAGACAACCCCCATATATTGAAACTGTTTATGAGTGAATCTAAATCATTGCACGGTGGCTTAGCGGGTGTCTGTTTTTTCTTCTCTTAATTGTATAAATTTAGTGAATACTTTATCTGCGACAAAATTCTAATTAACAGCTAAAACCATTTTCTGCAAACTGACAAAGTGTTTTCATGAAAAATAAAATGAGAATCAGTAAAATGACAATGTTTAAGAGACACCAATCAAAATTGCAAACCTGTCAAGAAAACTTCAGGGGGTAAATGCTAATTATACACATAACCAAACAATATTTATCCTTAAATTTGTGGAAATTTGTATAAATATGTAACATTCAAATACACAAGACCGGCAATATCATTCTAAAAATAGTGTTAAACAGAATTTCTTGATACCAAGGAATTTTGTGGAGATTGTTCAAGCGTAGTAATTCATTAACGCTCTGAAACATTCTTTTTATATTGTTATAGGTTTTCATATATAGTGAGTAAATTCAATCTATCCCTCTCAATATTGAGTTTTATATTTTCTTATGTAATTAATAACATATAAAAATATACATTTTAAGAAATGGGTTAAAATATCTAATATTCCTGGGTGTACGAGTAATTTCGTCGATCACTGTATATCAACAAGAAGATATATCTTACTACAAACAGGTTTGAACAACAATGGTCAGAATTTATCAAATTACAACTAAAAATTGTTAGTAGTGAGCTGTGGTTTCCAGTAAGAGATTTTTGAAAGATTTTCTTCCGAGGGTTTATACATTATCTATGAGGGATATTGAATAAGAAGGAGCTCTCAAGGTAGTTTTGACCAACGAGGAGACAACCTCTTTGGTTAAATTCAGAGTTCTCTTTCTCCTAGACCGGTTGCCGTAACAAAGTTAAATAACCCAGTATTTTCTACTATTTATGCATAGCTAGAGGAACAATAGTCGGATTCATACTTTTCACAAGGGTATTAGTACTATGTCATAAGATACAATTAAATAACTGAAGAACTGTGTATTGATTGGAAGAAAGTCATTTGTTTAGTCCAGAAGAAGCAAAATGGTGCCCTTAACGTCCGATGGATTGCTAGGCATTAAGGATATGATAGACAGAAATGATCTATAGTTGAATTAACTGAAAGAAGCTCTGGTTTAAATTCATTAGAGAACAGAGAGGAAAAACGAATAGAATTTAAAAATTTTTTGAAATTGTCCAAAATTTTCTTCTCGTCGGTGTGTCTCGACCATCATTGTGCATTTCCATTGTTTTTTAAGAAAAACCCTGTTGTTTTTATCATATATGATGTAAAATAAGTAACAATCTTTCACATGCTTATGGTGTAACAAATGTTACTGGCGCTTGGTGACAGTCAGTACGAGCATTGGAACAAGTGCTTGATGGGAAACACACACACACACACACACACACACATATATATATATATATATATATATATATATATATAGGCTAATGGTTGGACGAAAAATACCCTGAAGATTCGCGCTACGGCGAGAAACTACAGTCGGTAATTTTAAGCCATTCGTTTTTAAACGTATATTTAGCTCTTTATATTGAGCACTTTTAAATCGTTTTTTTAAGTCCAGGAGTAAATATATTTGTTTGCTGGGTGGATGTAACTGTGATATATATATATATATATATATATATATATATATATATATATATATATATATATATATATATATATATATATATCATTTAAGTTTTCGCGTATGCTTCTAAATTAATTAGTTAAAAATTAATTGTAAAATGAATGAATGGATGAAATAAAAATGAATGAAAAGATAGGGATAAATGAAAAATCCATTCCAAGGGAAGACAAGATTAGATATATATATATATATATAAAAATTCAAACCCATTCTCAACAGATATTACAAAGGTAAGAGACGGATTTTATCTTCTCTAATAACTTATAGAATAATTATATTAACTTGATGCTTCAAAGGAGTCTAATAATAGATGAGAAAAACTTTCTATCAGGGACCCCACTCTCAAAAAGTGTTTTAATACTTTTGAGAAGGGTCCCTTGGAAAGGGTTTTTCATTTATCCCCATCATTTCATTCATTTTTATTTCATCCATTCATTTTACCATTAATTTTTAATATATATATATATATATATATATATATATATATATATATATATATATATATATATATATATATAAAATCCAAAAGTCCAGAGAAGAAATCTTCCTTACGACACAAGAGTTTTATTTTTAAAAAAACCTGTCGCAGTTTGAGAGCTCAATGTGTGCTCTTAAGGTTAGAGTCACAGAGCAAATATATAAGTAAAGAAATAACAAAAGACTTAGAGATTTAGCTTTATAGTCTATTTCAGGGAGCTTAGACAAATTGTCTAACTCTCCCGATTCATCAGATGCGAATGATGAATTCTTTATTACTTTAAAGGCATTTGAAAACAGATTTTTACTTTTTATTTTTTCTATTTTTTTTAAATTTAATAGTCCTGTGATATGAATTCCAAATGAAATCCTTGATGTTGCAAAAACAAATATTATGTTGTAGTTTTACTTACGCCACAAAAAAAAATCGGTCTGCAAAAAATGTATCTCTTAAGTGTATCCATTATTTTTGACAGAATAGGAAAAAGAAAAACATATTCAACTAATATGAAAATAAACAGCAACTGAAATTAGGAAGGATTTTTTAATTTTGTAATGAAATTATTTAAAATCCCTCTATATTTTTTGTTATATATAAAAGTAAGATAGTTAGACCCTTAACTCTTTTTTATATACTACTATTACTAATATATATATATATAATATATATATATATATATATATATATATATATATATATATATATATATATATATAGTAATAGTAGTATAGAAAAAGAGTTAAGGATATACCATCAGGAACCTAACCTATATTTAATAAGTCAATGTAATTTCTTAGTTAAACTGAGATGAACTTCTTTTCCCTAATTATTGCTCCATTGTTTAAAAATATATATATGTGGGGGGGGGGACAGATAGAGAGAGACTGACAGGCAGACAGGGGGTAGAGAGTAATTTTAAAATATAAGCTAACCGTGACTAAAAGTTCACGCTTAATTGCCAATGTAAAAATGATATACTTTTATTTAAAAGAAAGAGGACATTAAAAAAAGGACGGAGGGCACTGACCGAATATCAGTGAGAAATGGTTACAGAGATCGATGCACACTTTAGAGAAAGAAAAAGTAGGTAATGATATACAAAAAAAGAATCAGGAGAAAATAAAGAAATTCAATAACCGACAAAAATGTGCGAAATCAGCACAAGAAGTGGAGAATACTTTTCTTATGGTCGGGCAAGATACGGAATAATAAAAAGAAAAACAAAGCTGAATGATAAGGCTGTTTATCCGAGAAATGATGACGAAATAAGAGAAAATATCACAAACTAATGAAAATATAAAAACGGCGATGATATTAATTCCAATTTCTGAGATAAGAAATTTCTTCATATTATTATCAAATAGTACAGTGCCCGTCAAAAATTATCAGATTATTCAATTATAAATAAGTACTTTTGTCTAGAATCAGAGTATCTGTATATTGTGACTAAAATTACAGAGTCATCCGCACCCACGTCACTCGGCCTCGAATCAATAAAGTGTCTATGTAAGTAAAGTAAAGTTGGCGGGGTGGACTAATGTTGGTAGCAGCCGGACAGAGAGGGAGTCTATCTCCCTTTTCACTAGCGCTAGACCAAGAAGATTGGTTTTGCATCTGGGGTGAATACACCTACCATCAGCTCCCCAATTTATCGCACAGATCCTTGTGCTATTCATGCGCTGAATTGGTGAGGACCCGTATTAAACTTGAAGCCTTGGGTTTCCTAAGCGAACGCTCTACCGACTGAGCTGAACCAGTATTTCCAAATTTATTTTAACAATCTGATCAAAATGCTAATTAAACTTACCAGCTTACTTTTATGTCCCGCCCTATCAGCTGCGGCTGTAGAATACACAGACAGCGCCTCTGCCGAGGAGTAAAATCCCCACAATATGCTTACCTGTCGGCCGTGGGTGATGACCGGTGAGGATCGAGGACGGAATCCTGCAGGCTGAGCAGTCCATGACATACAACAGTCTAGTTGGCCCTTACTTTGATAGACGGGTAGTCGAAGAGGTTCCCTCCGATCAATCGGCTGATCTTGTCAAGCCCTAGCACCTATATGATTGTCCCAAGTCCTATTACCCTTATGGCAAGCTCTCAATCCTTTTTATCACATATTTGCAAGAAGGCGTGACAGAAGGTCTTAGTCTCCAGGTTATGACGCTAAACTGCATCTAATGGTGAAGTTCCAAATCAGGAGCTCTGGGGAGTGTGAGGTACTCCTACATCACCATTACTTCCATATCCACCCTGACCCGATGTAATAATGCATACTAAGGTTCAATCTATGGGCTAAATAGAAAAATGAGTTTTTAAAATTGAGTTTAAAAAAATAATTTTTAATACCCATTAAGAAAGAATTAAAAAATGTATTCGACTTAAAATAAACCAACAAAGGTTGGCATGTCGTAGAATCCAATCAACAAACCAGCCTACATTCATATCGGAGATTCAAATCTTGGCAGGTTTCACTTTTTACTTTTATATATCTATTTGCTTTTGAGATATATAATTTTAAAAAAACAAATGTTACATACTTATACACATATACCCATGTTGGGTATATACACAAATGTTCTTTTACTGGAGAGAGGGAGAGATAGACATAGGTAGACAGAAGATGCATATGCATTACTTACTTCTTTGGCCATTGGTGATCTCTAGTGGTTTCTATTCTTTCTCTCCATGTTGAATTCTATTTCTAGATTCTTGTTGGCTGTTCGTCTTTGATGCATTCCTTTTCTTGGTCAGTCTTTTTGCCAAGACATTCATCAAGCAAGAAAACCATATTATTTATTTAAACTTTTATTTACTTAACTAAAATTCTTCTTCTAACTAACACAACGCGCGAGTGTATAATGAGCCCATGCTAAGGCAGACATCTTTTCTGCCTGACGTCCAAAGCTGGAACTAACAGGTTAACTTGGTCCCACGTGACTTCACGTACTTCGCGGGCTTTCTGTAATATTCCATGGAAAGTCCCACCCGTGATATGAAAAGGGGCCATCCCTTCAGAAATCCAGGGGTTGACAATAATCTATGCATAGATTATGTAACACAAAGAAACACAGGAGTAAAGTTAAGCAGTTTTGAGCCTACTCAGTACTTCGATGGGTGACCACTTAGTAGCAGCAAATACTGTAAGCAACCAGAGGTACTGTGTGCCAAAGCAAGCAAACCTTAGTAAATAACAAGAAGCACATTCAAAAAGTTAAATTATTCATTACTAGCAGGACCTGTGGATATACCACAGTATGATAATTTAATTATTAAAACGTTTGATATGTTTACTTAGAGCTATTGCTAAATAGTTCAATATGTAAAAAGTATAATAATCTTGATTTAACTCTCTTTCAATATTTTTCTTTCTTTCTTTAATTTCATTATGTTCGATTGAAACATATTAGCCATATAGCCCCCTCTCTCTATTTTACCCTCCTCTCTTTCTTCCTTTCTGTCTTATAATTTTTCTGTGTGGCATGTCCTTTTCTTCGTTTTCTTTCTATATAATAAAAACAGAATGATCGATTATTTAACTGAGGTGACGACACTCATAAGAAATAAGAATTCGGTTGATAAGCAATACCAGATAATCAAATTTACATTTTTGCATTTCCTCTTGGACGATTTAGACGGTTTCATTTTTAACCAGAGAGTGCTGCAAGATGATAACGGTCGTACAAATAACGAATACGAGTATTAATATATAGATTAAGATTTTTATTATTTCTAAGTAGTTAACTAAACCTTGCTTACCATCATGGCACATAGACCTCAGGTTGTTTGCCCTGGCACATATTCTTCTTCTTCTCAATTACCCTGGCACATAGACATCTAGTTGCTTACAATATCTGTATTAACTAAATGGTTATTCACTTAAATACTGAACAGGCTCATCATTACCTTAATTCGAGCGATTATTCTTATATTTTATTTTTGTCGCTTTTTCACACCTTTCTAGTACTAAGAGATATATTTTTCTCAGTCAATCTCTTTATGTCCATCTCTCTCTCTCTCTCTCTCTCTCTCTCTCTCTCTCTCTCTCTCTCTCTCTCTCTCTCTCTCTCTCTCTCTCTCTCTCTGTTATTTCCTAGTTGAGTAACATGACCCAGAAAAAGACTCACCCAGAAAAAGACTGACCCAGAAAAAACAGATCCCAAATTATTTATTTTACCATTAAACTAACCCTAAACCCCAGCCCTAACCCTAACCCTAAAGCCTAACCCTAAAGCCTAACCCTAACCCTTGTTGGATTTAACTTTTTTTTTAAATTAGAATTAACTTGTGGGTTCTGTTTCTTCTGGGTCACCCTGTAATATCATGTTACTCAACTAGGAAATAACCAATTCTCTCTCTCTCTCTCTCTCTCTCTCTATATATATATATATATATATATATATATATATAATTCTAATAATACATTCTTATCTCATTCAATACATATCTTTCCCGGTTTCCTGCTCTATCAATCAATTCATATTTATATATCTATGTTTCTATTAAAATTTATGCATTTCTTTTTATTTCAATAAATATCTCTCTCTTCCTCTGTTCCAGTCTATTCCTATCTTTTCCAGTATATTCTCTCTCTATATATATATATATATATATATATATATATATATATATATATATATATATGAGATTCTCATTAAAGAATCCTGTGCTATAAACAAAATAATAAAGAAAAAGAAATACTTTTAGTCGACAATTAGAATGAGAAGATATTTTGCAAAACATTCGTCAAATGATGTTCCCCGTGGGTTTGAATCCAAAATAGTTCAAATTACCTCATTTATACGTTGAAATTTAAACAGCCCGTAATGAAGCAAAGTTGAAAGAATCCTAACAATGTAGCTTAAAGCCTAATACTGAAGTTTTGATATATTTCGAGTGAAAATTAAATAAATATACAGAACTAATTCACTTGTAAAATAGCTGACAAGAGATTTTTTCTTATTTCCACCGTTTTATTTTAAATGTTGAAATTGACAAACAACTATTTCGTTTCATTACCATTAATAGAATCTTTTTCACATTTCTATTTTTTAAAGAACAGCAGCCCCAACCCCTTTTTATCATATGGGTGCTAGAAGGCGGTGGCTGCGGGTCTACATGTCCTGGGAATGACGTTAAACTTTATCTGATGGTGAGGTTCCAGTTTTGGAGGTTTGGGGAATGTGGAGCACCCCTTCATCACCATTGCACCCTGGTCCACTCTGACCCGGAATGGTAATACCTGTTAGGGTCCCATCTATGGGTTAAATTGAAAAATGTATTTATAAAAAAAAGTATTATCCATTAAGAATTGATTTATTTCAAAACTTTATCGGCATTAAATGACACACTGAGGTTGATATGCCGTAAAACAAAACAAACCAAACCAAACAAAGAACAGCAACTCATTCAACATTTGATGAGATACATGAAATACAAAACAAAACAAAAAACTATAGATATAAAGAAAATTAATATTTATCTGAATTTTTGAGGTGAGGCTAGATAATTTGTATTATTTGGATTTTTCGAACTGTTGTCCTCATCTTTATTGTTATTTTTTTTGTAACTTAACAAAAGTTACTAAATGAGAAATAACCAAACGGAGGTTGGAAATGAAATGGAATCTTTATAACATTAACAAAATACAATTCTCGACAACGGCGTGAAGAAGGTAAACCACTGCTAGTGGTATAAGACTACACAGTCAGTATAATACTCCCGTATTTATGAGGATTGGGACATACCTATTAATGTTCATAGGTAGGGTATATAACATATACACAACGTTTCGGTTGATGTGTCCTCTGGCTTCTTCAGGTGTTTCTTGTCGAACTCGGGACCACTTTCAGATTCGGGAACCTTCTCATTGAACTTTGGAGCCCATGTTGTAATCAGGAGCCCTCATTTAATCCTTTATTCAATCCACCGTGGTAGACTGTTCTTATACCGCTAACCATGGCCGGGTACAAGTGTTAAGCTATTTAAGTATTCTATGATATTATCACCCTTGGCTAGGAGTGAACCTGCAGCCTAAAGATTATTGTCACTTTCAACTGTATTAACTCAACCCCTATATCCGTTGGGCCAGGTATGCAACTGGACCAATGTTATATACCCTATCTATAAACATTGCCCAACGCCTAATTGTACTCATTTCAACTGTTTTGCACGGATTATGCGAAAGGTTTGTTGATTTCACGGTTGGTAACAGTGTTAATGCGGTTTGTTACTCACGTCATAATCGCCGTTACTAAAATACAATTGCCCAACACCTAACTGTGTTCATTTAAACTTTTTCACAACAGCAAGCGTTTATGAAGCATTGATGAATTGCATTGGTTGTAATTTTTCTGAATATAGGTATTCAGTTGCAGACTTCTGCTTTCATGGCAGATGCCATTTTGTCAAACTGACACTCATTTGCTCTCTGTAACAAAGAAAACAAAAACATTATTATTCATTGATGAATAGTTTCAACCTCAACTACCTTACCAACAACATCGGCCCATAATAGAGAGGTAGAGCATAATAATACGAGAAATATTACTTTTGAAGCGATCCTATTTAAGATTTAAGCCTCTTGTATATTTCTGAAAATGAGTGTGTAAGCTGTGTTGATTCGTGCATGGAAAAATAATGATTTCTACACGAAAACATTTTATTTCCAGTGGTATTTTTTTCTATTTGTTGGTTTGGATTCAATCCTTGTTGGGTTATTTTATGCCGAAGGCGTTTTTGTTTCATTCATTCTTAATGGGTACTCAATCCTTTTTTAAACTCAAGTTTTTAAAACCATTTTTAAACTCATCTTTCTATTTAACCCATAGATGGGACCCTAACTAGTAGTACCACTCTGGGTTTGAACCTTGGAGTATTGTGATGAAGGGGCACTCCACATTCTCCAGTTCTCCAGAAATGGAACTTCACCATCAGATAGAGTTTAACGTCATACCCAAGACATTGAAACCCTCACCTACCACCTTCTAGCACATACATGATAAAAAGGGTTGGGGAATGCCATAATGGCAATAGGATTAGGGCAATCCTATAGGTTCTAGGGCTTGAAATGATCAGTAGATTTATTGGAAGGGGCTTCACCACCACTCGTCTCGCCTAACTATTTTCTATTTGATGTAGTTTCTCAGGAAATTAATTGGATACACAACAAATATGTACAATGATTGAAGAAGGTTCGCTTCTATTTCACGACATCTTCCGAGCATAATATAATAAGTGACTGAGTCTACATTAAATACACTTCTATGATTTCTACAACATTCCATAGAGTATACAATTTTGCTTCCATCTAATATTATCCGATGAATATAGAACGATATACCACATTAAAAATGCTTAAAAGCAAAATTTTAAACGATGGAAACATATTTTAGTAATTTTCCAAATTTTGCGCCTCAAGCCAAATTTTTCTGTCTAGAAAACATAAAAATAGCCGCTTCTGTATATGAATTATTGGATCGATTTCTTGTAGATAAATAGGTTAATTAGCTTATATTTTTAGACACTTAACACAAAGTCTGAAGGCGAGTGTGAAACGAGTTTGTTCTATGAAAATATACTAAGATTTGTTTAGTCAGGTGCAAACATCAGAACGTCACAAGAATTATTGAGGGAATATTGAATATCAGTGATAAGGATATGCTAAACTGGTTTGCATATCATAGTCATGAAATGCCTTGGGGTTTCTACTAATGAAATCAGTCCAACTATATTTACTATTGTCACATGGAGTAACTGTGGGACTATGTTAGATCACAAATAAGCTTAATTATGGGAGCTGGAAATGTGCGTGTTTGTATTTATATATTACAGAATATCAAGTTTGTCTAATATATATATATATATATATATATATAAAGTGTTGTTATGGGTCCAACGGGAGAAAATTAGATATTCTATAATAAAAAAAAGAAGATTTGCAAAAAGGATTATGTTTTTTTTTTTTATTATTATCTTACATATGCGACGTGTTTCAGATCTTCTGTTATCTTCTTCGGGTATTAATTAACCATATTTTGTCAGAATATGAATATGTACATGTGTGATTTGTGATATTTGATAGGTGTGTGTTGTTTTTGTAACTTACAAAAGTACGTTACAAAGACACACACAACCTATCATATATATAAAGAAATAACACATGTACATATTCATATTCTGACAAAATATGGTTAATTATATACTCTGAAGAAGATAACAAAGATCTGAAACACATGTCGCATATGTAAGAAAATAATTTTAAAAAAAAACATAATCCATTTTGAAAATCTTTATATATTATATATATATATATATATATATATATATATATATATATAAGGGAGTTCTGTGAATCTGTTTTCCGAAAGAAACAACGAATATTGATTTAAATTCATGAAGATATCTAAAAAAATAAAATTTGAATAACAACATGAAATTTTTCCATTTAATATTGTAGACATAAATGTCTATTTTCAGAGTGACTGAATCAACGCTATAATAACATGTGCACGGTCTCACTGTATGTATGTTATGTATGTTATGATGCTCCGGCTCAGTATTACAGTCGTCGAAATTGCCCGTTCCAACCTCCCGTTCTTATGCTGTCTGTTGATTTACAGGAAGGCTGAAAAAGAGCTGGTTTCGTTCCTTTTACCAACTCGGCTGAAATAAGATTAAATAACCAAAAGCTGTCAACGGATCAACAAAACAATTGAACACAACGCTTTTTGATGCTTATGTACAAAAATATATACATTTATTTTACAAAGGAGCGAGGTGATTTACTTGTCGGTTGATTTGGCGATCTACAGCTAGTTTTTGGCTAAGTTATCAATTTTGTACCGCGTGGCAAGACATCAGAGTGTATCGGTAAAGTTGTATCAAGGGCCCAATGCTATGGCGAGCTCCTCGTCCCGGAGTGTCCGACACCGCCTCTCTCTTCTTCGGTCTGTCCCGGTCTCTCCTTCTTTCGCTCTCCTTTGGTCTGACGGTCTGTTATTTATGGGATCCAGACCTGCCCACCCAAATGTCTCTGATTGGCCAGCCACTCGATAACATTGCCTACGTGTCTAAATGCCTTGTGCCAGACCTAGCTTGTATCTTTCCATTTGGGTTTTTCATCTCTTCCCAT